>JAJIBD010003153.1:0-38601 GCA_021461705.1 Cryptotis parvus | reverse complement strand
CTGACCCAGATTCAATCCTAGCATGATATATGGTCATCTGAGCCCGGCACAAGGAGTGATCCATAAGCAAAGACTCAGGAGTAAACTCTGAGCACAAACAACGCTGCGGCTCAAATCTCCCACCCTAATGTCCTCAAAACAAACCAAAACACTGACAAGGTCAAACTTGTTTACAGATACTCAAGCATTTATTTGTTCTGTGTTCTGCAAAAATGTTTAATTAAAAACAAAATTTGAGTAAGAAAATGATATAATCACTAAATTAATAATTCTAATAAAGATCCTAGTTCTAGCTCACTTGTAATACTTGTCTTCGCATTGTCCATTGATTTGTTGTAGTGGGCACCAGTAACATCTCCGTAGGTCCTGTCATGTGCTGGTTTAGGCTAAGGGCATCTGCTAGCTCCAGGAACATGAAGAGCCTCAAACCATTCATTTGGGTCATGGGAATGAGGTTTATATTTGTTACTAGTTTTTGGCATACAAATACGACCTGGGCAACTTGTCAGGCCTAGTTGTGCCGGTGGGATACTCTCAGTAGTAGGCTCAGATTATGCATTTACTGATGACCCGTGCGCAAGGAGAGATCAGCTTTTCTCTTGGTGGAGCTCTGACAAGCTGTGGAATGCGGATGTTGATAATGGTTGCCCTCATGGTGGGGTTCCTCTGGCTTCTGGCGATGCTCTATTGCGATGGTGGATCAGGGATAGGACCTGCCTTCCCTCCCAGATGCCTCATGATTAGCCGAACACAGGGAGAGCCAGGGAGCTCTGCCCAGTGTATCTGAGTCTCTGGATCAGGCATACCTGGGCTTGAAATCGGCTTCACTGTGGGGTGGGACTCTGACAAGCAGGGCTTGAGATCAGCTTTTCTCTTGGGTGGAGCTCGGACAAGCTGTGGAATCCAGATGTTGAAGCTGTGGAGTCAGTCTCTAGTTTAATAGTGGTTTAATTGTTTAAAATTTAGCATAAAATTTCAAATTTTACATCAAATTATAAAATCTGTCACTTCAGAATGCGAAATGAAGGAATTGGAGGCAGAGAGATAGAACAGCAGAGATAAAAATAGTTTTATGTGTTTTTTCTCTGGTTTGATGGTTTGATCAAATATAGTCCCCCAAGCATCACTAGGAATAATCAATGAGTACAGTGACAGGAATAAGCCCTGAGCACTGCTAGATATGGACCCAAACAGAATATCAACAAAAGAAATTTCTAGAGAAACAAGAATATGTTCTCTACCAAAAAATCAGTTGGTTTGATAATGATATCTCAAATTTTATTTCTAAATATTAATTGATGGAGTTGATCACAGCTCAGGTGAGTAAGGCAATTACTGATGCATAATTCTATGTTCAGCTAATAGTTTTAATAACTATGCAAAGTAGTAAAGGGCTTTGTCAGACATGAAGAGCCTCAACAATATTTATTCAAGGATGCACTCTAACAGAAATCAACATCAATAACAAACCATGCCATTAGAAACAATGAAACTAAGACTAGAAACCAAAGGAGAAAAGAATCACAATGGAAAATATGTCCCTAAATTTGGATAGCAGGTCAAAATTTTCTAAGAAATAGTTCTTTAATATGGAGTATCCTAATTGTGGCCAGAGTGGGTATGGCAATTGCCTTGTGTGTAGCCAAGCCAAGTTCAATCCCAGCATCCAATGTGGTTCTTCAAACACTGCCAGGAACAATTCCTGAGTTCAGAGTCAGGAGTAATCCCTGAGGAATAGGGTGTGGCCCAGCACCAAAATTTAAAAGAAAAGTATACTGATTACACTGAATAGAAAATACAAGATGCTATAGTATTCTATGACAATAGAGTTATAGTTTGTTCTATTTCTATCAGTTCTATTCCTATGAGCTATGAGCTATATATGTTAAATACATATTATTTAACACTTATGTTGATTCTTCTAGCATGTTTCACACCAGAAATGATTAATGCCTCTCTTTAATACTAATACATGTATTCCATTGCCATAATTCACTTTTTAAAAACTATCTTGTTTAATTCTGATAGTTCAATATTTATTCAACTTAGCAAACATTTTGCTTTTAGCAAGAAAAGATCTCGATCATTTGAAAGGCACAGTTTTGTTTTCACAGTGACTGCATTTGAAACTGCAAGAGAAACTATTACTAAAAATCTCCAAGAGATGATATAAATAGGAGCTGTGGATTTGGTGGCATGTATCTTCAAAAACCTCATTAATTCCTGAAAACATTTTCCACCATTTCTTAATAAATTATAAAGTATTTTGAAGCTCTTTATTTAAAGAAACATGCCATAATATATTGGGTAATTATTTTTATGAATTAAGATGAATTGAAGTTTTTAATTCTTAACAGTTTTTATTTTTATTATTTTATTTTTTTAATTATAATACTGTTAGATATACATTTATAAAGCTGTTCATGATTGGTCCTCATCCTCCACCAGTGTACATTTCCCAAAGTCCCCAGATTCCTCCTCCCTCTCCCAGCCTTGCTCTATAGCATTCATTCATTTCTCTCTCTCTCTCTCTCTCTCTCTCTCTCTCTCTCTCTCTCTCTCTCTCTCTCTCTCTCCTCTCCTTACAATTGTGGCTTGCCATACACTACATTTAGGGGTTATCATGTAATTCTCTTTGCCTACATTCTTTTTTAGTTGTTTTTTTTTTTTTTTTTTTGCTTTTGGGTCATACCCTGCAATGCTCAGGGTTACTCCTGACTCATTTGCTCAGGAATTACTCATGGTAGTGCTTTGGGGAACTATATGGGATGCGGGGATCAAACCCAGCTCGGCCGCATGCAAGGCAAACGTCCTACCCGCTGTGCTATCTCTCCGGTCCCTGCCTACATACTTAAGAGTTTTTAAAGGTTAAACAATTATGTACAGTAAGCCTGGCTCACACACAGGGGATGATAAAACATCAATGTCATCAGCTTCTTGATTTCCACTTAGGTAATGTTTCACAAAAGTTTCAGCCTGTATAATTATCTGATTTTATCATGCTGCTCTGCAGAAGTTATGATACAAAGAAACAGTTTAAAATGACTTCACTTGGCCTAACATCTCAATTTTGCTCTCATCATCAAACATCTACACATTTTATGAAATAAACCTGCAAAAAATTGTAAGCCAAAATCGATCCTTAAGATCATATGATATTCAAGGACCCAAACACTAGCTGGCATCAACAGTTAACTATTCCATAAATGAACCATGTAAGTAAATAAAATATAAAATATTCTTGACCCAAAGTCATCCTAGTCTGTTCTCCAGGCATCCCTTGAGTACCAATATCTACCACAGTAGAGAGAGGTCATGACACTGTGTTAAATCACTAACCTCTGAGCTACATAAGTCTGTTTAGAAGTTCTATAGGGTTGCCTATATAGATCTGTTAATAGGATTATAGGTGCCCAAATATAAAACTTAGGTGACAATGATAGCATTTCCAGTATATAAAATATAATTGTCATTTTCTTGATCAATCCCTGGAATTTGATAAAGATGATTAAGGAAACAGGATCATACAGGTATGTAATTACTTCCAGGAGTTTGATTTAATAGCCAAAGCCTGTGATATAATCAATAGGTGAATAATGGATGTTTCTCTACACAAGGGTCTGAAAACTAGGCTTGAATATAATGGACTCTGTGCAGCCAGTTACGATACTGACAGATTCCACACTCAAGGAAGACACTTTTTAATCAACATGGGAAAAATATGGGATTGAATTAAGGAATAGAAGAAGGAATTATATTTATACAAATGCTTCCTCCAGCTCTCTTTAGTTATACTGCTGTTCATGTGAGTGAAAGGTATGTTGAGTCAAAAGGCTTATTTTTAAATCAAAAATGAGTGAACCCAAGCCATGAATTATATAATACAACTCTTTTCTACTCTCTACTGTGGTAGATATTGGTACTCAACTTTTTTCTGAAAAAAAGAAAAAAAAACTCATGTAATCTAGAATGTTCATTCTTTCTCTTAATAACCCAAACCATGAGATCTGAGATGAAATGTAAAGGAGGGATTCTATAGCCCTCAAAGATGGTCTTAAATATAAGCAAATTAGAATATATTCCCACCTAGACGATACAGATTAGGGTTGGGTCTACAATGCTTATTGATTATGTGTTCTTTGTTGCAACATTGCTCTGTACCTTTTCATTAAGGAAATGAAATTGGGGAAAAGGAAGGAAGGAAGGAAGGGAAGGAAAGGAAGGAAGGAAGGAAGGAAGGAAGGAAGGAAGGAAGGAAGGAAGGGAGGGAGGGAGGGAGGAGGGAGGGAGGGAGGGAGGAGGAAAGGAAGGAGGGGGAGGAGAAAAGAAGAGAGGGAGGAAGGAAGGAAGGAAGGAAGGAAGGAAGGGAGGGAGGAAGGAAGAAGGGAGGAAGGAAGGAAGGAAGGAAGGAAAGGAAGGAAGGAAGGAAGGAAGGAAGGAAGGAAGGAAGGAAGGAAGGAAGGAAGGAAGGAAGGGAAGGAAGGAAGGAGGGAGGGAGGAAGAGAGGAGGGAGAGAGGGGAGGCATGGAGGGAGGGAGGGAGGAAGGCTGGAATGGGAAAGGAAAGAAGAAGCTAAAGAAGGGAAAGGGAAGGATGGAGGGACAGAGGGATGAACCAACAGGCAGGTACTGTTAAAGATGAAGCAATCCTCTTTAATAGCATGCTATCTATGTTTCTATATAATCAAATGCCTATTGCAATTGCTAGGAATAATGAGGAAAGTTCATATTTCTTCTTTACCCCCATATCATGTTTCTTAAATTGAAACTTCAAATAACTAAATATACCAACTATAATGAATTTCATACTTCCCCTTGTGGATATAATTTTTCAAGAATTGGTATTCTGTGAAAACAAATATTTTTCAATTATATCAGTACAGACAGATTCAAAATGCTATGCCTTTAGACATAAAAATGAATATGCCTTTAGACATAGAAATGGAATATATATGATTAATATAAAACATACCAATAACTGACTTTAGCAGGGTATTTAAAAGTGGAGAATTGAGTCCCAGGAAAACAAATATCTCTTCTCTAGTTGGATATATTTACAGTATATAATACATTTAAAGTCCACATTGAAATAACCCCTAGCAAGTATAAAACAATGAAAGACAATATCAATTAGTATGTAAAATACTACTGATTTATCTGTGGGCACAGTCACCTTCAGCAATACATATTGAAGAATTCAAGACTGACTCATAGCATTTTTCTCTCCAAGATGAACTTTAAATGGTTTCAATATTATCATTCATTAAAATGTATAACTTTTCTAATCATGCTGTACTTAATGTGAAACAATTTATAATGTATACCCCTTTTATTATCCAGTTATCTTCATTGAATAAACTTTAAATATTTTTTAATTAGCATCCAACTACCCTGAATATATATCCATAAAGTGTATAGATGTGGATTTGGAGATTACACTGCAATTTTATGAAATTCCATACTCCAACAGTAGTAACTTGTAGTTAAATGCAAGCTTTTTGAGAAACAAAAGAACAAAAAACAACAAAATTACAAAAAGTTAAAATCACATCACGATCACGACCTCTTCCCGTTAATCATCTATTTGCTAGAGCGGGCACCAGTAATATCTCAATATGTCCTGTCACATGCTGTAGAGCCAAGGGCATCGGCTTGGTACAGGAACATAAAGAGCTCAAACCATTATATTAGGTCATTAGAATGATCTAATATAATTGTTACTGGCATTTGGCATATCAAATACAACACGAGCAGCTTGCTAGGCTTGCCGTACGGAGGCATACTCTATAAACACCTCCAAATAAAGCCTTTATTGATGAACCACGCGGCCCCTTATGGCCGCGAGCCGGGCTGTGATGGGCTGGTCGGCTGGGTGGAGTTCTGATGAGAGGGAAGTCCAATGTGGAAAATGGCGGCGCCCATGGAGTGGGTGGGGGTCGCCTGGCTTGTTGTGAGGTTCTGCCGGGTGGTGGGCCAAGGCTGGAACCCACCATGCCTCCCGACTGCCTCATGAACGGCTGGGCACAGGGAGAGCAAGGAACCGCTCTGCCCCATGTCTGAGAGTCTCTGGACCAGCATACCTGGGCCGGATTGAGGAAGTAACTGCTCCAGGGTGGGTGTCGATGATCCGGGCTGTGATGGGCTGGTCGGCTGGGTGGAGTTCTGATGAGAGGGAAGTCCAATGTGGAAAATGGCGGCGCCCATGGAGTGGGTGGGGGTCGTCTGGCTTGTTGTGAGGTTCTGCCGGGTGGTGGGCCAAGGCTGGAACCCACCATGCCTCCCGACTGCCTCATGAACGGCTGGGCACAGGGAGAGCAAGGAACCGCTCTGCCCCATGTCTGAGAGTCTCTGGACCAGCATACCTGGGCCGGGATTGAGGAAGTAACTGCTCCAGGGTGGGTGTCGATGATCCGGGCTGTGATGGGCTGGTCGGCTGGGTGGAGTTCTGATGAGAGGGAAGTCCAATGTGGAAAATGGCGGCGCCCATGGAGTGGGTGGGCGTCGTCTGGCTTGTTGTGAGGTTCTGCCGGGGTGGTGGGCCAAGGCTGGAATCCACCATGCCTCCCGACCTGCCTCATGAACGGCTGGGCACAGGGAGAGCAAGGAACTGCTCTGCCCCATGTCTGAGAGTCTCTTGACCAGCATACCTGGGCCGGATTGAGGAAGTAACTGCTCCAGGGTGGGTGTCGATGATCCGGGCTGTGATGGGCTGGTCGGCTGGGTGGAGTTCTGATGAGAGGGAAGTCCAATGTGGAAAATGGCGGCGCCCATGGAGTGGGGTGGGGGTCGTCTGGCTTGTTGTGAGGTTCTGCCGGGGGTGGTGGGCCAAGGGCTGGAACCCACCATGCCTCCCGACTGCCTCATGAACGGCTGGGCACAGGGAGAGCAAGGAACCGCTCTGCCCCATGTCTGAGAGTCTCTGGACCAGCATACCTGGGCCGGATTGAGGAAGTAACTGCTCCAGGGTGGGTGTCGATGATCTGGGCTGTGATGGGCTGGTCGGTTAGGGTGGAGTTCAGATGAGAACTTTTTTAACAAAAAAGTTAAAAAAAAGGAATAAAATTTTTTTTTAAAAAGAAAGGAAAGGAAAGGGGGAAATCAGATTTTTTGTAATCTCTTCTGAATTTGCCTCCTAGATTAGCCACAACTTGTCACAAAATCCTGCAACCCCAGAGACTGATGATCATTAAGAACTGAACATTTCTCTCCTCAAATATAGGGCCCAAAAAGGAAAAAAAAACAGATTTCTAAAATAATATGTGCTGGTCAGTTTCAGGAAGCAGCTAACTCCCCAAACACTCCTACATTATTCCCATTTTGTTGAAGTGGGGAAATAGCACAGGGCAGCATTATAGACCTCATTATAGACCTCATTCCCATGACCTGATGGAATGGTTTGAGGCTCTTTATATTCCTGGAGCAAGCAGGTGTACTTGGGCTATACTTGCATGAGACAGGTCATATGGAGATGTTACTGGTGCCCGCTCGAGTAAATCGACGATGAACGGGAAGACAGTAATACAGTGACAGCACAGGGCAGCATGCTTCAGAACCTGTTATTGCTCTACAATAGTAACACTCTTCATTTGTGCCTATTTTTTATGTATATACATCACATAGGATGAAAAAAAATCTCACTGAATTTGGGGATCAAATGATCTCTATTGGTAACTAATTACTAAGAGGTCCTAAAAAACAGAACATATGTGAAGTATTTCTAGTCTATATAATATTTATACTAAAAATGGTTTAGTTTGCATCTTTCAATTACATATTGGGTTTTTCTGCTTTTTGTAAACTGCTTTTTAATTTGACAAACCTCCATAACAGAGGCGCTGGGGCACCACAGAGAACATGTATTATGGATAAGAACTGTCATTTCATTCTCCCCATTCTCACTTGCAGCTGCTCACGAAACTGCACAAACTTCATCTTATAAACTATTTTCTTTCTTTGTGCTTAAAGAAACAGCCTGGCACAATGCAAAAGTGTCAATCCTGCCTAGCTGCATTTTAAGTAAAGCTTTCAGCTAATATTGACTGAGTGAAAATTTATTCTACTCTGTAGTGCTTTGATTTAGTTGAAAAAAGGAGTAAAGGTGATTCTGTGGGAAGGAAAAGGAAATTTTCAAGGTATTTAAAGAACTGTTTTTTTTTTATTTGATACTGACTTTTATGGTTTCAAAGTTCTAATGTTTTAATAATAAAATTTCTGTTTGAAAGAGATCATGTAGAGTTAAAAATTACCTAGCGGTTCTCATTTAAAGGTTTCTGTTAAATAGGCTCATTAAAGCACAAGTCGGTGTCCATTTTTAAATACATATGCATTGCTGCTTAAAATATATGTGTCCCTAAAAGCATGAACACCAATCTTCATGAAGCTTTATTCCTATTCACTTAAATTTCAAGTCAATCCAGCAACTGGGAAACAGGTGATAAAATATAGCATTCTGGGCCAAAGTGATAATACAGTTGGTGGGTACTTATCTTGCATGTGGCTGACCTGGGTTCAATTCCTTTCACTGTTATATGGTCTCCAAAGTCCACCAGGAGTCATCCTGAGCATAGCCAGAAGTAACCCCTGAGAACATGGGTTATGGAAAAATAAATCAATTAAAATGTATCATCCCAATGCAGTAGGCACTTCTACTCAAACTATTAGAAAGAAATAGAATATCACTGCCTCATGAGTGAATCATTAAACACACATCTACTCTATTTCTGAGTCTAATACAAAGAGAAGACAATGCAGGCATCAGTATGGGTAAGGATCCAAGGTTAGGAGATGGAGCAAAATGCACAGGGGGCAGAGAGCAATGTATTGTTGTGCTAGAAACAGTTGCTATCTTAATGTAATGATGACACTATCCATTTGTTAAAAAACCACAAAGTTATGTATAAATAAGCCTCCATTTATATAAAATGATATTGTAGTAAACTTTATCTTTAAAATTTTTTATCAAAAGGTTCAGAATGATCCAGATAAGATTTTGTATAAACAGGTGAAGAGCAAAACCAAACCAGTACAAAACCTCTGCATTTCAGCATCTGAGAATAATTTGCACCTAGTGTCATACGAAGTTAAAATTTCAGTTCTTCCATATCTCAGCATTACAATGGATAATTCATAGTAACATCTAACTTGTAGAAGTTTTGAAAAAAAATCAATTCCGTGCATAATATGCTTAGCAGAATATATCACAAATAACAGAAGCTTAAACAATAATAACTCTTTTCTTATCCCCAAGACAAATTATTTAGTCAACATTAATATGTAACATGAATGTGTCTCCTGTTAGCCCTAAACATTGCCTCTTACTCAAGGGTACTAATTTATCCAAGTTATTTCATGTTTTAAGTTCCTGACATTCTTCTTACATCTATTAAATACCCACAATGATTAAGGAGAACTAGCAGACAGTATGAAACACATCACATAGGGCCCCATACATTCATGGAAAGGCAAGCATAAAGCAAGCAAATATATAAACGCATCGTGAAGTATATTACAAATCAAATATGGCATTGCACTCGCTAATGACAGAGGGAGGCATTTTAGGGAAATGATAGATTTGCGGCTTCTCTAATAAAAGATGAGTCACACTAAGATGCAAAACAGAGTTTGAAAAAAGCATCTGATCTGACGTCACGGAACAGCACAGAACTTGAAGAGTAGTACACAGAAGCTGGCAAATGAAACAAATACTTCCTGGCAAGTGAGAGGAGAAAGTGGAAGGAAAAAGCTTGGAGTTTTCCACAGGGCTGGTGGTGAGAAGGTAAGAAGCATTTTTCAAGCATAAATGCATTTCATATAATAGTTTATCAAGGGACTGCCAGGAACGAATGCTTTTCATGACTTACCTCCTTTCATCTGCCCACCAACACTAGCTGGGTAAAAAAAATCATGCCCATCTGCTCAAGACTATGGCTAGATAAGCTTGAGCAAACAGAGAGTAGAACCTCTAGCTTCAGAACCCAAAGGATCACTGTGCTGTATGGCTTCTCCTTATGCAATACCGCCCCTCTGTTTCAGACAATGCTGCCCCTCTGTTTCATGACATTATGAATTGGAAAGCTCATTGCATGAGCTCCAGGAAGAATGAGCTACTGCAGAATAATATGACACAGGGAAAACAGAAAATAATTGTATAGTCAAGGTTATTTCAGAAACGTACTGAGCCAGGATACTAGAATGTTCATAGATGAATGTTCTTGGTGTAATTCTGCTATCTTGAGTACATTTCAGACAGCGGGTCTTTGCCTATCCATTTCATGCAGAATCTCTTCAGTTATAGAGCTGGCCCTGGCTGTATCCTCAGTAAAGGATTCAAATGACTTGGCTCTTGAAATTAATCCCCTCACATCTCAGGACTCTGTGCTGCCCTTACCAATAGTCTTCCTTGGGAGCCAAAGAGCAATGCCACTTATTAAGCATTGAGCCAGGCAAGATCCCAGAGCTTTACATCTATGATTCAATTAATCCCTCAACCACTTTATAAAGTAAGTTCTATTATCAGCATTTTGTTCAGTGAGAAAACCAGGGCTCAGAGAGGTTAAGTAATGTGACAAAGCTGATAGATGACAATGCTGAGGCTGAGATTCTGAACACATTCTTCTACACCACATTTCATTAAGACTTTGGAATGTACCATTTTCCCAGATACCAAGTGTGTCCCTGACCTGTCCATCTGGATGATGACACACCAGAAACTAAACCAAGCCTCAGTGCCAAGCCTCCTAGAGGCTAATTCCCAGGCTTTGGTTATATGGCCTGGCAGATAACTTTTACTAAGATGTTCTAGAACAAATGCTCCATTCCCCAAATATCCATGTTTGCAATATTGTTATGTACATCTTAGAATCTGTGCCCACCATCAGGAGACTTCTGATTATATCACAGTCTTTTTTCTCTGGGAATGGTTTCCTAAGAAGAGATCAGGGCATTCAGGGTTACTTCTGGTAATACTTGGTGATCTTGAACTGACAGCTTAATTCTTGGTTGATGATGTGATGCTGGTAACCTCCATGGTTACAACTAGTGGTACTCAGGGTGCTTTTCCTTTGTGCCTCTCACCTGCTCCTTCTAGAATATGTGGCATATGCACCCTGCTCCTGGGACTGGCAGATCTACCCCAAGGCAGAGTCATGCTCATTTCAACTCTAATTCTACTTTCTATTAGAGACAGATCTACTCCAGTGACAGCTCAACTTGGGGTAAAAAATTCAAACCCAGCCACTGAGGGAAGTTCTGCAAGTTTTATTACATGCAAAATGTCTTGTTATTGCAAAGCACAAAAAGTAAAATATATCTAACTTATTATTATCCAAGTTATAAAATGCAGGCCCATATTAAAAACAATGAAAAATTACAATTCTATTTTTAAAATCAAATTTTAATTATGAAAGTTAACTAATTCTGCAGCATAGTTTTTCTGGATAATTTTTTGGTTCACCTATAAAATCTAAATCAGTATGATAGTTCTAATTACATGGAACAATTTTCAATATGTGCTCTAATTACTAATGAGAATTGGTTCTCAAAATTTCCATTGCTATTCTACTGCATGCTTGGAATGCTAAAACAGTGTTACAGCACTGGTTTGAACACAGGATGAGAATAAGACATAAGTGCTCTCCTCTGCAAAGACCAGTGATGTATTATTTCTAATTTTTTGGGTATTCAGAGCTCAGTCAGACCCTACTTAAACTCATATCTTTCTATTGTTTTCAAAAGTGAAAGTTCACACAGACTGACTTGTTGGATTAGAAGCAAAAGTCAGTGACTGTTAAGGCACTGGAGATATAGCAGAGAACTTGAACACTGAATCTTCCATTTTTCTGTGTAACTCTGCATGACACTTTTCATTTCCATGAAGTTGACAGTTTCAGCTTATGGAAAAGTTTTCTGGAATACTGAATTCCAACACAGACAAAAATACTACCTGGGTTATCTTCAAATCCCAACCTTAAACTAAATGTTCTGTTTAAACAGGGATTTTCTTTGTGGCATATCGATTATTTAGAAATTAACAATAAGCAGAATTTTTTTTTAAAAAGGCTTATATCCATTACCAGTCATCAGGTTGCTTCTTTCCTTTCTTGTTATTTTTTGGGGGAAAGGAATAAGTAAGAAATATTCCCAAATTGATCTTCGCATGCCTTAGTGGAATTATAAGAGTAGACTAATTAGAGAACTATACAGATCAATTGACATCTTGTTTACTAAGACTAAAACAGGGAGAAGATAGAAATTGAATTTATTTGTAGGTGAGAAAATTTTAAGGAGATCTGGAACCTGTGCTAGACAAAATAGAGTTTCTTTGACAACATTACAACTGAAAACTGTACATTTCTCCCTTTGTAACTGAGTGATATATTCTCTAGATTATATCTTAAGGTCATTGATTTATAAATCAATAGTAACCAACTGAATAATGAAGGACTTTAGCCTATGTAAATATAATTTAAAACAGATCAATCAAAACTATCAAGCATAGTGAACTTGCACATAAATACTGGACCATTTAAATAAATTACATATGAAATAACATGTTTCCAGTGATGAAATAACACAACAAGCAACACATTTGTTTTATTTTTAGAAGCATAACCCTGACTTATAGTTATATAAGAAAAGTTATAGTTATAAAAGAAAACTTATAGTTATAAAAGAAAAGTAGTGCTGAGCATGCAGTCTTTGGATACAATGAAGGATGTTGGAAAATAATTTGGGATAGAGAGAATCAGAACCATCACACAAGTAAATGATTTAAAGGCTTGTGAATGTTAAGTACTGTAAAGATTTGATAGCAGGTCTTTAAAACTATTTGTAAATGCTTTGAAGATTGCCTCAAACTAGATGATTATATTCATTTTCTGTGACACCAGAGATCAGAGTTAAAATGAAAGGCAGAAAAAAGAGGTGAATAGATCTTTGATCAATAAAGTAAGATCATTTTTGAATGTTGGAGAGCACATTAGAACAGAATAGTCAATACCACAAACTCAAGAATTCCTTAAGTCTGTAGTACGTCAGTAGCATCTGGGCAATCATTGATTTCCCTTGAACATGGAATATATGCTACAGACTATGATACACTATGAGCAAGTAAAATCCTATAGCAAAATCACAACAAACTGGGGCCAGACTCATAGTATATTTGCTACCATGTGGCTGACCTGGGTTTGATCCTGGGCATTCCATATGGTCCCTGAAGCACCATCAGGAGTAATTCCTGAGTGCAAAGCCAGGAGTAACCCCTGAGCATTACCTTGTATCACCCAAAAAGTAAAACAAAAATCACAACAGTCCTAAAATGTGTACACTATTTTCATCATGTTTCATAAATAAAGAAGAAAAACATATCTGAAGAAAGAACCCTAGTATTTATGACATGCAGTTGAACAACAATAGTGTCTAGATTTCCTTTTGTAGTTAAGATAACTTTGAACCATGACTTAACCAGTCACAAACATTTCTATCTCAAATAAATCTGACAACAGTAGGACAGAAAACATACTGCTTGGGTTTGATCCCATTACTTTGCCTCTGATCTCCCTATTCTGGCTTCCGCCCACAGACTGGCTGCAAGACACTGCCATCATTCCAATAATCTCATCCAAAGCCAGAGACAGCATCTATCCTTGTATTGTTTCTGTTTTCATTATTTATCCAAAAGCCAACAAGCAAATCCTTCTCTATGTCCCACTGACCACAACTCTGCCCTGAGATTGCCTGTAGCTAATCACTGACAAAGACAATGGGAGAGCTCAGGCAGAAAGGAACAGCAGAATCCAGAGGACATTAGTGGGATAAGAAGTAGATATTTCACCCTTCCTAGTCATAGGACAGTTCTATAGTACCAAGAAAATTGAAGCTTCTATGGTACAAAGAGCTTGTTTGTAAATGTAGGTTTTCAGGTTCTGCCTAGAACCCATGAATAAAACACCTGTAACCAATTTAAAGGTTTTAAAGGATCTTTCTTATAGCAATCTTTAGCCTTCGATCATTTAACCTTATCACAATGTCACATGAGATCAAAATCACAAGGAGAGGACAGAGTATGAGCTCATATTCCATGAATATTCTGTGGTATGGATGGATATCAAAGTGAAAAAAATGTTGTCAGCCAGAATTCAGGCCAGTAATGTGGATGGATTCTGGATATTTATCTTTCTTTTTACCATACGTGTCCATTGTCATGTCAGTTACCAATGATCTTCATGAAGAGAGTGCGCATTTATGTCTACACAAAATATCCACTTGTAAATTTGAGGTTTTTTGAGAGAGCCCCTCCCCCAAGCCCCATTCTGGATGCTCAGTCTAAAGAGCAAATATGTTCTGCAATTCCCCAACCTCTCCTATTTTGAGACTGAGCAAATGCTTTATAGATAATTGAGTTTGGGGAGGGAAGGTGGGAGAAAGCGGTGATTTATAAATTTGTATTTGAATTTGGATCACTGGACAATTAACATCATTTTGAAACAGCTAATATGTAAGAGACAGCATGGTTCTGCATAGCCTTGGACGGGATGGCACAGTAATTAATTGGTTGCATTGTGGCCAAAGGTTATTATGGGAGCAGATGCTTCTTCACAAAGCGCTTATGATCTGTAGCCAAAGAGTTATCACTAAAGGGAAAAAAATAAAGGAAGGGGAGTTTGTTTACTGTGACAATGTTGGCCCTTTCTAACTAAGAATTAATGTTATGTTTTGCATTTTTTTCTAGGCATCGTTTGCAAACTTTGTTACATAAGAATGAGAGCATCAGGTCAATCAAAGTTTGAAATGGTAACAGAGAGAGTGTCTGATTCTATTGAAGGTTTGCCTCTCACCATAGAGATGGAAGCATACAGCTTTGCTTTTGAAGAGACAGCATTCTGCATGCATCTAATATAATAAAGATTACCACTGCAAGTGAAAATTACAACTTCATATATTTCAAGCAAGCACCAACAATCAGAATTTAATTAATTGGGGGAAAATTCTGTGATGGTCTATTCAGAACCTATATTATGCTACTTACTCCTCATAGCCATTTACTGAGCTGCCCCGTTCCAGTTTGGGCATGGACAATGGTAACAAGCTGGTTGAGTTGTTCAGTCTATCTACCATGTTGGAGTCTTTGTTGTGGCCAACAATATGCAAGCAAATACTTTTACATTATATGCTCATTTCTATACCATGCATATTCAAAACTACCTTGATTTTCCTCTTAGTTCTTTGTCTTCTAGGCCAACTGGCAAAAATGAAAGGCAGGACCAGAGCGATAGCACAGTGGTTAGGGCTTTTGCCTTGCACATGACTGACCCGAGATCAATCCCCTGCATTCCTTAAGATCCCCTGAGCACAGCCAGGGGTAATTACTGAGTGAAGATCCAGGAATAACCCCTGAGCATTGCTCAGTGTGACCCAGAAAAAGCAAAAAAAAAATTTAAAAAATTTTAAAAAGGAAAGGCAATTACTCAACTGCCAAAAATGAGAAAGATTTTTACCTTGGAACAGATCTTCTTTCAGATACAGTACTGGAACACTGGACCAAGCACTATGCATGGGTATAACACTTTCTCTCCATGCTGTCTTTCAGAATGGTTTCTGAATGTGGCTGTAATACTGCCAACATTCACATTTGTCTTTGGACTGAAGAACTCAGATAACACATGCCAAAACCAATTTCATACTTCTCTCTGATTGTTTTTCCTCATACAAGATATTCCATATGACTCCAGGTGAAGGAATGGTGGGAAGCAGTGTTAGTAGGCAACATGCAACTAAACTCATATCCCTGGATCCACCTGGGCTCAATCCTAGACATATCATTGTAATCCTAGTATGGTCAGATTGATGCTGGGTTCATCCAATGTAATAACTTAGTGAATTCAACAAAATATATATACATAGACCATTTGTGCCAGTGTTAAGTAATCCATCTTTACCAGGGCTCAGTAAAGCTATTTCTCAAAAGTCATTTTCTTTAAATGATAGTTTTATTCTCAAATTCCAGGACCTGCATGGCAATGATCACATTCAGAGAAGTCCAAAAGAATGCTTCTTTTCCCTCCAATCATTTACATGTTATACCAGCTCTGCAGGATTACATAAACTGAGTGGCAGGGCCACTTGCATGGGCTGGAATTACTGCAGCTTCATTACCTGCTCTAGTCTTCAGACAGAGCAGGCAGACCTTCTGCTGTCTGCTCTATCGCCTTCCAGAATCCAAAGTGACATGTCAGACATTATAAAAGTTTTCCCAGTTGTTGCAGGACACCTAAAAACCTAAAAGCCTCTGTATCTGCCCTGGATTACCTCCTGCAGGTCACTTCGTAGATAGGGGGTAGTTTAAATGTGGCAGTTAATCTGACCAGGCATTCTGAACTGGCTGGTATAAATATTCTCTCATACTACCACAACCATCATGGGACTAGCTAGATCTTACCAGCATATTTGCCTGGCCACGTTGGATCTCTTAATTAGACCAGAGAGAAATGCTGTTTGCCTCCAAGCAAGCAAGCATGGCTCCCTGATAACTCAAAGGCAGCTAAAATACAAAACTACCATGAAGTAGACGAGACTCTTGTGAAGGCTTGGAGAAATATTTAACTGGCATTAGTATAGTCTTTAGTACAGAGACATGCCATCTCAGAAACCCCCTTCTCTACCCTATAAAGGCATTTCCAGGCAGATCTTGGCTCAAAATTTGCATATAAAAGGTCCTAGGTTATGTGCTGGAAGAAATTACCTGAGGGCATTTGACCCTCCCTGCTTCCCATAATAGTGGGAGGTATGAGTTGCAGGGAGTATAAAACTAGGCTGCTTCCTCTCTGGCTCTCTTTTTTTGGGGGCTCACTCTTTTTGGGCTTGCACTCCTCTTGGGAGTCTTGTCTTTGTCTCCTCTTTACAGGGCCTTAACACGTGGTGGCCACCATCTTGGCCTACATGTGGCTGGGGTTCTAGCTGGGAATCCTAAGCACAGGGATTGCTTAGGATTTAGCTATTGCTGATTTATATGCCTGAACCTGTGGTAAGTAAAGCATTTTAAAACCTTGTTGGATTCCTGAGTTTTCATCCATTCCCTGCCAACCTCGGAGGTAGAAAGGAACTTGCTTCCCGGCATCGTTGGGGACCCCGGCGATGTCCCCCGACATCTGGCGTCCCTGAGTTGGCACCCCCGCATCCAGTGATACAGGATGCAAGATGTCACATTGTTGCTTTTATTTTAGAAAGGCTGTACAAATACACTCTTCAGTACTGAACTCTTGCAAAATTCTGTTGTTGAAATAACCAGAAATATTTGGAGGATTGTTATTTTACCTCTTGGACGAAAACATGTTAATTACCAATACTTCCACTTTACCTTTGGTACATTCTGTTTTATCAGAACAATATTATTAATATAACAATACACCATTATAAGTTTATAATTATTTTAATAATTATTATATACAATATAACATGTAATATTGTGTTAGTATTCTACCCGCACGGCAGAGCCTGGCAAGCTACCCGTGTCGTATTTGATATGCCAGATACCAGTAACAATTATAGACCTCATTCCCATGACCTGATGGAATGGTTTGAGGCTCTTTATGTTCCTGGAGCAAGCAGGTGTCCTTGGGCTCTACTTGCATGAGACAGGTCATTTGGAGATGTTACTGGTGCCCGCTTGAGCAAATCGATGATGAACGGGAAGACAGTGATATTGTGTTAAATATATTAAATATAATTATAATGATCTTTTAATGGTGTTCACAAGGGTCATTTCCATTGCTGTTTGGCTGGTCCTTTGATGCTCAGAATCCACCAGGTTCACTATACCAATGCCTAGGGAGGCATGTGGTACCAGAGATTGTACTCTTACCACATGCTAAGTATTGCTTTACCAGTGAGCTATCTCGTGTCACTGATATTCAGTGAAATAGATATATAGTCCAGGTTTATAGGTTAAAGCCTGAGAGATTGTATGGCTGGATAGTTGCTTATGTTGCGCACATATGACCTGGGTTGGATCCCCAGCACTCATTTGGTCCCCAGATCACTACCAAGGTTATTTACTAGCACAGAGCCAGAACAAAGCCCTGCAAACTGCTGGGTGTGGCATAAAACCCAAAAAACAAAATCAAAAAGAAAAATGAAGCAAACTAAAAACATATTTCTTAGAATAGGTAGTGAGAGAGGGAGAGATCAGATAGATTAACAAACCCCGAGAAAATCTGTTGTTTGTTTCAGATGCATACAAGTTCTCCTCATTCCAAGGTGGAAAATGCAGATCCCCAGTTAATGGCAATAAGACATCTACCTGAGGTATGAGTAATGTACAGAAGAAAGGATACCACATAAAACCTACCAGCTCTAATTGAGTCTCACACTTATTTTCTATTGACAGTCTTGTTCAGAGAGAGAAGACTTGGATCAGAGGCATGATGGTTGGTCAGGAAGCAACAGCTCAGAATCATTGAAGAAAATGTCTAGTTTAAGCTTCCCTTTTCCCATGTTGTGTTCACTTGTGTCAATGGCAACTGAGTTTTTGAATATTCACTTTGGTGGTCATTTAAGACAAAACTTGTCATTATTTTTCAAAGCTATTCCTCTAACAAGGATTCTCAGTGCCAAAGCCGTATCAAGTCTGAAAACATTAACATTATCAGGACCATGCTGCATATATTATTTCACCAGGTATTCACTGTATCACTGTATCACTGTCTTCCCGTTCATCATCGATTTGCTAGAGCGGGCCCCAGTAACATCTCCATATGTCCTGTCTCATGCAAGCAGAGCCCAAGGGCATCTGCTTGCTCTAGGAACATAAAGAGCCTCAATCCATTCCAGAATGAGGTCTATAATTGTTACTGGTATTTGACATATCAAATACAACACGGGTAGCTTGCCAGGCTCTGCCATGCAGGTAGCATACTCTTGTAGTCATCTCTAAGTCCAACATTTATTGATCGCTCAAGCGGCCACACTAGCTGGGCTGTGATAGGCTGGTCTGCTGGGTGGAGTTCTGAGAGGGAAGTCCGATGTGGAAAATGGAGGCACTCATGGAGTGAGGAGTCATCTGGCTTGCTGCAAGGCTCTGTTGGGGTGGCGGGCCAGGGCTAGAACCCGCCATCCCTCCTGGGCACCTTGTGAGCGGCTGGGCACAGGGAGAGCAAGTAGCAGCTCTGCCCCATGTCTGTGAGTCATGCATTCATTCTTTGAAAACTGTATTTGTTAAGCTTTATTTCAGATACCATTGTGCTACTATGAACTGTTTTATAGCTACTTTAGATTAGGTTATTTTAGATTAAATGCTTTTTCTCCTTATACAGTTATCCATGTTTCTTGAGGCTGTAACTCAAATGAAAAGCCTCAGAATCAAGAGCCAAATGGTCCAAGGGAACCTGTGAGAGGATACTAAAGGTTTTAAGAATTTTTTTCAGTTTTTATTTATCAAGTTTTTGATTCTTCATCACCATTCTTATTACCATTTTTCTCTGCGACATTTCCCTGGGTAATTCCCTAGGTAATACTAATTAGTAATAATTAGGTCATGATATTTCTATACCCCCATCTACCTCCCAGCTGACACTCTTTTTGTCTGCTCATAAGTCACTTTTGATCTTACATGCTCATCTCATAGCCTATTTTCACAAGCCAGTTGGTACCATTTGTGCTAAACTTTTTCCCCAAAAAAGTGACCTGGAAATCATGGATAAAGTTTAGTCTGTGAAGTGTAACTTTAAGAAGAAGGAGGATAAATACCTTGTACAACTGAGAAATCTGAGGAAAGGTTGACAATGCCTTTAGAAGGTGCCAAACCAAAGTCTGTTGTCAATCGCTTTCCAGGTGTCATGACAGGCAGCCCCACCACATTAGCCCTGTGTAGGAGCCCCGCTAGGAAACACGACCTAGACCAGACAGGTGAGAGATTGTTCAGGAAAGCATCTTGGTTCAGAGCTAGCTTCATAGGAGGTCACACAACCCCACATTTCCCTCTACTGGGCAACTGCTATTGTCTGAAAAGTTTAGTTGATTTATCTTTAAACTTGTGTTTTCTAAGGTAGTACGGGTCATATAGACAGAAACAACTATGCATGTGGCGGGAATGTCTGCCATTCTCAACCACCCTCCACTTTCAGGGCTCATGAGGGTTCCCAAGACAGAGTTCTACCAGACTCATGATGGACAGGAGTTCAAGCAGACCCTAAACCAGTCCATATTAGCTTGTTGCATAAATGTGTTACTCACATAGGCCAAGAGGCCCCAGATCAGAATTTGATTCAAATGATAAGGAAGATAGTAGGTTAAAATAATAGGAATCATAAGCTTCATCACATCTACATTGTTATGAGTTTTCACTTACTATAGGTTATTATATCAAGCACTTCTGCTGAAAATAATGACCCAGAAAGAAAGACTAGGGGGACTGATTGCACCTTTCCTTTCACAATTTCCCTACTAATTAGAAATCAGAAAGTATAAAATATTAATAGAACATGTGTTATTAGTAGAGCATGTGTTCATGAAGAGGTAAAGTGATCATACTTATTATCAGAGAAATGCAGTACAATAACTACAATGTAATACCATTTCACACCTTTCAAAATTCTACTGGAAAGATTATAAACAACAAGAGCTGGTGATAATATGCAGATATGGGAACCAAATGTACTTTGTTGCTGGGGATGGAAATTGCACAGAGATGATGGAAATACCACCAAGAAAATATAATCCAGATACTCTACTTATGTGTTTCTGCAAGAAAAAATGTAAAAACTATTTTGAAAAGATCTATGTACCCCTTTCTTTACTTCAACATTATTTTGCATAACTAAAATATGGAAGCTATCAATCAATAAACAAATATTTTAAAAAGAGTGGTCTAGAACACTAATTGAATACTATTCAGCTATAGAACAAGAAAAAAAATCTTAGTATTTCTAAAAACATAGATTGAAAAAATAGTCACGTGAAATACACTAAGTCAATAGGAGAAAGAAATATCATATGATCTCACTCAGAGGTGAAAAAATAAAGATACAAAGCAAAGAGATAAGATAATCATTATAGATATGAGGTTAGCAGAGGATGGGATAAAGTTTAATTAAATCAGGACATATTCCTACCTCAGTTGTGGGTGAGGGAAAGCGGATACATAGGAAGGATAAAGAGTTTAAATGGAAGTGGATGAAAACCAGAATTTTTGTCGTGAAAATAATATTATGGTACAAATTTTATTTATGATTCTTCAGTCCTAGCACTTATACAAGGTTATTTTTATAAATAAATATGTACACACATTTTGTGTACATACTCACATTCAGTTTCTAGATTTTAAGCCATAAAATGAAATGAAATAAAGACTTCAGTTACTTTGTTACAGTTTCCATTTTTTCTTAGCAAAAAAGAACACATATGCATGTGCAAACTGGTTACTCCAGCGATCTAGCAAGTAAGATCATATATTATGTTTGTCTGATGATTATACATGTGAGCCAAATTGGGCAGCAACTGTTCCTATCTGTCTAAGGATCTGCTATCTTTCTTTTGTGAATGATTCAAACTTTTGACTCCATAGATAGATGATAAGGCTTAGGTCCTTTGAAATGTTACCTCATATATCATTTAAACTTGAAAAATCATTTTCTTTCCCTGTAAAATTTAGCTGCAAATGTGTAAATTGAAAGGTGATTTATCATTGTATTATGAGCATAGTTTTCAGTGTTTTATTATTCTACCTATCCCATGCTAGAACTACTTATACAATGAACTCTTAAAAATCAAGGTTCCCCAGCCTACAAAAGCCAAAAATTTAACTTACCCCAGAGATTATTCTCCTTAACTAAGCTAATGATGTATTTGACCATTTAGACCAGTACCTACTTAAGTTAGCCTTAGTTAATTATGTATTTCTGAAAGTAGGTTCTCTTCTAAGTAGATTCATCAGAGGTCACTTTCCCTTTCTAGTTTACCCATTGAATTAGAAGGTCACTCAGCAATCAATCTAGAGATCAGGAATGTGAACAGAACAAAGCAAAAAGCTTTACCTGCTGGATCTTTGTCATGTTCTCACTTGTATCACTTGTATCACTTGTCTTCCTGCTGTTCACTGATTTGCTCGAGCGGGTGCCAGTAATGTCTCCATTTGTTCGAATGAGGTCCATTATTGTTACTGTTTTTGGCATATCAAATAAACCATGGGTAGCTTTCCAGGCTCTGTCATAGCTATGGGTTCACCCAAGGGGGCCCAGTATTTTTCTATGTCAGATCATCAACCATCCAGGGCCCATGGGGCTGAGCTCTGGGTGTAGACAAGCCTGTCTCCTGTCTGCCACCTGCTGACGCAGCTGGGCACCACAGCCACATCTGCAAAACCCATGTTCCCACAGTAAAGATATTATCAAGAGGTCTTTCGGAAGCAAGACCTCCATTTTCATTTGGCAGTTTTTTGAGTAAGTTATAGGTTTCATTGTATTATAAGAGTTCATCTTGTAGAAACATTTCTGATTAGCACCTTCATTGATTCTTCCTCATTTTCAGTGTTACTGCTAATAAAAACTTGACTTAAACTGGGAGTACATCACTTGTCACTTGTCTTCCCATTGTTCATCAATTTGCTCTAGCAGGTGCCAGGAATGTCTCCATTCGTTGGGAATGAGGTCCATTATTGTTACTGTTTTTGGCATATTGAATACACCACAGGTTGCTTGATAGGCTCTGCCATGATTCTGGGTTCATCCCAGAGGGCCCAGTCTTTTTTCTATGTCAGACCATGCATCTTCCAGGGCCCACAGGGAAGAGCTCTGGGTTTAGTCAAGTCTGTCTTCTGTGCCACCAGATGATGCAGCCAGGCACCGCAGCCACACTGGCAACACAGCCACACCAGCAGCACCTCGAGGGGCAGAAGGGAGTACAATAGAAAACAAAAACAAAATAGTGATGAATGGTATTGTAACTAAAAATAAGGCTTGGAGTTAAAGCTTATCCTCAAATCTCAGACTGATACTCAAATCAAGTGGTTGATACTCTTCTGGATTAAAGGTAAATCAAGCTCCCTTTGCCATCCTGATTAAGGTCATTTATAGTAAAATTGATACTTTGGGAAAATATTTCACTTATCCAGGAAGATCATAATTGTGGGAAAGTTCCAAATTCTCTTGACAAATAAAGTTTTTCTTTTAAATAAAGCCTGTGCTTTACATCCATGAGATGGAAGTTTCATCCCATCTATTTTCTGATAGGGTGGCTTTCCCTTTGTACCTCTGTATTATTTCAAGGACTGGGAGTAGGAGACTGATTCTTAAAAACTGTTATTTATTGGATGAATAAGAAACTTGAAGGGAGTAAATCTAAGATGTGAAGCAGCCAGTTTGATCCTCTCCTAAACTTTATTCCTGGGTAAACACAAAAGTATCTCCACTAGGCAGAATATATATACTGCTAAATACCCTTTGCTTTGAAAACAATCATACAATAATCTCACTGTCTGATGCTTTTTGTCCCCTAGGCCCTGCTTCTCTTCTAGCTTCTGAACCTTTATTTTTGCCTCTAGGAACTTCTCCCTTTATTTTAATTATTTGCTATTTGGTGGACTTTACTCAGATTAAACCTTTATGAATCTTCCATTCCTATTGATATTGTGTTTATAGTAACTGTCCAATAATAACTTTCAACCACTTCCTATGCTGACAATCATTTTTCATTCCTGCTAATAGTAGGACCACAGAACCCACAGAGGAAGCCAAAAACAAGAGTCCTATCTCTCACTACCTTTTTGAAACATGCCTTTTGTATGTGACTCCCTTCTGGTTTTTTAGTATTCATATTTTATGCAACCACTTGTAGCTCCACTGGATATTTCCCCTAGTTCAGAGGTGGTTGAATGCAGTATATTATATGCATTCAATCATGAATAACTATAACTCTATTATTTACAGTGATTCAATATAATTTATTAAAAATTTCAATTTTTTAAGATTAAGCCAACTTAAATAAAATGTGTGCACTCAGCACTTTGGGAGTGGGGTGAGAAATCTCCTAAGAAGTTCTCAAGTGCTCTGGAGGACCATTCCTGGTGATACAGAAAACCAGGCCAAATGCTCAGGTCTGCTAAAGTGGCACTGATCAGCTTGGGGACCTATCACTATTACTATCTTCCCATTCATCATCTATTTGCTAGAGCGGGCACCAGTTATATCACCATATGTCCTGTCTCATGCTAGTAGAACCCAAAGGCATCCTCTTGCTCCAGAAACATAAAGAGCCTTAAACCATTATATTAGGTCATGGGAATGACCTAATATAAATGTTACTGGTATTTGGCATATCAAATAGAACACGAGCAGCTTGCCAGGCTTGCTGTGTGGGTGGCATACTCTTGTAGTCACCTCTAAATAAAGCATTTATTGATGAATCACGTGGCCGCTAGCACTGACAAAATATCTGGCAGTGATGAATGTGACAATGCAGTGCTGGGAGGGAAAGACAAGTGCCCTGACTCCTGAGCTATCACCCTGGCCTTTATGCAACACTTGAATGAAAAGATTCCTAAGCATTCACCATGAAGACTTACCTGGGGCCTAAAGTTTCCTCTGCTTGATAATATGTCAGTGCTATCATTCCTGAGCTTGATTTTTGACTTGAAATAAGAGGCCGGAGAGATAGTATAGCGGGTAGAGGCATTTGCATTGCTTGTGGCTGACCTACGTTCGATCTTGGCTTCCTATATGGTCCCCCCAGCATTGCCAGGAGTAATTCCTGAAGGCAGAGCCATGAGTAGTAACCTCTGAGCATTGCTGTGTGTGATCCAGAGCAAAGAAAGAAAAAAGGAAAAAAAAGAAGAGTCTATGCAAGTTTATCACACACTAAATTGTGACAAAAGTTGTTTTTGCAGTAAGCTGAAACCGCTTTGTACTGAGGCATGCTTAAGCCCACATGCCTTGGGGGCTCATTAGGGAAGGTGAGATGGGAAAAAGGCAATGTGTGTTAGGAGTGTTTCATAAAATTGCTCCAGAAGTTCTCTAGATGGTAATGTTATAGATGATTGTTCACAGAATTTTGTGTACTAGAGACCAGCAGAAAACCAACTGAAATCTAAACATGCCTTGTCTTGGCTAAGAGAGAATCTGAACCATTTGTCTTCTGTCCACCAGACAGTGCGGTCAGTAGGACAGAGGCAATATCTGCCACTTGGGAGCTAAGAGCAACAAATGTGAAGCCTGAAACTGACAGGCTGTAACTCACAAATGTCCAAAGCCTGCCCTCAGATCCTCAGGGCAGCTCCCCCGGGGGCTCAAACTGGAAGTCAATTGAATTTCATTGCCTGAAAGTAACTCTGGGTCTACTGGGAGCAGCTATTCTCTGCTGAAAACCCAGACAAGGAGTTTTAGGAAATAATCCCACATTAACATTGACCATCTGGATAAAAACACACTTGTTCGCTCTCCCTTATAATAAGTCTGGGACTTAAGAACACATATCCAGGGGCAATAGAATGAACAATGCATCTTTAGCCTCTGCTTCAGAGTTGATGCCACACAGCCCGTAGGTTAGTTTCATTTACTATACCAGACAGTGATGAGAATCCTACAGAAAGCGCTCTTACCATGTGAGGAAATGTGCCCTCTGACCCTTGCCACCCAGGAGAAAGGGAAGTCTCTGTTTGTATGAGAAGGTGACTGCAAGATGAATTATTAAGGAGGAAAGACAACCCTCCATAATCAGCACATTTAAAACAGCTTCCTTGGATCTGTGGCCAGAAGTTTTCTAGCACAATGGCATACATATGGCATTTTAAGACCTACGGAGTGATGGTGAACTCTTCATTGAATCTGTCCATCTAGCAAATATTTATGATGATCAATCCTCTCAACGTTTCTGGATAACATGCGTGTCTGGGAAAATATAATAAAAGGAGGAGATGTCAACTTAAGTACAGAGGCAAAACACAAATGATATAAACATAGACTCTTTGCCTTTTGACCAATGGAATTCTAGAACAAAAAGTAATAAGTATGAGACTGTAACCAGACAGATTTGAATCAAAGTAAGTTTCAGTTGAACCTTTCACAAAAGTGGGATATAACTCAGAGGAAAGAAGGCACAATACGAATAAAAGATAAGTGGAGGGAGTAAGAGAAGAGACAATCCAACGGGTTAAGTGCATGCTTTGCATGTGGGAAGCCTGACTCCATCCCCAGAAACTATTGGCCCCAAAACACTGCTGGGAAATACTCCAGAGTTCAGAAATGGGATCAGCCCCTTAGCATCACCAGGTGTGACCCAAACACCAGAAAATGACGAAAAAGTGTATGCAGAAAAGATCTAGTCAAAAATCACACACCATTTAATGTCTAATGAATTTTCTCAAAGCAAAGTAACTTTTAGTGGATGAAGGTAGAAAAAGTTTAGATCAGCAGCATTAACAGTTGTTTTTCAGTACACAAGTGATAAGTTATGTTTGATATTAATGAGAAAGACATTATAAGTTTATTGTCACTATTTTTCTTTTATGACATAATTGTATGTGATACCATATTTAAATCAAGCTCTCTTCTCTCAGGTTGTTATTTTTGTGGCACTCTCTAATATACCACATATCTACAAGTCACATAAATCATCATTTCCAAATCTTGTTTTATTGGCATAGTTGAGTCCAACTAGTCAGATCTGTGAAACAGGACATGGCCATGCATTCTAATAGTAGAGTGCTTACAACGTGCTTTCTGTGAGCTCTTTGTTTTGCCTCGTTTCAAATGTTGGTCCCATAATAAGCCAAATTCACTGAGCATCCTGCATAATTAGTTGTCATCTCAAAACTCTGTCAACAGAGATACCCAGGTGGTGAATAACTGTTCTGGTGAATTATCCATGGACAAAGAAATTATCCACTTACTACAAGCACTCTATCTGATTAAACCTTCCCCAAAACTGGATTAGATAGTCAGATTTGGAAGTACTTAGCATAGAACTGGATATTGCATTTGGCAGCATCTCTAAATTCAACATGAATTCCAAATTAAGCCACATGTGTCATCCTTAATGAAATTTGATGTTGTAGCTTCTGGTATTTAATGGTAGAAAATGTTTCATTTTAAGTGGAAAAAAGAGAAAGGAAATGAAAGAAGCAGGGAAGTGAGGGAAATAAATGAAGTATTTTTGAGCTTCCTGGAGTTCAAAAATATTCCCAGAATAGGTAAAATCAATGTACTGCTTTCTTGGGAAAAAGAGAGGTCTAGAGGTATTATTATTTGTCAAAGGAGACAGGGTTATGATACGGTCTTCAGTCAGGACTACTTAGATACACGGAACTAAAAGAAAACACCCTAACCCATCTTATCTGGTTTTAAGTTTCCTGTGTGGGAGCCATACAGAGAAGTGATGGGCTAAAGTAGGGCACCTAGGCCATACTCTGCAGTGTCGGGGATGGGAGGACAAAGTGGGGAGCATGTGGTACTAGGAATCATACCTAAGACCTCACTCATGCAAGGTCAAAGTTTTGCCATTGAGGCAACACCACTGGTCTTGAAAGATTTAATTTTAAACCAGGAATGAGATAGTCAAATTTTTCATATTATTGAAGACTACCAAGTTTGAAAAGTGGATGGAAATAAACTTCCGGTTATTTGGTGGTGGTATTCTGAAGAATAGTAGTAGAAAAGAAGTAAATAAAGCTTTCTATGTATCCGGATAAAATATATACGAAAAAGTTCAGGAAAACTTTTATGAAATAATGTATTAAAACCACAATTATCATTTTGTTATTCTATCCTCTTTATCTAGGTTCCTATTTCTCAAATTTAAGTAATTTCTCCTTTCTCAGAATAACTATAGCGATTTCCTAATTAACCTTTTTCCCCTCTATCAGACAAAACTAAAATATTTTGTTAATCTGGATTGTCACTGAATTAGCTCAGTTTATTTTATTCAATCTCTTGCATGTAGAAATATCTCAGTAGCAATGACTGTTACATCATTTTCACAGAATTAAATGATTTTAATATTAAAATGTATTTGTGTTGAACACTGCAACACTCTAAAGTCTTTCAAAAAAGGATTACCCCTATTAAAAAGGAGAACCTTCATAAATTTTATCTTAAAATGTATTTTACATTTAGGATTTTATTAATCATAAACTCAAATTCATATTTCAATGTACTGTCTTAGAGGCAATACATTATTTCACCAGAAACATTTGATTCTAAAAAAATTTTCATAGGAATGAAAAGCCGTATTTTTAGAAATAATGTTGACTACTATGAGTGCCATTTAATATCCAGAGATAGTTCAGATATGGATTGATGAGAGATAATTGTTCACTACTTTTTAGTACAAAGGAAATAGAAGATAAGGCACCTAATTGATGCATTAGTAGTCTCTCCCACCTCCAAGAGTTGCAGGAGGCACTTTTAACAACCTTCATTTTCTTTGCAGGAGACTTGCTGTGAACAAAATGGAATATTCACTCCTTGTTCTATCCTACATTTATTTAGCAAGAACTATTATCATCCATCCAAGCACGCACATTTTCCCAATAAGAGATATATAATGGAGCAATGATTTGAATAAGCAGCCCTTTTTATTATTAAGTGATTTCACTTTTGCTTGAGGGCATTGTCAACTTGAGAAAGGTCCTTTCTCCTTTCTCCAAGGTGCACAAATTGTCCATCTGAATTCATTATTAGCTGTAGTTTATCTACTGTGATAGGTAAATAAATGGATTCTTTTTTATACTTTTCCTGAGCAATCTTCCTTGGAGGTATGATCCAAATAATTCTTTTTCGAGAAAATAAATGAAGATAAACAAAGTACCACTTTCTGTGATTCTGTAAGGCAAAATACATCAGGTTTTCCTTCATAAACATCTATGTCTAGAACTGAGCGGGAAACTGTAAAAATGGTCCCAGGACTGCAATGTAATATTCTAGTCCTCATTTCTCTATCCCTCCATTATCTCCTTCTATGTTTAAGCCTGAGGTGGGGGTGATATGGGGATATGTTTGGAGAAATTTTTTTCTTTTGCTTAAGACTGGAAAATGTTAAAAAGGACAGCATTGTTAAATGAAAAACAAACTTCTATCAAGGTTAATTATATATTTAAACCATGTGCAAATGATAGTTGCCCTGGAGAATGTTTTCTTCTAAGAAACAACAAACAAATAGAAACTGTGTGTAAATCCTGGCCTTAAAAAATACTATTTGCCCTAATCAAAATGCACTCTGTCATCTCACATTCTAAATGTTTTTTGGGTGAAAGTTGAACAAAGAATATGACACTAAAGCTTCCTTCTTCATATTTACAGTTTTATTAATATTCTCATCTAGAGTTTGGCAATATTAGTGTAGGGTGGCTAAAAATAAAAAGTTGCCTGAAGAACAATTCAAATATTGGATATCAGAAGCAGACACCAGAAAAAATGTATGCTTTATAAATAGTGCATTATTACTATTATTATTATTATTATCATTATTATTATTATCAGACCTTTTTGACATTTATTCACACATGTTCCCTTCTCTGCCTGCAGATACTTTTAAACAATGTTCTTCTGTCCTCACTCCATATATTTATGACCACATTGTCTCAGTCTTTGTCATGGGCTCTCCTCCTCCAGTATACTCCTTATAAGTTAGTTCACAGGACTCTATTTCAGGCCATTGCCTTTTTAGTCTATTTGTAATGCAAATGAGTTCATTATCTATCAGGTTTTATACTATGATTTGTAAGCTGAAGATTTGTAAACTCTATCCAGATTTCTTTCAGACATAAGTTTATTATTCATCTGTCAATGAACTTTAGAGCCATTAAGACTATATATAAATATATATACATATATACATATACATATATATAGTGCTTTGAAAAGTATACAAATCTTTGTATAGGTAAGTGTCTTCATTTCTCTTAGGCAGAGTATAATGGATAGGTAGATTGTGCATTTAGCTTCAAAAACTGCCAAACAGGCCAGACCAAGGAGATAGCTCAAAGGGCTAAAGCTCATACTCTGCAAAAAGTGATTGTATCACTTTGCAAATGTCACTAGCAGTGCTAGTGTTTCTTTATCTTTGTCAATGCTTGTTACAGTTTTAATTTTGGCTATTGAAATAGCATTGAATTGGCAACTTCCTACTGGGTAACACCACCAAACATTTTTTCTGTACTTGTCATTCATGCATATTCTTTCAATAAAGTGTTTGTTCATATATCTTAAAATTTTGAGAACTTTTTAAATACATTTTGGAAGAAAGCACGTAAGGCATATGCTTCATAAACATTTCCTATGAGTCCGTGGTTTCTCTTCACTTTTGTAGACAGTCTAAAAGAGCAGGCTTAATATTCTGAAGATGTCTAATTTACCAATGTCTCCAGTGATTGTTAAATTTTACTTTGATTGTCATATAGTACACGGCAGAGCCTGGCAAGCTACCCGTGTTTTATTTGATATGCCAAAACCTAGTATCAATTATGGACCTCAATTCCATGACCTGAAGAATGGTTTTGAGGCTCTTCCTGTCCCTGGAGCAAGCAGATGCCCTTGGGCTACACTTGCTTGTGACCGGGCTATGGAGATGTTACTGGCGCCTGCTCACGCAAATGCAAAATTATTATCACTAGTACTATTACTACAGGGAGTGCTTAAATGCTTACTTAATAAATATAAGAATAAAGCATACAGTCTATATGCCCAAGGATATATAGTATAAAACAATTCCACAAATTACTAAAATAATGTCTTAAAATAATGGCCAATCCCATTCAAAACCTGTTCTTTGATTTAATTTTTAATTATTTGTGAGACATTTTAGGTTACTGAATCTGTGCCAGATTTCATGATATAGCCACAAAAAATAAATTAATTCCTGTCCTTTCAAATTTTAAAACTTAAGAAAGATGGTATATATCAATTAGAACAAAACTGAATATTCTGATAGGAAAATATTTCCTTGGGGATTCTGGATTCTTAGGGAAAATAAAATGTAACTGGGTCTAGCCTCTCCCAGTAATAAACAATTATAAAATGCTTCACCTGGTGTGATGAACCTTTAGGGAAATGAGAGGAATTATAGAACAAATAAGAGTTCTGGGCTAAAGATGTAGCTCAGTAGTAGACCAACTTGTTTTTCATGTGTGAGGCCCTGGGTATGATCCCTGGAACTGCACAGAACATAGAGAGAAATGGGGGGGGGAGAGAGAGTATGTATTCATAATCTTCTATCTACCTATACCTAATCTGTCTGATAATGACCAATGGTATATCACGTTGAAGTTTTAGTCACTTCCCTAGTCTTTAATTTATTCTATGATTCAGAAAGGAAGTGGGTCCCTTCTAATGACATCTAAATAAAGGTTGTAATACTCCCAAAGGAGTGAAAAATTGTCAAAGTCAACTGACTTTGACATGGAATGGAGCGACATATTGTTATGCCTGAAACCAAGAGAACCCAAAGGCCTCCAGGCTTCTGTCCTGTTTCTGTTAGTGTTCTTTGCTGGTTTTCTCTTTTCTATCATCTGATGATACATGGCAGCTATGTGATAAAAAGTAAAATATAGTAGCAGAAACACTACAAAATATTCCACAAGTTTCTGAAATTACCAACAAAATTAATGCATAGGAAGGTAAATGCACTGGGATAGTGCTTGATTAAATTTGTGACTTGTGACAAAGCTATAGTGGGCAAAAAGGCTTGCTTTTATAATGCAACAGGACATAAGGCAATCTGGGTACTAGATACAAACTTCAATGCTTTTACTTTTCCTTGATTACCCATGCTTGTCTCTTGCATATGAAAGAAGGGAGAAACCAGATGGAAGGAATGTAATATTTCTCCAAACCTTGTAGGAATCGGGGAGTAAGCCTAGTTCTTTAAGTCATTTCCAATGTCTTTTCTGTGTATATAACATCACTTCTATCACTTGTGTTCCTGTTTTTCATCGATTTGCTCCAGCAGGCACCAGTAATATCTCCATATGTCTTGTCATTTGCTAGTGTAGCCCAAGGGCAACTGCTCGCTCCAGGAACATGAAGAGCCTCAACCCATTCCTTCAGGTTATGGGAATGAGGTCTATAATTGTTACTGGGTTTTGGCATATCAAATACGATACAGGTAGCTAGCTTGTCAGGCTCTGCCATGCAGGTGGGATACTCTTGTAGTAGCCTCTCATCTCGTGCATGTATTGATGAAACAGGGAAAGATCAGCTCTTCTGCTGGGTGGAGCTCTGATGAGTTGTGGGTCCTGATGTTGAAAATGGTAGCCCTCATGGTGTGGGGTTCCTCTGGTTTCTTGTGAGGCTCTGCTGGATGGTAGGTCAGGGCTAGAACCCTCCATTCATCCTGGGTGCCTCATGATCAACTGGGCACAGGGAGAGCCAGTAGCAGCTCTACCCTGTGTCTCTGAGTCAGGCATACCTGGGCTTGAAAAAAGACAGCTGTAGGGCGGGACTCTGATAAGCAGAGCTGTGATCGGCTTTTCTGCTTAGTGAAGCTCTGATGAGTGTGCAGTCTGGATGTTGAAAATGAATATATATTTATTTATTTTATATATATTTATTTGTGCATATATAATATATGCACAAATAAATTATTCCAATTTTCAGTTTTCTGAGAAAAAGAAAAGTTTTAAGGTGAAGGAGAGAAAGGCTCCAACTTCTGCTGTGACAGCACACTCTCTTGGAAACTGAACTTAATTACCAGTTGATGTAGGCAGGCAGACAGGACTGGGAGGGGGCCCACATGGCTGTGAATTCTTGCCCCAAGGCTGTCCAAAGTCCCTTTTGGAACCAGAAACCAAGACTTAATAAGACCTTCATCAACAATAGACCCTGAGGGAGCTGGACCAACCTTTCTCTGCCTAGCCCTTAATCCGGTTACATTCCAGGACAGAAGATCCAGCAGGACAGAGGTCAATAAAAAGAGATTTTCTAGGAAGACCACTCCCAATATCTCCCCTTTGCAATGGCCTTAGCAAGACTTTAACCTAAGTTGAAGTCCCATATGGGAGTAGCTTGGGAAGAAAGCTATAAAAGCCATCCTGACCAAAGGATGGCACGCATATGCTGCCTGAGCCCATGTGCTGCTTGAGCCCACGTGGCGGAGCACATGTAGTGCCCGAGCACATGTGGTCATCCGCATCTCCCCCTCTTGACATGTGTATCTCTCTCACTTTCCTCCTCTTTCCTCTTCCTAAAAACCTCCATAATAAAATCAGTTCTACTTCACTGCTCATCTACTCCTGAAAATTCTTTTTCTGCGAGGAGACAAGAACCCTGAGGAAACCCTGGGTAAGGTCTAGGACTGACTTGCCTTTTTATCAGTCTTTAGCCTGCCCAGTGGGTCCCAGGTGGCAGAGGTGGCTGGGGAGAAAGTTACCTTGTCTCTCTCCTTCCTGCCTCACATAAACCACCCATGAGAAGAAAGTAACCATCTCTCTCTCCTTCCTGCCTCACATAAACCACCCATGAGGCCCCTCCTACATCACAGTGAGTTCTTCACAAGGTTCAAGCAAAACTTTGATTAGGAAGGGCCTGATACTTGGAAGTAAAAATTAACATTTTAATTTTCCTTTTTTAAAATATCAAAGTAGAAAATACTCTGTGTGATTGAGTTAAAAACAACAACAATCTTTGTATATGACTTAAATTTTTATAAGTGTTTGAACAATTACCAGTCACTTCAACTCAACTCTACTTTTCTGCTGAAAAGATTAATGAACTACTGAACATGGGGTTAGATATAAAACACAGGGAGTAAGGCATTTGCCTTATAAGCAACTGACCCTAGTTCTATCACATATGGTGTTCTGAGTACCATCAGAAGTAAACCCCTCAGCACACACCAAGGAGTAATCCCAGAGTACTCTTGGGAATGACCAAAATTCCAAGTAAATTATGAGGCTTGGAAAATACCAAGGAAAATTCATCTGGTTAATGTGATTTGAATATGATTTTTTTTTAATTTGGAAGATGAATGTGTAAATAACACTGAATGTGGATAGTTACCTAGAATGCTGAATAGTCACTACAGTGTAGGCGAGATGGAGTCTCCTGAAACAGCTGGGTGCTTGAGTACTGTGATTAAATCAGGTTGACCAAGGAATTTATAGGGCAGGCAACTATATGGGTAATAAAGAAGGGCAAAGTATCCAAGTCTCTGAAAGTGGAGGAGAATTAAATAAGGTTGATAACATAGCTGAGGACAAATTAGAGCTGATAAAGATTTTATGAGGATTCTTTCTGTTGAGACAATGACACTGCTTGAACTGACTCCATCAAGACCTTCAATGGACAAGCTTAAGTCCCTGAAAAGTACACATTCCCATGAATATATTCCTTGTTCTTCTCTGGCTTGAATTACTCTTTTATAGGCAAATTTTGACCTTAAGGGCAACAATGAGCTTCGAGAAGTTCAAGTTAATCATCTATTAGCTTAAGAATTTAAGGAGAGAGAACATCCCACCCCCACCCGGCCACAGAATCTGGCAATTAAACACTGATAGATTCAAGTTCAGTCTGTGGCGTATTCTTGTTTCTCAGCACCAACTTTTTCTAAGCCCTGCAATAATCAACCATAATGACAATGTTCAAAGAAGTAAGATTTTTTTTTTAAGTACAAGATCAAAAAGTATATAATCTAGAATCACTGCACAAATCTAGCTGATGTAAAGATTAAGGATTTTGGAAAGAAAAAGCAGGGCATGACACTGACTTTTTTATATTTGAAAACATTATGTTAATACAAAATCTAACACTGCAAAAAGATCATTTTATCTAAGAATATGGTAAATTGATGCAGTAACAATATTGCAAACTGCAGTGTCTAAAAGAAACAAGGAAAAAAAAGATCAAGAAAAGTATAAATTGTAGTGGCAGGTTGGTGGTGGGAATGCACAGGGAGGGAAATCGGGGATACTGGTGGCAGGAAATATACACTAGTTAGGGGATGGGTGTAACATCATCTAAGAACATTGTGTAATTCAAACTCAGTCGTGAAAAATTTGTATACCTCATGGTTATACAATTTTAAAATAAATCTAAAAAATCGATATATTTGACTCTGAAAACTTATTTAGAAATAAATTAAACAATCTTCATCTTAAACAATAAAAAGTAAAAAAATAATATATTTCAAATAAGTAAAGGACTGTTCAGGTAGGAAAATCTGTGATGCTTTTTAGAAGTAAATGCCTTTGCTATGGATGGCATGGAAAAGTAGAAAGCAAGAAGGGCAGCCTTGAGAAAACAGTGCTTCCGCTTTTCATCCTACTTTACCTCAGTCACAAAGGAAAACGCCCAGAATGGATCAGTGATGGTAAAATCTGCTGTGAGTTTGTCCCAAAATTACTCATGTCCCATAAACTTTACAAGGCAGCTGTCAAGCCACTCTTAAAGTCTCTTTTGTTCTGCATGGCACAGGAATTGGTTTCCACAGTCCAAGTCACCTTGAACATTGCTGACCTGGGTTTGATCCTCAGCACCCATATGGTCCTCCAGAGGCAATCCCTTAACACTGAACCAGGATCAAACCCTGAGCAGAGCTGGTTGTGACCAGAAAAATCAAGAAGTAAATAGAAAAAAAGACAAGTCAAGAGAAAAACTGCAGATGCATCTAGTCCTTTGCAGTATATGAAAAAATAGCTCTATTTAAAGCATATTCAGACAAAAATCAAATACCATTTACCCAGAAGACTGTCAAGCGTTTTCAAACTCTAGTAATATAAAACACATGTGAATGAGTTGAAACAGTATATTTATTAAAGAGAAAAACTATAATACACATTTGTAGGATTATTTGGCAAAACATGAAAATATGACAATTTAGCAATTTAATCTTATGTTCATAGTCTAGATTCATCCCTACAAATACTAAAGGCTTAAGCAAGAATGCACAAAAAATGTGATTGTAGTAACAAAAAAAAAAGATAAAATAGTAGAACTGACAAATCTTTAGTAGAAGAACAGAAATATATGTATATATAATGGTAATGTTATAACATGTATTGGCCATTATATGGCAGAATAAGTGAAAAAGTGCAATATATCCATATCCGCATAGATATTTCTTAAACATACAAAAGTTCAATGTTTACTGAAGTAAATGACACAATATGTATGCATAATATCTATTACATATAGAGACACCATAATTATGTAATAGAGCTCTATTTACTAAGAATATTCACAAGCTGACAAAAGAATGAAGCTGTCAAGGAGATGAGGAGCCCTCACAGAAACAACATCTCCACCCAGGTAGAGAGAACAGAATTGGGAAAAGATCTTTTGAAAGTGTTGCCACGTCAAAAAAAAACATTTTACAGTCATCTGTTGCTTAGAGACAGGAGGCATCATTAGGCAATTTGTTGCCTTCATTGTGCAAATGTCATAGAGAGTCATTAAGCAAGTCTAAATGGAAGACCCTAGTACAGGACTATCTGGACAACCTCTCTAATCCTTTTGGTAGGAATTAAGTCAAATAATCTAAGTTATTTCATTTGGATGAGTACTTATAGCTTTTTGATCCATTGTTATGAGTATACATTTATATATGCTCCCTTCTCCTCGTCTTTTCCGTCTCCTGTCCCTCGCGGCCGGCCTGGGCGCCACATTCCCCGGAATGGGTCTTTTGTCGGTATCTTAATATACATATTAATTAGGAAGCAGTTATTAAATTTCCTTAAGAAGATGCAATATGTAGATAAAATAATTAAATTTAGAAATCTTCAAATCATAACCCTCTGGCCAAATCCAGCCTGTCAATTGCTTTTGTTAAGTCATTTTACTGGGACATGGTTCTATCCATTTATTTAGTGCCTATGACTGCTTTTCTGGTAAAATAGCAGAAATGAGTAGCTTTGGCAGAAACCACATAGTGTCCAAAACATAAAATAGTATCAAGCCTGTTAATGAAAAATGTTTGATTAAGTTTTTGGTGATTAGTAACATATTTTAGTTCTTCATATGTACCTTCTTACTTTTCAATTCACAGTGATAAATCTTAAACTCATTCAGAATTCCCAGATGAGGAAACTTTAGAAATCTTAAGTATATTGCTCAAAATATTGCTGAATAAAAACAAAAATAAATTTCCCAGTATATAAATCTCATGTTGATTTCAATATTGACATAAAAAGTCAAATAATGATTCCAGAACCTTTATTTTCAGACAGTTTTGAATCTCAAAATAGAGTAGGATATTGAATCAATTATTAAAAAGATAAAAACTTTGACAAATCTGAAAACTGAAAATATGGAGAAATGAAAATCTGCCCAAAATTAATAAAGGATAAAAAATTCTCCCAGTAAAGGAATCTCACAAATAGATCCACACACAAATCATTTCCATGTCATGCAAGCCTTATAAGACCCTGAAAAATGGTATAGTCATATATAAGACCATATAATAAGTCAATTATGTCATGTATATAAGACCCTACAGAACTCAGTGGAATTATTTTGTTGCATACTGTTTTATACAAATCACTTGTCAGATGTAAAATTTCACTAATGAAAATGAATTTTTTAATCATGAAGTTATCCCAATTAGAGATAGTATAGCAAGTAGGGTTTTGTCTTGCCTGTGGTTCACATAGGTTCAATCCTAGCATCCTATATGGTTTCCTGAGCCCAGCTGGAGAGATTCATGAGTGCAGAGTCAGGAGTAACTCCTGAGTACTGCTGGGAGTGGGAAGCACTATGCAAAAATAAGTAAGTTGACAGATTTTTGCAGATAACGTTTGTAAGAATAAATAATTTGGCAGACTAGCAATGCTTCAGAGAGCCAGAGAGCATACATTCTATGCAGGAACTCCTAGTTTGATCCGTAGTCCCCTAAGCACCATCAAGTGTGGTCCTAGAACTATCATATATGACCACTCACCAAAATATATTAAGGCTAGGGGAGATAACTTATGAGGTAGAGCACATGTCTAGCAGCTGAGAACCCTGTATTCTATCCCTCTCCCAACATGCTTGCCCCAACCTCACAGGAGATGGCTTCTGAATGAGTGAAAGAATAAACAAGGAAATTGCCTCCCAATAAATTATAAATGACTTAAAAGTTGAAATGACCTCAATAGAGGTGTCCAGGGACTGGATGAATGATATACATTTACCCTGTTCAAACAGAACTTGGAGCAGTGCTTAAGTGGCATGCTTAAAACACAGAATTTTATCCTAATTCAGAGATGAGACACTGATTTAGCAAAACCCAGGGGGTCTCAAGAAAATATACTGGCCAAGCAGAGACTACCCCAAAAGCGAAAGAAGACAATTTGATATTCACTTTAAACCTGAAACATGAGTGAGATAGACACTGAGGATAAGCTTCAGACAGAACCTTAAAACCCAAAAGGATTGACACAGGGATAGAAGGAACCACAGGAATGTAAGGGGAATTTTTTTTCAGATAAAATGCTGAAGACAGGCGCAATCCAAGTGATTATATTGGAGGTCTGAAATAAGCTTATTTTGAATCACTTTCATATCAGTGTTTCATTTGACACTTTTGAGTCAAAACCTCATTACATGCTAAGAAAATGAAAAGAGGTTGTCTAAGACCTAAATAGGTCCAATATCTGAGCATTCCCCTCTTTCCACACCCAAACTCTTGCTAACAATATCCTGAGAAGTAT
>JAJIBD010003152.1:42500-52341 GCA_021461705.1 Cryptotis parvus | reverse complement strand
TTTAAAGATTTCATTTCTACAGGACAAAACCTTACATTAAATAGGACCCAATGTTATCAACAAAAACAGATTGAAGAGTCAAGTATAGCCTGAGTTCCAGTCACCTTAAAAATACCCACAGGGAATTCACATATCCTTTCCTACTTACATCATAATTAAAAAGGAAAAGTCATAGAGGCCCTAATTTCTTGTTCAATCCAGAATTTTTATAGCAGGTCAGTTATATTGCCAGCAAGGTGGGAGGTTTCTTCCATTATGACAACTTGAAATGTTAAGGGCATTTCAAAAAGACTTCAAAAGACTCTCTTAGTAAGTTATTGTTGTTTTATCTTCTACAAGTACAATTGAAATCTTACTTGAATCTTTTTTCAGGTTAACTTGCACAGTTGTTTGAGGTGGTGAGTTCCATGGATTTTACTACCCATTGTGTAAAGTTTCACTTCCTTTTGTTTGTTTTGGATTTTACTCTTGAGTTTTCAGGTCTGTGGCTGAGCTCAAGCCAACAAATAGTTTTGATCATTATTTACTCAGCAATATCCTTCATGATGCTTTTATAATAAGGGTAATAGTAGGACCTAAAGGTTATTAAGTATTGAATGATTCAATACAGGTTAACTTCTTTGACCTAGTCCAGGACAGAGTGAGAACTGAAATGCACTAATTGTTCGTAATATTAATGAACTTTGGTCATTGCCCCCTATCTGCATCTTTTTTGTTGCTAAAGAAGACTAGCATACTTTGAGTCTCAGTACAGTTCCTTATCATGGCTTCACTCTTGTTGCCCTTCTTCTCTCTACCTTAGGCTCCATTTTGTCTTTCTTAATTTATGACCGCCTGAGTCAAACATTACATTTCAGACATGGCTGCAACAGGTTTTAATTATTTTTTCAAATATTGGATAATGTGTTTTTTTCTGCTTGTAGTCTGTTTTCTATCAATTCATTTTATTGATATTTCTGGCCAAAATGGCACAGTGAGTTGAGACTGTTTCAGAAATATCTACAACTTCTAGATCCCTTTCCAGACATAAGTAACAACAGATATTACTACTTATACTGTGCAGCTAAATGCTCTTTTATAATACTTTACAATGCCAGAATAATCTATTGTTCTTCCCTAACCCAGTTTCGAGAGATCTCACAAATTATCCTATAAGAGCTTGTTATTTCCCTGATAATGAGTGCTTCCTGCTAGCAATAAACACAAAAAATACTATGCTGCATACATATTTAACAATGCTTTTAACATGCAAATAATCCAGGACATGGAATCTTGATGTTGATACTTCTCTGTCTAGAAAAGGACCCATTTTTCCTTATCCTTCACTTCAGCGTAGCGATAGCTTACCTTCCATGATTAAACATTTCCCAAAATCCCATGGGAGCTCATTTAACAACAGCAAATAAGTCAACAGTATGGATGTTTGGCAAGGCTTTTTTTTAAGTCTATGTAAATTCTATCCCCTGGTTTCTAATTGTCCGTGTGCTATTTATTCTCTTGAAGAACACTAATAGATATGTCAGACTTGACTTTCCCTCACAGAAGCCCTGCTACCTTTTCTCTGAAAGGTCATGTTTGACTGTGACTCGAGATTTATTATTTGGGTATAAAACAATGGCTTAGATATTTCCAGATCTCTGCATTTAGGAATTTTTCCCCCATGCAATCATTAAATGTCAATGCAGGAGAACTTGAAGATGGCCCAAATCCCTCCATTTTACAGTGTGGAAACTGAGGCCCAGAAACACTTCTAACAAACTTATTTTACACTGATTTGTCTTTCCATGATTTAAGGAAAATTCTCATTCTGTATTTGTGAAAAAGTATGGCATATCTTTTCTCTGATGTTTCATGTAGAATCTGTTTTTCTTACCATGGAATATGCAGTAAGTAAGGTGTTTTCAAGAACTCTGAGTTTTATAATACACAGTTATGTTGCATTTAACTTTAATGTCATACAGTTTAACTCACAATGTTACTTTTCATTGTGTTATTTCTATTACAAATTCAATCCCCAAAACATACCCATTTAGTTGTTTTTAATTTATATTGTCATGATTATATCGTGTTTATTATAGTACTGTTCTAAGTATATTATTTAGAGTTCAAGGGCAGGCAATATGTGTCCAAATTTTTCTCAGATAAGAAAATGAATATTTTGGGCTGAAGAAGGTAATGGCTAGATTAGAATATCAAGATGACTTCTGTGATGCAGGGTCAAGGTAACATATGTGTGTTGATTTTGTGCAAATTCATTGAATTACTTAGACTTGTGATTTGGGCAACTTTTTTGTATGTGTGTCATCACTGTCACATTTAATCCTTTACATCAACTTGGTAAGGTACATATATATTTATCACACACATCTGTCATGTCAGGAAAGTGAGATATGGAGAAATGAAAGATTGAGGAAGCGCACAGAGTATTCTATGACCAGGACTGGAATTTGAACCTAAGCAGCCTGGCACTACAGTCTGTGTATTTAAGCCAGAGATGATATACCATTTCTCAGAGTTGAGTTTTTTCAAGTATCAAGGTTCTTTGCAATCTTAGGACAACTTTGTATTTGATGCTAACTGCATTTAGTTTTGTATTTCTCTTCACTGTAATATCATCTCCTCCTTGCTTCAACACAAATAAACATGCACAAACAATCAGAAAAAAACATGCTGAAAGGACATAATTTCTCAGTCATTACCTTCTCTTTTTAACATGTCTGTGACCCTCAGATAACTGTGATGCATTTCCCCAAAAGCAACTAAACTATACAAGCCCCAACCTGAAACTTCTCATAAAAATCTATGCCCAAATCTTTGCAACTAATCCCTAAAAACAGAAATCATGTCCTTGTTCTAACCTAGGCATTTTAGAGTTTTTAAAATCACACAAAGGAAAGCATTTTAAGCAGTCCATATTCCAATTTAATCCACTCTCTGGTCATACTGTAACTTCCGGGTTACAGTACGATCAAAACACTTTTACAAGGGTTAGTACTCAAGGATTCATGAGCATTGCTATGTCTTATAGAAACTCAAGAAAGAGACGAATGCTCTGGGTAAAAGAAATACTATAATTTAGTGTCAGTAGTCTAATTGATATTACGTTAGAATAGACAGTATTGTATAATGATAAATCCTTGGTAGTGGGATACAAGGGGAAAAGGGAAGGAAAGATCAGACTAGGACAACAGCAAAGAGTCTTGAGTATTTCAGTGGTGACAAACGTAGTAATTTGTGTATTAAGGACATACATTGTAACACTGTGAAACTTCCTAAACTATAACAAAATAAAAACATCACATTAGAGCAATCCATTACCTCACAAAATCCTCTGAAGGAAGCACTCATTTAACCCCATTTTGCAGATGAGGAAAATAAGGCACAAACTCCCAAGTTTACACAGCTAACAAGGTCAGTCTGATTCCAAAGTCTGTATTTTAATTGTCTTATTAACACAGTTAATAGACCCCACCCTCATTGTAATTTTTTCAAAAAGTAGACCCTTTTTGCTTATTTGATTAAAATATCAGAGGGAGAGAGAAGGAATCAGTGTGAGTAAACATATCTTATATTCTTCCTTTGTTATGTGTGTGGGGTGGGAACTTCCAAGCAGTGTTCAGAAGACCTGGAGGCCTCTTCAAAACAAACAGCCTATGGTTGAAATGGGAGGGTGTGAGGATCTCTTGTCCTGCAATGCTGGGGATTTACTTGGGCCACAGTGCTCAAAGGCCTCCAGAATCTCATCCAGTGGGATAGAACCAGAGTCACAAGCATGTAAGACAAGCTCCTTAACTCTTGTATTATATCTCTGGCCCTAAGATAGCGCTTTATTTTTCCAGTGCCAGGGATTATATCTAGAGCTTCACACATGCAAGGCACAAATTGCGACACTGAATCATATTCCTAGCCTTGTCTTACATATTTTTATTAAAAAGCTTCCTCTTAAGAGCTAAAGAAGGTCGGAGCGATAGCCCAGCGGGTAGGGCGTTTGCACTGCATGCTGTCGGCCCATTCTGGCCCGGGTTCAATCCTCGGCATCCCATATGGTCCCCTGAGCACTGCCAGGAGTAATTCCTTAGTGCAGAGACAGGAGAAACCCCTGAGCATTGCCGAGTGTGACCCCCAAAAAAAGAGCTAAAGAGATAGCACAATGTGTAAGGTGCTTGTCGTGTGCGCAGCCCACCCAGATTCTATCCCCAACACCCCAAGCACTACCAGGAGTGATATATGAGTACAGAGCAGGAGTAATCCCTGAGCATTGGCGGTATGGCCCAAAAAAAACAAACAATGCTTTTCTTTAAAACAAAGTTTAAGAGCTCAAAGTTTAAGAGCTTCTTTAAGGCTATTTTATGAAGAAAGAGCAGTATTTTGAACAGCAATACTGATCAGTCAGTTCCATCAATTACAGTTGAGTCATATATTTTGTTTGTTTCCAATCCACACCCTCAGTGCTGAGGGCTCTATGCTTGGCGGAGTCACTACTGGTGATACTCAGGGAATCATGCAATGCTGAGAATCAAAGCTGTATGTCTCACATTCAAAGCACACCTTTTTTTCTGAGGAGCACTGAAGGCGAAACTTGTTGATAAATAGCTTTTACCACTCTTAGGACAAAATTTCTAAGAAATACTATGAGAAAATGATATTAACAATTAGGCTAAATAAAAGTAGAATTTAAGTTATTTTTTATTCTGCAAATGAGGTATCCATTAGTCATGATTTAAAAAAAAATAACACATAGACAATGAAACATTCAACCCTGCAGGCAGAATGGTACAAAGTAGGAATTTTTTTGTTTTGTTTTGGGGCCACACCCATCTGTACTCAGAACTTACTCCTGGCAATACATTCAAGTTTCATTCCTGTCAGGGTCTAGATGATGATTTTAGGGTGCCAGGAATCAAAACCTGGTCAGTTAATGTAAGGCAAGTGCTCTTCTATATTATATCTCCAATTCCTAAAGTATGGATTTGATGTTGTATTCCCTGGCTCCTAATTCTGGCTCTACTCCTTAATAACTCCATGACTTTGATTTGTAGGGATACCAGATTTAGCAAATAGAAATATAAGGCCTATGGTTGAATTTCAATTTCCTATAAATAATATTTCAAGTATAAGTGTCAAAGTGTCATGCCGTGATATTACTAATCACTTATCTAAAATAACTCAGCATCTTATAATTGAACTGTCAACCTCTACCATGGATAAATTACTCTCTGTGCCCCAGTTTCATGAACTGTATAATGGGAAACAACTCCTAGATCATGCAGCTGTAAGGATTACATGGGAAGGTATATAAATCACAGTCATACCTGACACAAAGCACACACACATTATATATATAATTGCAGAGCCTGGCAATCTACCCATGTCATATTTACCAGTAACAATTATAAACCTCATTCCCATGAACTGATGGAATGGTTTGAGGCTCTTTATGTTCCTGGAGCAAGCATATGCCCTTGGGCTACACTAGTATGTGATAGGACGTATGGAGATGTTACTGGTGCCCACTCAAGCAAATCGATGAACAATGGGAAGACAAGTGATACAAGTGATATATACATATATGTATATAACAGTCTTTATAAACCTTTTCATTTACATTAATATGAGTTTGGGGGAATAGTGCCCAAACAATAATGAAAACAACTTTATACTTGCTTACTATGGTAGAACTAAAGTAGAAGAGTAACACATATTCACACTGAATACCTTACTTTTTTTTTAAACCAGCAAACAACGTAGCATTTTACAATCCAGACACAGTTTCTTCTGTTATTGTTCAAATAAATAACCTTTCCATATAGCAATAACCTTTTTATGCTTTTAGAGTCTGGAAAAAAACTTAAAAATAACTTTTCTAGTATAAATTTCATGAACTAAATTTATCCTCCAAGGCATAATAAGCACTCATTTCTATATATTTGCATAGCAGCAATCTGTATGTTGTCAGATGCGAATGTAACATTAAAATTTAAGAGCTGGTATATTTCAGTTTCTTGTAACACCTGAGAAAATCCCAAACACATAATAAAATGCATTGTACAAAACATTTAAAATATAATCTATTTGCATCTGCTTTCATGATGCCAGATTGTAAATGTCTACTACTATTTTTGTAATTTATATGAAAAACATGATTTATCTATGTTAATTTCAAGTTGGCAGTTAGCCATTTGAATGCTTACCTTAACATCTGTAAACTATAGGGATGTGTGAAGTTTCATAAAAGGCCAACAGTACAGAAGGAATGGAAGAACCAGAATGGTATGATTGATTCTGAAAAATTGGAGAAATATTACCTAAAGTTGCTGTGTACTTTTGCAGCAGGCAAATATCAAGGTCTTGCCAGTAATCTGTGCTTTAGATTGCAATAAATTGTTGCTGCTTTTCTTTCCATTGTAGAAGACACTAACTTGGCTTCATGAAACCAGGCATGTATGTCATCTCCCACCTCATTTTCTTTTCAGTGTAGGAGGGAAATATGATACAAACTGTTCTGTTCTGTTGCACAATAATCTATTTTACAGTTGCATGAAAGAAAACTATCTAAGGAAACCTGGCAATACAGAATCCAGAACTCTTCACATGATTTCTTTCCTTTACCCCATTCCTTTCTTTATGGTCATTTACTTCTTTCCTTTCTTTACTGTCATTATCATGTATTAGAAAGGCTCCTAACAATGTAGGAGCAAGTAGAAATACGTAGCAAGACAATTATGGGATTAATAATCATTGCTTTAAAGAAAATGGTACGCTTTCTGCAAGTAGATATGTCAGCATAGATACAGGTAATATTTGACCAAACCACAAAATAGAACTATTAATTATTCAAGAAGTGTTTTTCTTTGTGTTTGTTTGTTTGGGGCCACAACTGGTAGTGTTCAGTGTTGACTCCAGGCTCTGCACTCAGGGAAGCGCTCCTGGCAGGTTTGTGGAACTGATAGGTTGCCGGGAATGAACCTGGGTTTGGCCACATGCAAGGCAAATACCCTACCCACTGTACTATTGCTCTGGCCCCTCAATAAGTGATTTTCTAGTTATGAACTGAGTGGTTTCAACTTGATTTCTTGCCATGTCCTTTGTCAACACCTTGATAGGTGGTTAAAACTATTTCTTTCTGCAACTCTCAAATTTATATATGCTGTCTGATCTCTTATTGTTTATAATTACCTCTTGGTCATCTCAACAAATGTTATTTAGGCACCTCAACTTCACTTGATCACTTGATCACTTGAATCCCATTATTCATCGATTTGCTCGAGCACACTATCAGGTGTCAATGTAGCCCAATGGCATCTGTTTGATTCAGGAATATGAAGAGTCTCAAACCGTTCCTTCAGGGTCTTGACAAGGAAGTCTGACCATCTTGTAGGTGGGCGGCCACATGATCTTTTGACATCCCATGGGATCCAGTGGGTAATGGCTCTAGTCCAGCGGTTGTCTCCAAATCGCGTTACATGTCCAGGCCATCTGATTTTCGATGCCTTGGCAAAGCGAGACAGCGTCCCTGATTCTGGAACAGCGACGGAGGTCAGAACTCCGGATTCCTTCTCTCACTTGAGTGAGGCGTGATATTCCAAGCATAGCTCTTTCGATTCCTCTCTCGGAGATCCGAATAGCATTCTCATCCTGCTTTCGTAGGGCCCAGGTCTATGAGGCGTATGTTAATGCAGGGAGATCGGTGGAGTTGAAGAGATGTGCCTGTAGCCGGAGGTTCTTTGTCCTTTTAGCTATTTCTTTGATGCCTTTGAAGGCATTCCATGCCGCTCTCTTCCTCCTGCGCAGCTCAGGTTTTAGGTCATTCATCTTGTTGTCTTCTCGACCTAGGTACACATAACTGCTGCATTCAGAGATGTTTGTTCCATTGAGAGTGAATGGGGCCTCTGGAACTAATTCATTTTTTCATAAATATAGTTTTCTTTAGATTCGGCTGTAGACCTATCTTTTCACATTCTCAGTCAAAGTCAGCCAGCATTTGTGCCACTTGGCTAATGTTTGGTGTTATTAGAACGATGTCATCAGCGGAAGCAGAGGTGGTGTAGTTGCCGACCATCTATCTTCACTCCCATTCCTTCCCATTCTAATTGTCGCATGACGTTCTTGAGGGTGGCGCTGAAGAGTTTTGGTGAAATGGTATCACCCTGTCGAACCCCTCTTTTGACATCAATGAACACTTCTTTGTAGAATGGTGAGATCCTGGTGGTGAGTCCGTAATACAGCTCACGAAGGATTTTGATGTATTGGGTTTGAACACCCTGTTTGGCTAGGGCTTCGATGACTGCTTCAGTCTCCACAGAATCAAAGGCTTTCTGTAAATCAATGAACGTGAGACAGAGCAGCATCTTGTACTCCCTTCAAACCTCAGTGAGCTTGGTTACTGTGTGGATATGGTCGATTGTGCTGAATCCTTTCCAGAAGCCAGCTTGCTCGCTGGTTGTCCTTCATCTAGTGTTCTGCCAATCCTGTTCAGGATGACTCGTGTAAACAGCTTGTAGATGATGGACAACAGGCAGATGGGGGCGATAGTTGCCGATGTCGTGAATGTCTCCCTTCTTAAACAGTAGAACTCTCCTGCTGGTTTTCCATTGGGGGAGGGCACCTTGCATTTGGACAAGTAGCGTGTGAAGAGCTGAGCTAGTACCGACGGCAGATTCTTCAGGTGTTCGGGTCTGACTTTGTCTGGGCCTAGTGCTGTTCCCTTCTTTACCGACAAGATGTCATGTGCGATTTCAGCAGGGAGAACGTTGGGAATGACATATCCCTTCCTGTGGAATTTGGTATGTGGGCAGGTGGATGTGGCTATCAAAGAGATTTGAGTAGAAGTCATGGATAACCTTCTCCATTGACTTTCTGGAAGATGTGATACATCCATCAGGGCATCAGAGGGCAGTCATCTTGGTCTTATAGTTGGCGAAGGACCCTAACCCACATCAACTTAATGTACCCAAACCGAAATCCTTTTTTTTTTTGCTTTTAATTTTTTACAATTTGATTATACCACTGTGAGATATATAATTACAAAGCTGTTCATGATTGAGGTTCTGTTATACAGTTTCCCAGCACCATCCATTTGCCAGTGCACCCTTACCCTTCTCAGTACCAATGCTCCCAGATCCCTTCCCCTCCCAAGCCTGCCTCTATGGCAAGTTCTCCTCCTCCCTCCTCCTTCTCTCCTCTCTTTTCTCTCTTTTCTCTCTCTCCCTTCACATTGTGACTTGCAATACATACATTTGGGGGTTATCATGTATATCCTTTTGCCTATGTTCAATATTCAGTTCTAGTTTGGCATTTTCATCTCCAACAATTATTAGCACAGTGATCCCTTCTCTATCTTACCTAGCTTCTTACCCATTATCTTTCCACCGAACTTGGTCTTACATCTGCATCTGTACTCACGTGGCTTAATTCCAGGCATCTATACTTACCCATATCCCTAAGCTGGATGTATCTGCCATTTTAAACCTGTCCACCCTCGTCCTGTCTACATCCTATCAGTTGAATGCTGTTGATTCTATATCCAATTTGTTTCTGGAATCTATCACCTGATCTTCATTCTCAGTCATTAATTTAATTCAGCATTTCTCCTGAACTCCCCATGTTGGCCCCTGAAAGACCTCTTATGGTTTTCAGTTTCTCTCATACCCAATCTACTTTTTATGCAAGGTTTGTTAGAAAATGGAGAAGGTTGGGATTTTGAGCTATTCCGAAAATGCTAATCAGGATCAAATTTTTTTCTCTTTAAAACCACTCAGAACTGCTGCAGGATAAAATCCAAAGTCTAGAGAATCGTATGCAAGACTCACTGTCTGCCCCTCTTTTCTCCTCCCAGCCTCAT
>JAJIBD010003152.1:0-37500 GCA_021461705.1 Cryptotis parvus | reverse complement strand
GAGCCATGATTACATCCCTGGTGTCACCTACAGTATCAAGCACAGTCTAGGAAATTTTCCTGTCTCATACCTCCAGTACCACAATAGAGGGTTTAATATCTGGCATATATCCTAGTGCTGTGTGAGCACCACAACTCAAGTTTGTAACACCCCTATTCCCCACAAATATGACAATTAAAGATGTATGAGTACCGTGACCAGGAATGTGACCCTGAGGGCATATGTATGAGATTCACAGAAGTACTGGGGAATATTACAACCAGAATGTGCAAGAGTGCCACAATTCAGCAATGGCTATGCCTATATTTTTTCTTAGAAACATGGGAGAGAGGGATCTCAAGAGATCCTAAAAGAAAAAGATGCACCCCAAGTACTATCTAGGTTGCAGGGGAAACTCCACTTGGGAGTTTAATCAAACATCAGAAAAAACATACAGGGGCTGGAGTGATACTATAGAGGGTAGGGTGCTTGCCTTGCACATATGTGAACCAGGTTCAGTCTCTACACCCTATATGGTCCCCTGGGCCCAGAGTAAGGAGTAAACTACCTCGGAACCACTAGGTATGGTCTATAAACAAAAGAAAAGAAAAGAAACATACAAAAGTACACATAAACCACATAGCACTATACCAAGGTTGACTGCTCAAAGGAAATTAATCCCTTTATTCAACAGTTACCTATTGCAGTTTTGACCTACACAAGATACATCAATACACAAAACAATCTTTCAGAGAGCTGACATTTCCTCTGTACACTTTTTTTTTTTTTTTTTTGCTTTTTGTGTCACACCGGCAATGCTCAGGAGTGACTCCTGGCTCTGCACTCAGGAATTACTCCTGGCAGTGCTCGGAGGACCATATGGGTTGCCGGGGGATCAAACCCAGGCCGGCACAGGCCAGCCGCGTGCAAGGCAAATGCCCTACCCAGCTGGGCTATCGCTCCGGCCCCTCCTCTGTACACTCTTATGTAAGAGCTGCTGGATCTCTAGCATCAAGGGTCTAATATTTTTTGTAAGGCATAAAATAAAAATAAAATGCACAAAATGAGGAAGAAAGAACAACTACATGAGCACTGTTTCCACCAACGTGGAAGAGTTTGAAGAAGAACTTGAGTAACCGGAAGACTCAGCGGGGAATAAGACTTGAGCTAAAGCTGTAATGATGGTGCTTGATTCAGACTAAAAATCAGCAGTCCTGACACCGACTGGGAGAGAGAGTGACCAAGTGGGAGCAGAATCAAAATTGCACTTGAAAAACAATCCTTGGTGGGTGGAGAGATGGTCCAAAGGTTAAGGTGGCTTGCCTTAGATTCACCAACTCTCCTTCAAAGCACCATTTCATCCCTGACCACAGGAATCACTTCTCAGCACAGTCAAGAATAGCCCTGAGCATGCAGCGCCCCCCCCCATCAACAACAACAAAAGCCTGGGAAATCTGTATGTGTATTAGAATCTAAGGGGCACAGCAGGTTTTCAATTAGGCTTTAGATGAGCAGAACTAAGACCAGATTGAGGCCTCATCAGGATAGAAGTAAGGTGGACCAGAACTTAGGGGACTAGATATAAATAAAATGCAATTACAGCCTTTATCACCTGAATGAATGTGAAGTGTTCACTTTTAAAATATATACCCTATATACATATAATGATATTCCATTTTACTCTAAAAAAGGAAATCCTGGGACTGGAGGGATATAGTACAGAAGGTATGTTGTCTTGCATGCAGCCAACCCCGGTTAAATCACCAGCATTCTATATGGTACTCCAAGGACTTCCAGGAATAATTCTTAAGTGCAGAGCCAGGAGTAACCCTGAGGATCACCAGGTGTGACCCAAAAAAGCAATATATATATTGCTATATATATATATATATATATATATATATACATATGTGTGTATAAATCCTTCCAGTTACAACAACCTCAAGGGCTTTATGTTGGAGTCAGGCAACAAGTGCTATATGGCCTCACACTATAATATGGTATCTAAAAATGACCAGACTTATGAAAACAGAATAGAATTAGTACCTATCAAGTGCAGGTGCTAGGGGAAATCAGTAGGGGGTGAAAGGTGACTGAGTTCTGGTGATAAAGTTTCAGCAGAGTACTAGAGCTTATCAATACTCTATTGTGGACTTCATTGTTGCTAAGAATGTAGAATTCATAAGTTAGAGGACCTTGGGTTTGGATTTCCAGTTCTACTACCTTTTCTTCGGTTTGGAAGCCACCACCGACATTTTTCAGGGGCTTACTTCTAGCTTTATGTACACGGTCACTCCTGGCAGTTTTGGGGGGGACCCTATACAATGCCAAGGATGGAATTCAGGTCTGTGTGTGCAAGGCAGGTGCCCTACCCACTGGACTATCTCTCAGGCCCTTCACTATGTCTTGATTGCAGGTTATCTGAGTCAAATTACTTAACCTCACCGAGCCTTTTTCCTCACTGTAACATGGGACTCAACATGACCTTAGCCAGCTAGCTCTTACAGAGATTCAGTAAGACAATACATACCTAGCACTTAGCAGTCCCTGGCAAAAGGGCACCTTCTAATGCTTTGTGGGGGAGGGACATGGGTTGGTGACACTGGTGCTCAGGGCTCACTCCGGCTCTGACCTCTGGGTCACTCCTAACAGTGCTGGGGTACACAGAGATCAAACCAATGTCGGCTGCATACAAAGCAAGTACCTTATACCTGCTGTATATATTCTCCCGCCCAACAATCTGTTGTCATTTGAGGAGTCAAACGGAGCACACGAAACATTAACTGTTTGTTTACTAGAACCCCACACTTCTGGGTACAGACCTATAACAACTTTCATGGTAGGAAACGTCTTCTTTCTGTGCTGACACTCGGACATGATATTTTGAAGATAACACCTTGTGGGATCCCAAAGGAACGTTTAGAATGAAATCCAAAGAATTGCTCTTATTAGATGGTTACGGTTGTTCTTATTTTACGGTACTCTCAGAACTCGTCTCAGACCTGGTCTGGCTTTTGAAATGGAGTTGTGGAAAGCACTGTTGTGGCTGGCTGAATTCAGTAACATGTCCAAGTCACCAGCCAATCACATTCCCCGCGCTGCTTTTATCCTCATTCATTTTCCTGCTTTCCAACTTCCGTCTCTCTTACATGTGCTGGCTTAGTGTGAAGGTGATCGCCCCCGCCGCCCGCCGCCCCACCGCCTCAGATATCCGAGGTGGTGTGGGAGGGGAAGACTTTTGCTTTCTGTCACCTGAAGCAGGTCTGGGGGCGGGGAGTTGGCGCAGCCTGAGCGGAGTCACGCATTGGATGAGACCGCTCAGAGTGCAGGGGGGATGAGCCAGGTTCGGGGGGACCTGGCCGCTATCTGTGCCCTCACTCTCACCAAGTCGGGGAACCCACATGAACTTTCACCACTCCCAAACTTTCAACCCCACATGTCTCAGCCTCGCACGGCTGCCTGCAACGTGGCCGCCTCTGGGACGCCCTTTCCTTCCCAGGACACCCAAACTCTTCCTGTCTCTCTGTAGGCCTAGTCGGGTTCCAACTCCGCGGAGCCCCCAAAGTTCCCTCAGCATGCCAGTGGAGCCGCCCCCTTCTCAGACTCCAACCCGCCGGGCCGAACCCCTTCGACAGAAGGAGCCAGGGGACTCCATACACCGCCCGGCTGCAGCGGGACGGGGGCCGGGCCAACGGCGGGACCGCCCCCTAAACTCCTCCGGGGCCGAGCTAGCGGGCGGGTGGCTGGGGGCGCCTCCACCTCCTCTTCCTAAAGCGGCGAGGCGCAGACGAGGAGACATCACTCGAGCCCAGGTCCCAGCTACAGCCACACCCGGAGCCCCGCATCCAGGAAGCGGAGCTCCAGCGAAGGCGTCTACTTGGGCTGGCAGGTGGCAGAAAGGTAAACTGAGACCCGGGAGTTACCCTCCCGCCCAGCGCCCACCTCCCTGTCCCCCCTACCCCGGCGCCGCGCTACCCGTCCAATAACCCCACTTCTGTGTGTCCTTCCAGGCCCGAGTCGAAAAGCCTGGGAGGGCCGCCCAGCTACCCCTGGAGGAGGAGCCAGCCCGAGCTCCTGGCGCCACCGCCGCACCGAGAGCGCGGGGCAGCAGCCGCCTCCATGGCTCACTCACCGGTGGCGGTCCAAGTGCCCGGATGCAGGTGAGGAAGCCCGGCCCCGCGCCCACGTGACCGCAGGAGCCGGCTGCTGGCCTCGGCGGGGGCGCGGAGACTCCGGGAGCGGCCCCGGGGCACCCCTGCAGTCAGGGCCGGCCTCTGGGGCCAGGTGACGGGGGTGACAATGGGGCTCAAAGTGTTTCCCGACTTCTTGGCTAGGTGGTGCCTTGTCCTGGAAGGCGAGGGAGCAATAGGGCGCGCTCAGCAACCGAAGGATGGGGTGCAGGGTGGGGGTGGCTGTATAAAAATAGGCCAGAGCTAAACACCTGCGCCTGAAGAGCCTTGTAAGGTCAGGGTTGGGAACGGGAGGAGTCGGGAGAGATGGAGGGATCTAGGAATTTTGTGGGATCCAAACTCCAGCCGAGTTCCCTCCGCGCTCAGTCCCCCTCCCCTCCACCGGCGCGCAGTTGGGGCGGAGCAAGATCGGGCAGGAGGGGGTTGTCGGTGGCGGTTTTGAATTTGGGCTCTTCCTGTATGCACAAACCAAAGTGCTAGAGCGAGGTGACGACTTTTCCCCCATTTTGGTGAAGCTCTTGAAGGGCCAAGTTGTATCTTGCTCCCCACCTGGTCCAGCCCAGAGTGGAGCGTGAGAAAATGCAGGGTCCACAGAGGGGGAGGGAGGGAGCTCCCCGCCCCTCCTACAGCCTTTCCCACCAGATTGTTGCATGTGGTTAAGGCAGCTTTTTGTCCCAGACAAGAGACTATTTCGTGGGGACCCAACTTCTTACTTGCGATCTACCGGGTCTCCGCCTCTCCACCCTTCCCACAGTTATATTTTTTATTTTATTTAGGAAGAAATTAGTGATATCCGTACCCCCTCCCTTTTTTGCTCTTGCTTTCTAAAACCCATGCACTTACTTCAACCTATCAGCGCAATGTTCTCCAAACCTAGAAACTTTTAAAGCATTCCTGTTTTCTTTGTCTTTCTTCCTTTGCTAGATAGCTTAAACAGCCCATTTGTGAATAGGACAGAGAAACACTAAAGCTACAGCCCTCATTTTTCTTTGAGTACGGCGACAAGAAACTTTTGTTTAAGTTTAACTAAGATGTTTGGAGCATTAAATCGACAACTTATGTTTCTAGTCTAAGTTGAAGTACTAGGGAATGGGGAACCGCTTTAATAGTTGCTGTATGGAATTCGTCTTTTTGTAGTACTTGGTCACATTTTATGCATGGTCACCAAAAAAAGAGCAACAAAAAACCAAACAAAAAAAAAAAAGTAACTTTAAAAATACTTTCCCTAAAAAGGACTGTTTGTGTCAGTCATTTTTCTTTGTGGGGAATCTCGTGTCATAAATACTGGGCCTTTGAACTCAATTTAGGGCAAGTTTGTGGTGAGTCCCAGGAAACCTATGTGCGTTTAATATGAGAGAGAAGAAACAGAGAGAGAGAGGAGGAGGAGGAGGGAGAGAGAGAGAGAGTTTAGAGAACAGTTTAGAGAAAGGAGAGGAGAGAGACAGACAGACGGTGAGGGGAGGGAGGGAGAGAAGAAGGGAGGGGAGGAGAGAGACCGGAACTGAAGAATATTAGGGCCATTTTAAAGGGTACTCCATTCAAATTTTACAAAATGCCTCAAACTTCTTAAGCCAAGATCTTCCTCTCACCCTGTCCCCCCTCCCGTACACCCTGCCCCACACCCCATTCATTCAGTTCTGCCTTTTATTGTATCAAGAGAATTAATAGTAGGCGTTCCTGACTACTGTTTTCTGTTTGATGTGGAAGAAAGTGTGAGAAATGCCCCATGGTGCACGCCTTTTCCTTCTAGAGAGAAGTAGAAAGTTACACATGGAAAGTTTGCCTCAGAGCGGCTCCAGACTTTGCTCTCCATTGTGTGCATGCGCCTGTAGGCCTGTTTCACCCAAATGTCTCTCTTTACTCAAGTGTGTGAATCTGAGTAGCTGGGAGACAAGAGGGAGGAAAGACTTCCTGACCTTTGTTTCGTTTGTCTTGACTTTAGTCGATGGATAGGATTTCTTATCTTCATTTCGTTGAACTATATGCCTTAGGAACTGCTTGCTGTTCAGTATTTCTTATACTTCTTTGTTTAATGATCTGGGTTGTCTTTGTTGCCTGTTTAGACCTTAATTAAGCTGATTTTGTACATGAATCCCGTATTTGAAAGACCCAGTTCTGTTTTTGACTTTTGTCTTGCCAAAGTGGTGATAACTTTGTCCCATTTAATTTGGGTAGGGGGGATCATCTCAGTGTTAGCAAGAGAGGACTGTTTATTTGTCCTTATGGGTCTTATTAGAATGGTGAAACCTGGACTATGTTGAATACTATTTCATTTTAAAAATATTGGAGAAGAGATGCCCAAATATATCCTGAACTTGAAAACCTCTTCTAGAGTCTTGTTGAAGAGGTAGAGTGACTTTAGTCCTAGTAATAGTAAGAAAACTTCTGTTCACCATGTGTTCTTGAAATTACTATTTAGTATTTCCACAAATCTGTAAAGTGGTTGACTGGCCTGCAGGTTTTAACAGTTTGTTTTTGAGAATTATGAAGATTGATGGAAAAAATGATTTATCCAGGAAAAATTTGGCTTTACCCACAGTGTTTTTCTCTCCCTGAGGATAGACATGAAGTAGGAACCAAGCTACCTGTTCTATCACTTAAGAATTCCAACATTCCTGCCTTTGAAACAAAGAAATTTCTGTTGCCACTAGTTTAAAATAGAAAAGAAACTTGAAGTGATGAAAAGAAAAAGCCAGGATTTGGTTCAGCTAAAACTCTTCCTTATGAATTAATTATTCAAACTCATATTGTTGATATTTCTTAATATGGTACCAGTGAATATTTTTGCCATATTATACCAAATGTTAAAGGTTTGAATGCTTTGCATTTAGTTTGTGCTTGCTTTTTAAGTATATAACTAAAGGAATTTTCCATACCAGGGAGCTACCTCTTGAAAAACACTTAAGGCACTACTTCAAGAAAAATAAGAAACCAATAAATCTGTTTCTTTCCACCCAAAAATTTATTCTCTAATAATTTAAAAGTTATTTTTTGTAGTTTTCAATTATATACCATATCTAAGTTTAAGATGGTTCCCGTTAGAGAATGTATCAGTAGTTTTGAAGAATTCTAAATCAGTTGCTATATTTTCATAAAGTGGAAGTGTGAAAATAAAGTCAAATGTTGAATTTGAAAGTAAGTGTAATTATATTAGGCTTTATGTGATAGCTTCTGTGAAAGAAAGAAGTCTTAAATTACTGCTAAAGAATTTAAATTAGCCTCTTGTTTGTATCTTTGTATCTTTAAATATGATCAGTAGTACAATTTTTAATCCCCACCTCCCTTGGTGTAATTTTTAAGTTGTTATTTGAGATGTGAAATGTAAAGAAACTTTAAGTATTAATGGATACTTTATTGGAGGCTTGTAGCTAAAAAAGTAGAAAACATTGCCTTCCATTAGCAAACCCGGGTACTGTTCTCTGGGAAGTATACAAAAGTTTACTACAAGCCTTTTAAGTTCTTCAAATGTTTTTTGTGAGTTAAATCTAGCATAGGATGAGCTATTAGATAATACAAATTCTATGATACTTGCACTATATGAGAGGGTTTCTTACTAATAGAGATGAAGGCTTACAACTGACTCCAAAGGAATGTTAGGGTCCATATTGTAGAGGGCATTTCCAGGCAAGGGAAATAACTTAAGCAAAGACATGTCAACAGGGAAGGGCACATCCTTAAATGTGGGTGTGCACACACACAGTCTCTAAGAGTGGCATAAAAATCACTTGGACTGTGAAAAAAATTCTTTTAAAAGTAATAGGAGCAATGACTGAAAAAACATAATTAGGTCCAGAGTAGTACTTGAACATTAGGTGAAGCTTCTAGGCCTTGACCTAATAAAGTATTTCTGAATAAGGGACACTCAATGAACAAAATTAGAGAAATCAACTTTCTGATATTGAACAAATGGTTGAACTGAAGGCATCGTCTGATTGCCCTCAGTGTCCCAAGTACTGAAAATGCAATTAATAGGCATCATTCCCTAATTACAGAAGAAGAAAGCAATGTCTTTTTTGTAGTGTTGAATATGGAAGAATTATGGTACATCTTAAATGTACTGGAAAGTTGAGGGAAGCATCAGGTCTGAAAACAACTTAAGGATTTCTGTCCTAGACTGGTGGAAATTGCAGTAATAATGGGATAACAAAATAAAAATATAGAACAAGGGGCCAGCTATATGACTCCATGGTAGAGCATAAGCCTCACATGTGTGAGGTGCTCGATTTGATTCTTGGCATGGCAAAAAAACAATAACAAAACTGTGGAATAATATGCCAATTAGCTTGATTGTGGTAATGGTTTCACAGGTGTATTTTAATGCCCAAGATTGTCACATTATATATACATATGTACATTGTTGTCATCTTAATGTACCTTTATGAACTTTTCCAAAAAATATTTTTAGATTTTGTTATTTTTATTTTTTTTAACCATACGGTGATGCGCAGTGCTTACTCCTAATTCTACACTCAGAGATCACACTTAGAGCCTGGTGGTCTCCGGGGACCCAAGAACCTGTGTAGAGTGCTGAGGATCAAGTGCTGGGTCGGCTGCATGCATGGCAAACACTCTAGCCAATGTACTATTACTTTGACCCCCAAACTTTTTTAGTGTCTAGCAAGTACATGCTATAGATCTGGAGTGTTAGTCAAACATAAGACTTATATTGAGCATTTACTTGTGCTAGCCTTTTTACTTGAAACTGAAGAATAGTAATTGCCAAGAAGGGAGAGGTTCCAAACATCAATGAATGTGGAAGTTCAACCTCTCATGAGACAAGAAATATTGGTGGATGGTTAGCAATAACCTTTAATATGCATAAGAGAATGAGAAATTGTGTCAAGATTGGAAGGGAATTATTTGGAAGAAATTATTTAACTCTTATCCCTGAAATCTGAATTAGAAAGGAATTCTGTTTGGTGCCAGAATCTGATCTGTGAAGTTCTTACCTTTCTTATCCATTCTGAAGGGACGAGTCATCTTCTCAGTTTGAGGTGAGAAGAATTGTTTTTGCATTGATAAGCCCAAATCATTATCCTTGTGGAGGAGTGGTTGGTACAAAGATGTTGAATATGCTAATAATAATGGCAGAAGACTAGCTGGAACAGAATAATCAAAGACAACTCTTAGCTGGGAGAATTGGAAGGTATGGGTTAAGGTCTAGGGGCTTTAGGGAGAGTAAACAGGAATTGCGCATGATAGGACATGTGCCTTGAACATTAATGAGGGTCCTGAAATGGCACTTCTGTATAAAGGTCTATCATATACCTTTTATGCTTGAGTCACAGAAAATGAGAGAATATAATTTAGTTGGTACTTAGGAACCATTGAACATTGTCATACTGTTTTTTTATTCTGCCTTTCATTTATTCAGTGACCTTACAAAATGGGGAATAATAAAAGCTGCATTTCCTTTGCCTCGATGAGATGTTATTAGGATGAATTAACTGTCATCTGTGAAGTATATTTTGCACTCCTTTATAATAGCTGTTATGATGTATGTGGACAGTTCATCCTGCAAAAACAATGCTTGGCTAATCACATGAAAACACGTCATTATCTCATCTCTCTCCTGCTGATAACCCACATTTTGTATTGAAATCCTGTCTTCTCCCGCCCCCTATACCACGAGACTCAGTGTCCTTTGCTTAGCTTTCCAGACTTTGATATCCAGCTCTTCTCTGTGGAGGTACACTTGTCTTGATCACTACCCAGCAAGAAATCCCGTTTGTTCTGTCTTGCCAATTGCACTTTCAGTAATTGCTAACTGATCAAATGCTACCTGACTTCCAAAGTCTCCAACTTACTTCCCCAATGGACTTACTTGAGTGTTTCAGACTACTGAAGTCTTCCTCTTTTTCTGAGTGCCTAGTGTATCTACCATCAGTAGCAGATAATTCAACCCTAAATTAATATACTGACCTAAATTTCCCCTAATTATGTATACTTCTTTATAAAAAATTGGGTCTTAAATTTCTTGAAGTCGGGGCCTCCTGTATTTTACTTTTCTTTATACCATTAGGCATAAATTTTATGTAACTGTGTTAGCTAATGAGTGCAGTACAGAATAGACTTTTCTAACATTTCTCAATTCTGTTTCTGTTCCTTTAGATATATTATGTAATGCTTGAATTCTTTTTAGATCATGAAGGCTAATTAATGTGTGCACAATGTAGACTTTTTATACTTGTTGAAAAGATTTAACGAAACATACTTGTAACTAATCAGCAGTCCACATACTGAAGCTCTCAATCCCTTGCCTACCAAGACCCTTAAGAAAAAAAGGAGCCTCATTACTTTTGTAGTAACTAGGACTGATTTCAAACAAATTTGTGTCTTTGGGAGAAATAACCTCTTGTTATTTCCATCTGTTCCTACCTTCCCTGAAAACAAACAAACGAAAACCTATTACCAGTCACAGAACAAATCTAGCACAACATTGGCAAGTTCACTACATTTGAAAAAGAACAAAATACTGACAGGCGTAGAAGAATAAATAAAAGGCTATGTTATATTTTGATTAGAAACATCATTATCTTGATGTTAGCCTCCTGAAAATGACTTTATTAATTTCATAAAATGAATGACAACAAACAAATAAAAAAAACTTTTTTCTCTATCCTAGCTGCCTCATTAGGAAGAATCTGATAAATTTTATTCATATAAACATGTTTTTTGATTAATGGCTCAGTGTGTGGCCTCTCCCACCTAAGGTTTACATTTCAATGTTACAGACTTTACTTACACGAAAAAAGAAATCTAATCTTAGAATTTCAGCTTCTTGATGTTAATTTTGATTGAGTTGTGTCTTTTGGAAAAGTGGTGACTTTTATTTTTCCTAGCAAATGGTAGAGAACAAATTAATACCATGACTAGATATAGTGCAGCAAAGTCCTTTTCATTTCTTGTAATTTAGACTGAAATAATTTTTACTACAGTTATTTATAAAATAATGTTCCTCGTTAAATGCCACAAGGTAACTCACCTTTAAAAGGACACAAATCACTAAACTATGCTCATCTGAGAACTAGATTCTGTACTATGTACATTTCTTACTTTTTCATCTGTCATTTTGAACTAAGGTGCGTGCACATCTTTGAGTTAATATCTATAGAAATCAAATATTTTCAAGATGTATTTATCTTAATAATCCTAAGATATGTGTGATCCAATAGGAAAATGACTTAAATTTGGATTAAGAAACAAAGCTTAGGCACTGGTGCAAAAGCACAGCAAGTAGGGTGCTTGTCTTACATGCTACAGATCCAGGTTCTATCGCTAACACCACATATGGTCCACCAGCCCTGCCTGCAGTGATCCTTGAGCACAACTCCAGGATTAAGCTATGAGCATTACCAGGTGTGCCCCCACCTCCTTCCCAAAAACAATCCAAGCCAAAAAAAGCACAGTTATAGTTAATGCTACCCACCTTATTTTCCTCTGCAAACCCCACATGATTGAGGTGGGCCACTTAATGTGCACATCTAGAGAAAATAGGAGATTCTGAATATCACCAGCAGAGAGCTTATGTGCGTCAGAGATACAGACTGCTGCTGAGAATGCACCTTCTCTCCTCCTTTTCTGGACTTGTTCCAGCATTACCCTGGCAACAGCCCCCCTGACCTTTTTTTTTTAATTTATCATATGATCATGGGTTCTAAAATATTGGATGTGCCACTGGTATAGAATAGTTTTGAATGGTCCAGCAAAATCTGGGCCAAATTGTGACTCATACTTTCTTGAGAGTAGAGGAAAAAGTGTAAACAGGTAAACCAGTTGAAAATATTCTGCTTATCATAAATATTATTTCAAGGGGTCCAGCATACCATATGGTCCCCGAGCCCCGCCAGGAGTTATCCCTAAGTGCTAAACCAGGAGTAGGCCCTGAATACTGCTAGGTGTGACACAAAACATATATATATATATATATTTATGTGTGTGTTTTAATACACATGTATAGATACACATATATTTTTTATGTGTAGCTATAGGCATATGTATATATGTATAATATATGTATGAATATACATATATTTGTATAGATGTATCTTATCAATACAGATATGTGCAATATATATGCATATGTGTATATATATCAATATAGACATATACCTGTAGATAAATTAATGATTAATTTTATATATCTATATGATAGATAAATATCTATATATGTATATCTATACATATACTGCACACATACATATCTAGATATATGTGTACATGTATATAGATATATCTAGATATACATATATTTATATACATATATACATATGTATCTATAAATACACAGACACCCACAAATACACACTCTTATAAGCCTTTTGGGTCACATCCAGCTATGCTCAGGGGTTGCTTCTGGTTCTGCACTCAGGAATTACTCCTGGTGGTGCATGGGGACCATATGGGATGCTGGAGGTTGAACCCGGTCAGCCCTATGCAAGGCAAATGCTGTACCTGATACCACTCTGGCCCTCAAATCATATATAGATATATATGTATGTATGTATGTTTTTTCCACATGTTCATTTACCTCTTTTACAATGCTCATGTAATTTCAGATATGTGATACATTGTTTTTGTCTGTTTCCTCATGGAAAAAATACTTACAGAAAAAAAACCTTTATTATTTTCTTTTTGGGGGTGGGGAGGACACACCCAGCAGTGCTCAGGGCTAACTCCTAGATCTCCCTAGCTCTGCTCTCAGGAATCACTCCTGACAGTGCCTGGGAAACATATGGGATTCCAGGCATCGAACCGGATCAGCCACGTGCAAGGCAAGTGCCTTACCCACTGTATCGCTCTGACTCCTGATTTGTGATCCTTGTAACAGAAATCATGTATTCTTAGTGGTATTGGGGGCAGTAATCCCCCTCTGTCTTTGTACTGCTTTTTGAAAAAAGCCAGGGAAAAATTGTTCAAGTATTATTAATTTAAAATGCAGAAGACTGAGAAAAAGGTTCAAATTAAACTATCATTTGAATTTTCAGTTTGTTTATTACAAAACAATGGGATTGCCAGACAAAGAGCAATCGTTACTTTGAATTATAGTAACTGCTTCCCAGTATTAACTTAATGAAATTTTACTGGATTTGAAATCCATACCACACTGTGTATTAGAGAATTTCTCGGCATAGTAGTGAATTACACTACCAGGTTTCAGTAGTGCTAAGTAACTCAATCCTAGAAGAGAATTTTTGGCAGGTGGAGAAAATACTTTAAGGACATCTAGTCGCATCAAGATTTCTCTTTGAAAATACATATTTGCATTGCTCTGTTAGTGCTGTTTATCCCCAGCTTACCATTAAACCATTGACTTTGGGACATATCATTTTACAGCATGTTATATTATACTAGGATTTAACTACATGATGCTGTAAGGAAGGAATGGGCTACACACAATCAGGTGGGCCATCAGCTGTTGTTAATGCAACAACATTTGGGATATCTGAGCTAATAGAAACCATAAAGTCATAATTTCTTCCCAAAGACTCTGCCTCGTCATTACTGCTGCCACTAGGGCTGGGAAAGTTTCTAAACTCCCCGGTCTCAATTTCCTGCCGCCTGCCTTAACTTGAAGCAGAAGCACAAAGGAAACCAATCAGCAAAGCATACACACATGCAACTAAGTATGGTGATAGAAAATAGAACTTTGACCTCTGCGGTTAAGAGGACTGTAGTCAGTGTGTCTGGCAGCCACCGGGAAAGAACCATATTTCAAATGTATGCTTTTTTAAGTGCTTCTGACCCCATGGGAAGAACAGTTTGTGAACTCATTAATTATGGTCCTGTTTGCTTCTCAAGTTTTAGTTAAAATCCTTTGAACTGACACTTCCTATGTGCCAGTCCCCATAAATGGTAGCATGTTGAACCTGTCCAAGTTGAACCCTGGTTATCTAGGTTTAATACATTTTCATATTAGGCTTAATGAAACAACTGGGTATGATTTCAGCTAGAAAACTCTTAGCAGGGTTTGGAAGGCAGCATTTGTATAAGACATAGTGCTTGCTGCCCAGCTTTGGAGATACAGAGGGAGTAAGAGAATATGACTTCAAAGAGTTTATGTTGTAATTGTGTGCAAAGGATGCCATCTAGACTGTTAGGAATCTATCAAGGCAGAATAGTGATGAGTCCCAAATGAGATAGAACCATTCCAAGGAAGAGCAAACTGAGGAAGAGAATGATCCTGTTGAGAATACCTTTAGGCCAGGTACTACTACTTCAACAAGCACACCACATTGCTTCTAGACAGGGCTGCCTTTAGCAGACTTTTAAAAGACAGTGGGAGATGGACAGGAGAAAAAGCAAAGGGGAACACACCAAGTTCCTTCCATGTCAAATGTTTAAGGTGAGAGCTGGTTGGCCTGAACTACATCAAGGACAAATTATAAAATGTCAAAATGATATGATGATTTCCTGTTTGGAAAATAGCCCTTAGAGCACGTGGTGCTGCCTCTGTGCTGGACATGTGAGATGAGCACATCCCCACCCCCACCCCACGTAGCTCTAATTGCATGCCCAGAGATGCACTTGGGCTCTGGAGGAACCATGAAGCTAGACCTGAGGTAGGGCAGTGGGAGGGAGCTGAACCTTAGTTTCATCTATGACATACACTTTTCACTTAGCCTACAAGCAAGAAGTTTTCCAGCAGGAATGTGAACTCCTGAAAGCAATATGTTTTTGTTTATTTGTTTTTTGAAGCTTGAATTAGGCATCTGAACCAACAGGCAGAGTTGGATAAGGTTAAAGGATGAATATAATAAACATATATTGTGATATTTGGGCTTTAGTTGATAAGTGTTTGATCTAGGGCAGTGATAATAAAACTTGAACATGCATCTGAACCATCTGGTGGTTTAAGAACAGAGTGCCGGTTCCCCGACTCTAGTGTTTCTGATTGAGTAGGTTCTGTGGTAGGGTTTGTGAACTTATATGTCTAATGAGTTCCCAGCTGCTGTATTGGTCTAGAGACCACTCTTAGCACCACTCAAGGAAGAATTACAGACCCTAATGACTAATTAGATGTAGAAAAAGAAAAAATTATGAAAAGGAGAAATATGAAAGGAGAACAGTCAAAGGTATATCTGAGTGTAAGAGGAAAAATGGGGCTCTTTTCTCAAAATGTTCACTGTGAAACACACTTACAAATAGAAGCAATTAGACACAGAGTTGCTGTTGAATAGTAAAAGATGTTTTGCGGGGAGAGATAATACACCGGGTAAAAGAATTGCCTTGTATTCTGTTGACATGGTGTCTAGCATATGGCCCTTGGGCCCCGAAACTGACAAACAAAAAACAAAAGAAGTATATATGGGCATTAAAAGCCCTGACTGGTGGTAGATAGTATATGAAATTGTGACACCTTAAACTTATATGATTTCTGATTATGCTTCCAAGAAGCTGAAGTCTATGTGTTTATTTTTTTTTGGTTTATGATCCATACCCAACAGTGTGGCTGGGTAACTCCTGAGTTACCCTATGAAGGGTTAATCCTGGCTCTGCACTCAGGAATTCCTCCTAGAGAGCTGGAGTGGGGGAACCATATGGGATGCAGGGTTTGAACCTGGGTCAGCCACATGTAAGACAAGCACAGTATTCACTGTATAATCTCTCAGGTCTCTGAACTTAACTTGAAGTTCAAGTCTTTAGCTTCCAGAATCCCACGGTCACCCATGACACTTCCTGTTTTCTTTCCTCTCTCCAGATAGATTTGGTAACTGAGTAACTGCTCTTATCCTCGAATATCTGACATTTTTTATAAGAAGATGAATTCTATTTATACTTGTAGTTATGAAACTAACTTTACTAAAGTAAAATGCCAGTCTCCTAAATGACACTAAATGGCAGCATTTCCCCTACCGACACAAATTTTAAAGACTTGAAATTTTATTCTATTTATTTATTTATTTATTTATCTATCTATTTATTTATTTATTTTTGCTTTTTGGGGGGTCACACCCGGCAATACTCAGTGGTTTCTCCTGACTCTGCACTCAGGAATTACTCTTGGCGGTGCTCAGGGGACCATAAGGGATGCCGGGGATCGAACCTGGGCCGGCACGGGCCTGCCGCATGCAAGGCAAATGCCCTACCCACTGGACTATCACTCCAGCCCCAAGACTTGCAATTTTAATGCATCTCACTAATTTGTATTATTTAGGATCCTTTTCTCTCGCCCTGTTACTATAATCATACCTCTTGCCCTTAAATCCCTGAACTTAATAATTCTGGGCTGTTGCACAAAAAATATCCATTCACCCCACGGTCTCCCAGAAACAACTTGTGTTTACACATATAAATTCCTGGAGGGGGAGAGGAAGTTACTTTCACATCACTTCTTAAATGGCCTTTCTGATTCCAACTTCTGCTCCTGAAAATATTCTCTCTACCTGTCAGATGAATATATTTGCTGTTTGCCAACAGGTACCCCATAAGAAAGCTTAGAGTTTGCTTAGTTCAAACAAAAGATCAGAATGGAAAGAAAGGTAAGAAAATAAGACTTTCTTAATGAGTTTGCCAACAGAGACAACATGAATAAATTCAGTCACTAGCATTGGCCCTAAATCATGTTTTAATTCCTACAATAAGCACACAGCCAGAGAAAATAAAATTATCTTTCATAACCAAAGATTTGCCACCTAGTGTCTTCAAATACATGTGCAGAAATTTATTTCTCAGCACAATTTAAGTGAGGTTTAATTAGCATTAGAATAAATTCATTGAGTTCCTACATCACTTGTTCCCTCTTTAGGGAGTAAAATTTGTTTGGGTGTCAAAATACTGATGTATTTACTTTATACCTCATACCTCTTACACGGTGGCTGTCTTTTCTAGGTGGTCTAATTACTCTTGTTACCCCTCTTAATTCTAAACAAGTAGACTTAAGTTTTTCTGGGGTAAAGTCACCAGGTGTTTGTATGCACCCTCAGTGTATATTCTGCATGAAGTGTTGTGCGTTTAAGACCGTTTTAATCTAGTCAATAAAATAAGGCTTAACATTTGTCTATAGAGATTCTAATTCACTCTACCAATTTTATTTAGTTAGTTTTTTGGAGGTCACACCCAAGTGATGCTCAGGGGTTATTCCTTGCTCTGCACTCAGGATTTACTCCTGGCAGTTCTCAGGAGATCATATGGGATGCCGGGATTGAACCTGGGTCAACCGTGGGCAAAACAAGTGCCCTTCCCACTGTACTATTGCTCCTGCCCCAGCACTCTACCAATTTTAGACATAAGTAATAGTAGAAAAGTTCACTGTTGAAAAGGGGGTCAGGACGGAGAGCTAGCTCAAGAGGTAGGACACAGGCCCAGACTTTGACCCGTGCCATGATGTGGCTCTTCCAATACTACCAGGTACAGCCCTAAAAGCCTCTGAGCACAATCAGGTATGACGCTGGTGACCTCAGCACCACCAAGTGTGACTCCTGTAAAAATAGTTTGTTGATTAAAAAGATGGATGATCATTAAGTTCAAGAAACAGAAAATTATGATTTCATGACATTTATGAAGGTTTGCATATAACACAAACCTAGGCAAATGTATATAAAAAACTATGGTATTCAGGGATTTTCTGACAACTTCCTTGATATAAAAATTACCCAGAACTTTTTTAAAAAATGTATACTATCTCATTTTAAAACATTTACTCTAGGGAGTAGAGAGTTAGAACAGGAACTCAAGTACATGCATGCGGCTACTTCCCTTAACCTTAGTTCATTCACTTAGGTCAGACCTCCAGGGGTCAGTCCTGAACTCAGAAACCAAGTATAATCCCTGAAAGCCATAGGGTGTGGCCCCAACACCAAAAGAAAATAAATATTTATTCTAATGTATGTGTACCTGTGTTGAAGTACACAATATGATAATCAGGATTTTATACATGTCACATTTTTATCATTCGTTGACCTTTCTCCCTTAAATATTCAAATTATTACCATTATTATTAAATAAATTGGATTTCCAGCATTCTGTTTCAACAGGACACAGACCATAAGACTTTTTAATGAAATTCTATATAGGTGTTAAACTGTTTTAGTGTATTATGATTAATTAAACATTATGTATAATTTTATTTATCAAGATTCACAATTGTTTGTAATTTCTTCCATAACACTCTAGGAGAGAATCCATGCATCAAAGGAGCAGCTTTCAATAATATACATTGGCTTACCTGTCAGCAAAAACAGTGGCTTGTGAACCATATAGAAATGACCTATAGTTAATAAGAACTTGTGATCATCTGCTCTGATTCTGAAGCTAAAATTGTGATAGGTACTTCAGTATAGATTCAAAGGTAATAGGGAGCAAAAGAGACAGGGCATTAGATTATGTTTCTGTCACAAACAGAGTCTTGTATCTAGAGAGCTGCTTTATTTTGTTTAATTATCTATCTCTTCATGAAAATGGTGACTGTCAGTGAAAAATCATTTTTCCTCTGTCACATGCCTCCCAAAGGGCACATAATATAAAAATGCGGGCTTTAAGTAGTTAAATAATGAATCAATTTCAAGGGTTTAGCATAGGTGACACCTCCACGGTCGTCTTTTTGGACTGTGATTTCTGGTAATAGCAAATGAAAAAAAAAACTATTACCGCTGTTGCTATGGCTCTTCTATCTGCTGAGGTTCAGGCATCGTTTTGGAGGCTGCAGTGTAAACCCTGCTTAGGGAAGGTAGAATTTCATAATACCAGAGGATTACTGCTGCCTCATGAGCAAACAGTAAATGTAGGTGAGGGAAAAGGTGTCGGACTCTGAAGAAGAAAAAGACAATATTTCCAAGGAAGAGGAAAAGTAGTCTTTGCTCTAAAGCTTTTGAGAATTTTTTATTTTCATAATGGGAAATTTCTCTACTTTCTGCAGAGAGGATAAAAGACTAACAGAGAATGAAAGTGAGGAGGTAATAGTAATTCATTTCTTTCTTGTTGCTTATGACTTCTGTGATAAAAAGTTACATTTACATAATTGATTTGTGATGATATGAAAATGTATGTAAAGAGTCTTTCTGGTGGGGAGAAATGTTGGGAAAGATTAGGGGAAGAGTTGGCATCAGGGGAATGGTCATTTTAGCTGTTTTTCTGTTAGAGATGTGCAGTTTTGGTAGTGGGTGTACTGGACCAAGAAATTGTTTCTAGATACTTTGAGTTATTCTGAATGACTTTTTCTCTCCCTTTTCTAGGCAAAATGAATACTTTTCATTAACAAGGGGAAATGCCAGATTATCTCTGGATTATGTTTGAGCTAATTTGAACTGTGATTTGAGGCTGACTGGGGAAGCTTTAGAAAGAAGGAATCTCTCTTTTAAATGACTGAATTTAATATTATTGTTACTTTGCCAGTAGTTTCTGGACCTTAAAGTCTCCCCTCAGGGAATGACTCAAGCAGCTCTCTGCTGTTTGTGAAGGCTGAGTAGCATCTCAGATTTACTTTAAAATAAGTTTGCTTATTGACTTCTTTTGCACCTCTTGATTTATGACTGAGCTGGAAGAGGAGTCCTAAGCAGTACATAGTGCCATAGTGCAGTTACCTTTTGGGGAAGAACACTTATGGATACTGAGTACTATGTTTTTCTATTGATCGACTTTAAAATTTCTAGTACTTTAAAGGTATATGTTTTCTTCTACTTACAAAACCCAAATATTGTTTCCTGCTCAGGATTTGTATCACTATCCCCCAATCCAGGATACACAAGTTTTTCTGTTATACATGAGCTGCCGGGATTCTTGGTGAACATCATTCTGTCTAACTTGAATCATTTTTTAAGTGCTTTATCAGATTATGTTTTATTTTTTTAAGTATTTTATTATACCACCGTGAGATATACAAATAAAAAGATATACAATTAAAAATTTCATGTTTGGGTTTTGGTCATACAGTGTTTCAGCACCCGTCCCTCCACCAGTGCCCATCTCCCACCACCAACATCCCCGGTTCCCTCCCCCTTCCCCAGCCCTGCTCCATGGTAGGTTCTTTATTTCTTTCCCTTTCTCTCTCTTTCTCTTTTCCTTCCCTTCCAGACTATGGATTACAGAACATACATTAAAAGGTTGTCATGTGTATCCTTTTTGCCTCTATTTAATGCTCTAACTTGAATCATTTTAATTTCATGAGTTTTGTGTATAGTTTTGATAGCTTATTGTTAGTCAGTTACAATGTAAGTATGATTCTATTGGAAAGATAAACAGTTTCAGTGATTTGTTGAAAGTCTCTACTGAAAAGATGATCTGTGAATTGTGAAATAATATTCTTATTTAATATGACCATGTTTTCCAGAGCTTGAGAATTTAATGATATTGGCATGGGGGAAAATAAAAGCCTAATACACTTCCTTCTGACTACTAGAATGAAGAATATAGTATATTATGTTCCTCTACACAGTGAAATGATGCCTTATGTGTAGCTCTTCAAGTATAAAGTGGGGATATTGTATTGGTAACCCATAAGGTCTGAGACCATAAATTATGGGGATTCTCTACTCAGAAGGCTGCATTCTGTTTATAAAAGATAAGGCATACATGACTATTTGTAGTTAGAATAGATCTGGTACCCATTCCAAGAAAATTTTGAATTAAATATAATTAGTTTCCTACTGAAGCAATTAATATCTGATCACTTTTCTACTACATGCAATTAATTTTCTACTAAAAGGTAGTAAGGCTATAATGTTTAAATTCTGGTTTGGACAAAAAAGTTTCTGTAAATTTTGATTTTAATTTTTCCACTAGTAAATATTTTTGTATGCCTGTAGTTTTTAAAGTAGCAATGATCATCTTCCAGTAATATATTTTGGCTCAGTTAATTTAACAGATAGTCCTTTGGGATCAGTAGTTTTGTCTGGACCCAAAACAGAGAAAAATCTTTAATGTTTTCTCAATTCACCCAAAAAAGGATACATAGCTAATATCATTTGAGATACACTAGAGAAGAGTTTAGCATATGCAATGGGGTTCCTTAGAACTCTTGTCAAACTCTAGCTAAGGACCAAATCCGAGCCTATAGTCTATGTATAGCCGGCAGGCTAACAATGATATTTTTACATGTTAACGAAGTTCTTCAAACCAGAATATGTGGACAGAAAACTCCACTGAACCTGGCTGACAAAGCCTAAGAGACTAGTTATGTGGCCTTTTACATAAAATATTTTCCAACCACTGCCTTAGGGTAAGGAAACCCATTGAGAATTTCTGATCTAAAGAAATGAAGCTTTTCTAGTATTTTCTCGAGGCTGGGGAATACCATAACATAATAGGAAATGTTCTCTTTGCTGAGGTAACAGACTTATGTTTGGTTCTATTATTCAATGTTTAATTCAAGGAAAGATTCCAGATTGTGGTACATAGGTATACTTTTTGTTTTCTAAACATAAATTTGAACAAATCATATGGAAATTTATATTGGTGATGTTAATAGTAAGTTGTGTGTATATAAAGTACATTTTAATACTTTTCTTAGTTCCTAGAACAAAAAAAATAAGTGGGTGAGTTTTGTACAGAAATATAAGGGAGGACTTTGATTGCTTTTATTACTATTTTAAATTAAAGGACCATATCTATTAGAGAAGGAAAGTGAATAGAGTGTTAAGTGTCAGATATAATCACATTTTGTTTCCTCCTTGTACTGAATAAGTGTCTTCACCCTACAATTAACATCTCAGGTACCTTGTCAGCAGTAAGGAGAATAGTACTTAATCAAAAATGCATTAAAATTATTAGATCATAGCATATGAAATAATCAGGCTCTACCAAATGCCACTTAACTACTTGATTTAGTGGGGAGGTGCCATCAGCCATAAAACATATATTGGTATATCAGAAAATTATCAAGGGAGAAAAAAAACAGTGATTATTATTCGAAATTTGCTACTAGTTTCCTTTATTGTCATAGTTTGTGAATCCTGGAGTTTTAGCAGTGGTTTTTCTTGGAAATGTCAGGCACCATCCCTGCTTTTATCATGCCATTCTGGCATTTGTCACTAAGTAGACTCTAGGCAACATGCAGACTTGATGGAGGTACCTGAAACACAGACTTTATTTTGCCACTCATCTGTTAAAAAGCTTTCAATGGCTCCTGCTAGTCTGACCAGAAATTCTTAGGAAAGATGAGTTAAGCCAGACATCTAAGAAGGTCTGAAAGGCAGCCCTGGGTAGCTGAGGGAAAGTTAAGACAGGCTAAGAAGAAGGGAATGAAAGCAAAGGCAAGAAAGAACAAAAGGTTGGATTTGCAAAGATTGTGTTTTTCAAAATGTTAAATAGGTCCTTTTGGGTGGGCAGTGGAAATTTAGTGAATGGTACTTTCTCTCTGGTTAGGGCTATAAAATGAGAGAGTACATGTTGGCACAAGTTGTAGATCACAGATCTTTTTGGGTAACACACTGTTCAAAGCATTTTAATGACTATGAATTGCTCATTAAGCTTATTTCGGCTACGGCAATTCAAGGACTAATTAAGGAACTTTGTCATTTGTTCCCATCCTGAGGTTTCTTGTTTGTTACAGCTTTCCCTACCCCTCGTCCAACTAAAAATCATTCATTTTAAAATCCAAAAGAACAGTATTTTATAGAATCACATCGAGTTCTGAAATTCACTGACCCTTTAAAGCCCTTAAACATAGTAAAAAAGATTCTTAGAGGAAAAAAAAATCAGCTTTTGTCCATGGTTTCAGATTTGTTCCTGGATGTTGATTATTCTCACTGGAAAATTTAATTTTGTTAAATTGATTGCTGAACAAACAAGTGTTATAAATTTCATCTAATAAATTATGTGAATCTAGCCATGGTGTGGAGAAATTGTGAACAGCCTTGTGTTTTTAATGGTATTTGATAAAAATCAAAAAGATTTGATTCATTAGTAAATGTCATGCTTTCAATAGTATTTCTGTATGAACATAAAAGTTGTTAATTGTGCTTTGGTAATATAAACAGATGTCAACAATGTCAGCACAGAACAGTAGGAGTGAAAACCGGTGAAATACCTTTAGGGATAAAGAGTAGGATAGTCGCATGGTGCCTTTGGCAGCGGGTATAGAGGAGAGTGGGGATCTGTTTAATTTCAATTCAGGAAAACTTGGTGAATTTTGAGAAGAGATGTATTTACAACAACAATGAAAAAGAATAATTGTTGAAGTTATAATTCTTGGGGGGAAATGGAAACCTTCAAATTTATGGTACACCCCCTTCTTGGAAATGGAAACCTTCAAATTTATGGTACTCCCCTCTGTAAGGCAAGGGGGATAATGAAAATAAAATCACCCATGAGGATATTGTAATCCATCCCCTGTTAATGTAGCAATTTTGTTACTATACACTAATGTCTCATGTAATGAGTGCATCTTGATGCTAAGTGCAGCGCTAGCATTAATGTTCATTCACAGCAGTTCTTTGCTTACAAATTTAGGTATAACATATATGAACATCCCATTTTCTAAGATTTGAGTAGTTTTCTTATGTATTAATGTGCTACTCCAAATATTTAAAGAGAGCATAAAATAACGATAAACATTGTACCTTTAACGCTGCACCTGTGTGCACACACAAACACACTCCAATGCTTCCCCTCCACTTTGGGTAAATGAAAAGCGTATTTTTGAAAATGTTAGAGGTCGGTCTTTTAGAATCCTTAAATTGCCTCATTCCTTCATTCTTGATGTTTACCAACATTTTAGTTTTTGCTATTGTTACTATCACAGCATCAGCGTTATTTTCTTAAGATCATACAATGTTAAAGCCAGCAGGACCTAAGAGATCATTTTCTTTAGTCCTAAAACTCGAACGGGCAACTTTTTTGCAAATACTATTTGATTAAATTTGCTCAAAGTATAGATTTGATTAAAGAGGAAAATGTGAGGGAGAAATTATTCTGCAGCCACTTTCTCATTAAGAATGAAAAGTAAGTCTATGTAAAATTCCACTTTTTTCAATCAGTGTTAATTTTCTAAAAGAACCCATGGTGTTAATAATTTAGTGCTGTGCTTACAAGCTTCAAACCTATTGATTTTAATTGGAGTTCCGCATCTAGAAGGAAGATAGGCAGTGAGCAAATCAATTTTGTTTTAATCCAATGCATTTTAATAAGTGTGCTAAAGATTCACCATAACATTACTCGTGATAGTTCGATATTTGCTATAAGGGGCCTTTGCTTTAGATTCTTCCCAAAGGTGTTTGTTTTTGAAAGTACTAGAATGGCATCTTTTCATGTTACCTCCTCTATGGATAGCGTTAAATGAGCCTCTCAACTGTCCATCATGTTGAAGTGCCCTATATGGGTTTGATTAAATAATGGCCTGAATAAATTAGGGTACCTGTTTTGTCATTTATATGTTAGCAGCATCTTTGTCTTCCTTTCACTCTATGGCTTTGTCCCTTTTCCAAATGAATATTTTATAGTTTGAGCTTAATATTAATCCCAGTCCATATTTATGAAACATCCTTCTAGTCAGTAATAATCTCTTTAATTTCAACATTACCGCTTACGGTTAAGCCTGATCCATGACCAAATTATATTTCTTTTTTTTTTTTTTTTTTTTTTGCTTTTTTGGGTCACACCCGGCAATGCTCAGGGGTTACTCCTGGTTCTGCACTCAGGAATTACTCCTGGCAGTGCTCAGGGACCATATGGAACGCCGGGATCGAACCCGGGCGGCATAGGCTGGCCACGTGCAAGGCAAACGCCCTACCCGCTGGGCTATCGCTCCGCCCCCAAATTATATTTCTGATTGTATCTCTATATATGTTTAGCCCAACTAAAATAAGAGAAGTATAGAGTAGTGTGATAGACAGACTGCGGCTCTTCAATGTCTCCAATCTTTGCATTCAAGTATGGAAATCATCCTGGACTCTCCTGGCCATTTAGTAACCCGTGACTCTGTCTAATAGTGATTGCGAATGTACACCCGAAACAGACTACAATTAGCATTGCTACGCATTTTTCTTTGTACAGCTACTACCAACTTTCCGGTGGGTATAGCACTGTATTATTTCCAAATTAGCTCTTTTGTAACCTAACGAGCTTGCCGGTAGAAAGAAAAAAATCCTCCAAGTTGTCACTTTGGAAATTTTCTCTTAGGTTAATCCCATGTGAGAATAGGAATTGACGAAAAATTTCATACCTATCTAAACATACTTTAGTTTATTGCCTGTTCTTTCCTTCCAACATACGAAATTAAACTGTGACAAACTAGCTTCATTTCAAAGATTTCGTTTTTAGGAGGGAACTCTGCAGTCAAAACACTGTACTGGATGCTGTGAGAATACCTGGTGCTTTGTGAGTCAGAGCCGCATCCTTAATGAGCTTACTGTCAAAAGTAGAATGGTCATGGCAATGAAAGAAAATGCAAAAGATAATAAGATGTGGACTAATGGAAGCACAAGTAAAGGGCAGTGTGGGGGGAGAGGTTGAAGCTATTGATTCTGTTTGTGTGTGATTAGAGTTCCCTGGGAAGTTGGGATGGTGGCAATGTTTTGGTTTTAATTTTTAGATTAGCTGGGTGGTATTTCCAGAGAAATAGAGAAGTACAGTGTTTTCAACTTTCAGAAAATGACAGGAATCAAAGACTTAAAAAATAAAAAAGTAAAATTTTTCTTTAATGCAACATTGCATTTAAGTGTGTACACCTAAGCTACTAACTTACTAAAGCATTAGACTTGGAACATCATGGTACAATAGCTCTGAAATTTTTCTTTTGGATGTTTAGTTTTCTTGGCTCTTCTAATTCTGTCTGTAGACAAGTAGAAATGTATTACTTCTGAATGCTATGAATTTATTTTAAGACCCTTAGAGTCTTTATAAACTGCACTCCTGACTTGTCTTGATTTCTTTGGGCGTGAGTCACTTATATAATTGGGCAAATCTAGTGTGAGGGAGGAAATATCTATCTGGACCACTAATTCACTCTGCTGCCCTTTATTCATAGTCTGCGTCTAAGCCTGACTCATTATAGTATGAGAGAATTGGGACTTAAATTCAGTCTATTAGTGATTCTCGAATTTAGTATTGGAAGAATATGGAGATAGGTGAGGTATTTCATTTGAGCCATTGAATACCATAATAAAATGGCTATGCGGACAATGCCAATTTAACCCTTAATGATAGCTCAAAAACTGGAGTTGGCAACTCTTAGGGATAGAAGGCTGGAACGAAGGGATTTGGCTTCTGATACTTTACAGATTCACAGTGTCAGAACTAGGCTTTAGAAATCATTGCGCACACCTTTCTCCCTCATTATATAGATGGTGAAGCTGACATTTAATTGCTGATTTCTTGCCATTTCCAGGATAAGCAAATTTAAGCCAATTTTGCCTGCCCTCTCTGCTCTTTGCTCTTTTCCCCCTTAACCTCCTCAGTACTTATAAGGAAACAAACCTCCTCCCTTTTCTTTGGAATAGCTATAAGGTCAGAGAGAAATGAGCTAAATGATGCAATGGAATTTGCATCCAGAATTTATTGTGATACTAGCCTTGATTTTTGATTTATTAAGGGAAGAATGTGATTATTGCATGCTGTTTCCTTCCCCTTTCTCATTGATATAATTAAAGGTTTTGTTTTAAAAAAACTAAAAAACTTCAGATCCCAGTAAGGTAGACAAAAAAGAAGAAATTGCTTATTTCCTTTTATTTAAACATGTCTGAGATCTAAAGATGGTGTACCTTGCTGAATTGAATAACCACACATTTCTACTCTCAGTTAAAATAATGGGAATTTAAAGATCTGTCTGGGAAATGGAGTTGTTAATAAAAAATGCTTTCTATGATTACTTTGTATTTTTTGCTTGAGGATTTATAAGAGGGGAAAAATATGGTTAAATGTCTTCTCATTATTTCTGTGTTTCATTTTTCTTTTAGAAATATGTTGTATGTGGTAAAGAGACAGTAGAATCAAAAGTCATGTTTCTTTTTCATGTGACTGCAAATTGAACTGTCTTACAAACATATGTAAAGAACCACTTTCTTCACACCCTAGAATGTATCCTGCTTACTTCATTGTTCTTTTCCTCAGCTCTGAGCTTGTATAAAGAAAAGAATGTAAGTTTGGAAGCAGAGGAAGCTCTTATTTTATCCTTTCGAGTAGGAGGAATTAAGATGAAGGAATATGATCAGTTATTCTTTTGTTCTTAAAGATGAAGCAGACTTAAAATTATTAATCAGGGGAAACTCCTCAAACTGTTATGCTATTCATACAGCTATGTCAAAACCTTGCTAATAATTTTAACGAAGTTATCTCATACTAAAATATTTGCATTCTAAGTATTTTTGCTAATGAGGTGCATTTAAAAATAGGAATAATAAAATAAAGGGAAGATGAAAAGTACTTATAAATTTAATTTTATTTCTGCCTTATGAACACATTTTTTCTTGTTGCTATGCACAATATTACTGAAAGTTTAAATTGTTGGTGTAGGAGTATAAAATAATGCTGTGTATGACCTTTGACTTCAAGCTTTGTCATTAATACCTTGGATGTGTTGCTGAAACCTCATCCATCTCAAAACTGCTCTTTAAGTGGGTGAGTAAAGAGAGGGACTCAGCTGAGATGATAAAATCCCATCTCATGGCTATAAGGAAACAGAATTGTAGCTGTATTTGTGATGAACATTTTATTTTTCTCACATATATGATTAATCAGCTAATTTGATTTTCAGAAGGTAAGTTTATTTTCAGAAGGTAAGTTAGGTTATTACTTTGAGAGATGTGAGTTATGAATATGCAATAAAATTAAGCGAAAGAATACTTTCTTTATGCACATAGATAAGTCTTTTGAACTTTTTGAACATGGGTGTATAAGAACTGATGTCCAATGGAATCTTGACCTTAAGCCCAGTTCCTCTTGTTCAATTCGAAACCTGTACAAGACTGACTTAATTGTTATCTTATTTCTTACTTTGTCAAGTGCAAAGTATAGCAACGCTTAAATATTTTACCTCTGAAATATAAATCAGAGGTCTTTTTTTAATTTTTTATTTTATTTTATTTTTTATTTTTTTCTTTTAATTTTTTATTTTTTAAAATTACAAAAGATATACAATTAAAAAAGTTCATATTTGGGTTTTGGTCAAACAGTGTTGCAGCACCCATCCCGCCACCAGTGCCCATCTCCCACCACCAACATCCCCGGTTCCCTCCCCCTCCCCCAGCCCTGCTCCATGGCAGGTTCTTTGATTTCTTTCCATTTCTCTCCTTTTCTCTTTTCCTTCCCCTCCAGACTATGAATTACAGAACGTACATTAAAGGGTTGTCATGTGTATCTTTTTGCCTCTATTTAATGCTCAGTTCTAGGTTGGCATTAGTACCCTCAACAATTGTCAGCACACTGTTCCATTTCTGTCTTACCTAGCCTCTGAATCCCACACGTTTGTGATAATTTCCACCTTTGACAGGACCTCCTGATATATGTTTCACTTGATCTTGGATATTGGTATCATAATATGTACCTATATATTTATGTTATGCAGATAAATGCAGTCATTCTGTATAAATCAGAGGTCTTTAAGAACTATATAGAATGCTCTTAGATCCTTGTAAGATGAGCCTGAGATGATATGAAGTGGAGCAGTGCTATGCTCACAACATATTAATCACAAGTTTTTTTTAAAGGTTATGAGTTTATTTTATTTCTCTCATTATTAAAGTAATCTGAGTATTCGTGTGACTATTTAAACAAGGCCCTGTTTTTATAAAACTGAATACACACAAGTATTTTAATATTTACAAAATGTCATCAAGTTAAGGGGCTTTTTGATGTAATAAACAGAACTGAAAATCTTCATGTTAAGGGTTACTGAAGTCTACAATAACTCACCAATAAAGCTGAAATTGGAGTTCGCAGCTTCGGACATTGGATCCTATGGGAATCATGGTATAGAATACCCTCACTAACTTGCCTCCCACATATTGGAGGCTGATCTGGCAGTCTGGTTATTGACCTGGGAAATATGGACTGAGTATAGCAACTTCGCCAGAAAGTATCACTTCCCTGTAAATTATAATTTTAAACATTTAGTATTTGTACACATACACCATAATTGGTTAATTTTGTTGTTGTTCAAAGGTGGTAAAAATTATATCATTCTAAGAATAGGAAAGAGCTGTTTTAAAACTTTCAGATTTTTTAACTTTATGTGTTTTCAAATGTCTTTAAATGTTAGAGATACTAATAAGTATACATAGGGCAATTGTGTGACCTGTTCATAATAGGAACTAATTTTGGTTTTATAGAAAAAGAGCATAGTTTAAATTACAACTTAATTCAAGCTGTAATGAAAGAGCCTTGGACTTAAGACTCAGAACATATGGGTTCAAATTTGAGCTATGCACTAATTAACTACCCAATATCTTTGAAAAATGTATAACTTCTGTTTGCTACAAGCCCCCCCATAAAAGTTGATTTGGGATCAGATGCTTGCTTAGTTACAATTCACCTAAACAATTTTATAATTCTTTTAACTAGAGTGGTTTTGTTTGCCTCCTTTTGTGGGAGGAGGGTTAGGTCACATACTTTAGTTCTGCTTGCTAAGGGCTTGTACTTTCTGTGCTGATCACTCCTAGTGGTACTGAGGGAACCAAATGAGGTGCTGGGATTGAACCCGGAGTTAGCCATATCAGGCAAACACCCTTCTCACTGTACAACCAATTGACCCTTAACCCCAGTTTGCCTCTTAACCTCTCCTCGCCTCCACTATAATTTTTGACATAATGCTTTAAATTTCTGTTTCTTTTGGTGGTATTAGCAAAGGAATAGAATACAGAAGGCATAAAATAAGTGCTTGTGGATGATGATGGTTCGATTTAAAAATCTACACATTTCTTCTTTTTTTTTAAGTATTTTATTATACCACCGTGAGATATACAAATAAAAAGATATACAATTAAAAAGTTCATGTTTGGGTTTTGGTCATACAGTGTTTCAGCACCCGTCCCTCCACCAGTGCCCATCTCCCACCACCAACATCCCCGGTTCCCTCCCCCTTCCCCAGCCCTGCTCCATGGCAGGTCTTTATTTCTTTCCCTTTCTCTCTCTTTCTCTTTTCCTTCCCTTCCAGACTATGGATTACAGAACATACATTAAAAGGTTGTCATGAAAAATCTACACATTTCTTCTTGCTCTTAAAGCCTATAACAACATTTTACTCATGGAAAAGTGTATTGTACTTGCATAAGATATAATACTGAAAAGATAGTGGCCTTAGACCCAGTGATCTTAAACTCAGGCAGCACGAAGAGGTTTATGACTTTTGAATTTAAATCATTGTTTCTTCCTTACGTTTTATTTCCTCCCATGTCAGGAATTGAACCCAGGACCTAACACATAGCAACTGTATGCTTTACCTATGAACTACAGCCTTGGCTTATTTCTGGAAGTCTCTTCATAAGAAAATACTTAACAAACATTCTGACAATGTTTATAGGGCAATTGAAAACACTTCAACAATCAGAGTAGAGCTCATTTAAGGCTCATGAAACTGTTGTTACTGGAATCATTCTGCTAATTCAATGTACAGTAATAGTGGAAGCAACCCAGAATAACATTTTCTCTAGCCTGACAGAAGTTATCGGAGCAATTTAAATAGTTTACTAAGTAGTATTTTGAACTCTGGTAGGCAAAAGATTTTTTTTTAACTAGCCACAACACATTTTATTTACAAAATATTTATAAGGAATACTATACACCAGGCCCTGCTAGCACAAGTCCAAAGCCAAAAAAAACAGGGCAACTCTGCCCCTGGCAGCCTAATGCTGGGCCAGAGCCCAGGGGAGAGGAGACGTCTCAGGTCTTCACGTCCAGCAGGGGCGTCCGCTTGTGCTGGTAGCTGCTCTGCCAGCCGCGCACCACCTTGGGGTCCCCCACATCAGACAGGAGTTCCTGCTCGGCCTCGTGCAAGTCCTCTTGCAGGGTCATAGCTGTACATAGCTGTACATGGAGCCCAAGGGCATCTGCTCACTCCAGGGACACAAAGAGCCTCAAACTATTCCTTCAGGTCATGGGAATGAGGTCTATACTTGTTACTGGCTTTTTGGCATATCAAATAGACATGGGTAGCTTGGTAGGCAAAAGATTTTATTATCTGTGATTTTCAGACATCCTGATCTTACTGAGGGTCACTCCTGGTGTGAGTAGTTGAGCTTTGAAGGTGGTAAAGGTCTTCATTTCTAAGCCTTGAAATCGTGATCACAATCTTGGCTCATCATTTCCTGTCTACTGTCTACATCAGTAGATCATCAACAGGCTTATACACAGATCTGCCATTCGAAAGTGAAACAATCTTAGAACACAAGAGCATACATGAGTTTTGTTAACATTAGGGACACAAGTACAATATTTAGTTTGAGGTCAGCCTTGCTTGGCTGGCTTCTTGGTTTGTGAAGATTCTTTCATCAGAGTACAGTACCCGAGCTCAACTTTCTTGGTTAATTCTTTTGAAATACTCTTTCTCTTCCCTAAATCTATTAATGTTTTTCCCTCTCAGCTCCAGACAAGAGTTCTTATTTAGCTACCTCCAGAGGCAAAGGAAATGCTTCTTTTCCCACTTCCCTTTTGCTGTTGTTGTTTGTGCTATTTAGTATACAGAAGGTCACATACGCTTGTTTTTTGGTGCTAAGGATCACATTGGCAGAGCCAGGAATTCAACGTGACAAGAATGTGGGGTGGTGCATCAACCCCAAGGCCTTGTGCATGCAAGGGAGGCTCTCTACCACCGAGCTACATTCCTGGGTCTGAAACTAGAGTCTATGTCTTTGGTTCCTTTCCAGTGTTTAACTCTCCAAGTCTCCATTCTTTAAGAACCATAAGATTACTTCTAAGTCTGTCTACAGTGTTCTTGTTTCTCCTGGTCACTTGCTCCTAATGACCTCAATGGGGGTTCTGTACATGCTAGACCCAAATATGGGACCTTGACATGCTGAGTATTTTAAGTGAGAGTTTACGAAAGTGGCAGAAGTGAGAAAGTCACATGTTCTCCCATTCTATACTCCCACCTAACTACACTTATCATCTCCCATGCAGTAGGACCTTCATATGGGAGGTGATCGAAAGGTAAAAGTAATGCCAAGAAGAATCTGAAGCAAACATGCTTTGCTATATTCACTACTTTACTGCACATTAATTTGAAACTTGTCTTGGATTTCCAAACTTCTGCAAACCTAGCATTAAAAATGTTGAACCATTTCTTTTCAAGTTTTCATTTCCTAATGAAGGTGTCAATATCACATAAAGTTTATCTTGAATAAGTGTATGTGCTTCTCTCTTGTTAATCTGTCATATTTGTTTTGTTTCTTTTGGTTTTGGGTCTCATCCTACAGTGCTCAGGGCTTACTCTTGACTCTGCACTTAGTGGTTATTCCCTTGCAGTACAGGGAATCGAACCCAGGTCTCCTGTGTGTAAGGCAAGTACTCTACTTGCTGTACTATTCTTGCTGGCGCCTGTCATGTCAGCTGAATTTTCGACCCAATCAGGGTGTCAAGGGAAACTTCTTTCCCTTCCATGCCCTACACTCCCACCCCAAAACTTGTACCTATTTTCTACCAGCAAACTAAAGGTAAACTTTCAGTCTTTGTCAATGTTGATTGATAACTCAACTGTCAGCAGTTAAAGCATAACCCATCATATACTGTATTATTACCTAGACTCTATTGAATTTGCAAAGTTTAAGAATATATACAGAGTAGGATATGCTATGTACTCTTTGGTCAATTAATATTCTAAAACTTTTGAGAGGGTAACCACTAACTTTAGTAGAAGAGGGTATTACAGAGCTTATTTTTATAGGCAAATATCAATGCCCTCTTGGTTTTATTTTGTCAAAAGTTTCCACTTGCAGTAGGGTACTTACCTTGCATGCAGACAACCCATATGTTCCCCTGAGACCACCACAAGTGAATCAAGAGTAACCGTAAGCACTGCCATGTATGTCCCAAAAACTAAACAAAAATTAAGTAAATAAATTTCAGATTTCCTTGCTCTGTGGTTCCCAAATGTTAATCTCAAAATGGGTGCCAAAATGACACATACAGCATAGTTTGGAGTGCATATTTTCAAAATTACTACTTGTTGAGACCCAGACTTAGAGATTGTGAACTGGGTGAAGGTCAGATGTGACTTGAAGTACCTTCTGCTTTTGATGGTATACAGGTGATCCTACTATCCAGCCAGGACTTAAGAGAAATTAAGAGAGTTTTTCCAGTCCTCTGATGCTGTGATTTAAATATTCAAGAAACCTTATATCTGACCCTATCTTTCCACAGAAGACAAGTAAAATGATCATCTTAGATTTCATCTTCTAAACTACCCAAGATTTTTACTGTCATTGTTTTAGTAGTAATGGTAATGTCTGCCTGAGGCTCAAATTTGAATAATTTTCTTGGAGTTTAACATTGAAACTCAGACAGAGAACAGGTAAAGAAGGTTAAGGAATGACAGAAATGTACTGGTGTGGATTTATGACTTTTTGATTTTCACAGACTCATTTTTGTGGGGCATGTACAAACTAAAAACCATTCATTTTAACTCCATATGAAATTAAGTTTAGCTGATACTACAGAACTTTGAGCTTCTTCCTTGGTTTACAGTTCAAAGACAACAGCATAAATGCAGATGCAATAGTAAATTGTAATTTTTTAGTGGAGGGAGAAAAAGTATTGGAAATTTTAATATTTTTGTTCCAAAATTATTTGATTCGGTAAAGAGGAAACAGGCTTGAGTTGATTTTCATAAATGCTATGAAGAAGAGAAATGTGAAAAATAGAGCAAACAAACTTCTTTACATAGGTGCAGTGGTTTCCCCCCTTTAAATTACTTTGTATGTTTACTATTTATTTCCTTGACTTTCCTCTTGCAGAAAAGATGTCCAGAAAAATAGAATAGGGGGTAAGGCACTGGCCTTGTACATGTATGTCCCCAGTTTGAATTCCTCACAACAAGAAAAGGTCCCCTGGACACTCCTGTGTGTGATTTCAAACCCAAAATATTAATAATACTAAACAATAATAATAAAAGCAAATATGTCTCAATAAAAATTGAAATCCTCACTTTGATCTAAAAATCTGATAAAATGATGAAAAAAGTCCTAAAACTTTGGTATTTACGTTTTCAAGCTTCAGAAACTGATCAATATTGCAGGGATCTCTAGTTCTTAGGTATCTAGGCATGTGATGTTATACTAATGAAAAACTTGTTTTCATCATTCTATCTAGTTAAAAAGTTGGGTTTTTTTTTTTACTCTTCTGTCCCATGACAGGGAGATGATAAGGGGAAAACTGTAACTTGTCAATGTTTTTCTTTTTTTTCTTTCTCCAACGTGGTGGTCTCCACTGATTAAGCAGTTCTATTCTAAAAGAGCATAGAGCCCTTTGACAAAGTGAGAGACATTGTCTGTATGGGATTAGTTACTTTTGGTGATAACAATAGAGTCATACTCATACAGGCTGGTCTTTTTGGGAGTATAGCTGCTCAAACAAAGGACATGTGGAGAGTCTATGGAGTTTCTATAGTCTTAAGAAATGTATTGTCTTATGTGATTTATTTTCCTTCATTTAAAAAATTGATGCAAATCATTTGTATTCTTTATTTTCTCTCCCACCACCTCAGAATAATATTGCTGATCCAGAAGAACTGTTCACAAAATTAGAACGCATTGGAAAAGGATCCTTTGGAGAAGTTTTCAAAGGAATTGATAACCGTACTCAGCAAGTGGTTGCTATTAAAATCATAGATCTTGAGGAAGCGGAAGATGAAATTGAAGACATTCAACAAGAAATAACTGTTCTGAGTCAGTGTGACAGTTCATATGTAACAAAGTACTATGGATCGTATTTAAAGGTAATGTGTATACTGTATTGTTTCAGTCATAAAAGGTATTTTCATTATGTTTTCTCTTTTCAAAAATTCTATTTTTTGAAGGCGCTGTCTTAAATTAGGATTTGGCAGCCTTTGGCCTCCAGGCAGAATCCAGCTCCATTTATAGTGCCAAATAGACTGTTTTTAGATTTAGCAGCTGTATCCTGAATGCATCCCAGTACTCAGTTGCACCATTTTTTTCCACACCTGAACTTTTGGGTTGATGGAGGAGCAGAAATGCAGCTGGTCCTTGAGACATATTATTTGTCAGGAAAGAGCTATCCTCATGAGCTTTCACACATTATTCTCCATGGTACAGTCTGTCTCAGTCTCTGAATTGGTAGCTTATGTAAGTATGTCACTTATTCCATTGAGTTATGGTGTTTGTTTTTGCATGTCCCTCTCCCACCAGGTCATGAGCTCATTGTGACCCAGTGTAGTTCAGCTGTTCTTGGGTTTTAAGTCACTTTGCACAGGATATTAAGCACATGATAGTGTTTGAAAGGAAATTAAATGGAATAATTTGGCATCCCACCCACCCCTCAGCCTGAAAATGTGGATTTTAAGTTTCTATGGCGATAGTATTAGAGGATGCTTAGAGTTCCAGCAGATAGAGAATCTTACTGCAAAACCAAGTGTTCTTGGATTCTTGAGTTGGAAGTCAGGACTCATTTCTCTTGATATAGTAAGAATAAATGACTGTAATTTTGAACTTAGATTAGAGTTTAAACTGTCTTAAGTATTTTAAGTTTTAAGCATTTTATTTATTGCCTTTGAAATTATTTTTTGAAAGGTAGTATTCATTAGATCCTTTCGTTTTTCAGGGTTTATAAGGTTGGTGGAGAATTAACGTTCATTTCAGATCTTTAAAAATATTTTATTTTATTTTATTATTTTTTTTCGCGAAAAGAGGATTTTAATCAAAAAATGTATAGGCAGGAAATAAGTTTAGATCTGTGATAGGGGCTTCTTGACTCATGTAGTTATCAAGGATTTTGAAGTATCTCATTGTTTGAAGTATCTCATTTAACCAACAGCCCTAGTTGATTTTTCTTTTTTTTTAAGTATTTTATTATACCACCGTGAGATATACAAATAAAAAAGATATACAATTAAAAAGTTCATATTTGGGTTTTGGTCATACAGTGTTCTAGCACCCATCCCTCCACCAGTGCCCATCTCCCACCACCAACGTCCCGGTTCCCTCCCCTTCCCCAGCCCCACCTCCATGGCAGGTTCTTTATTTCTTTCCCTCTCTCTCTCTCTTTCTCTTTTACTTCCCTTCCAGACTATGGATTACAGAACATACATTAAGAGGTTGGCATGTGTATCCTTTTGCCTCTATTTAATGCTCAGTTCTAGGTTGGCATTAGTTCCCTCGACAATTATTAGCACCCTGTTCCATTTTCTGTCTTACCTAATCTCTGACTCCCACACGTTTGTGATAATTTCCATTTTTGACAAGACCTCCTGATATATGTTTCACTTGACCTTGGATATTGGTATCATAATATGTATATATATATATATATATATATATATTATATTTATGCCATGCAAATAAATGCAATCATTCTGTATCTGTCTCTCTCTCCTTATGGCTAATTTCGCTCCAACATAATCTTCTCCATGTCCATCCATTTATAGGCATATTTTATAACTTCATTTTTCCTAACAGATGCATAGTATTCCATTGTGTAGATGTACCAAAGCTTCTTTATCCAGTCATCGACATCGATTTTCGGGCACTCTGGTTGCTTCCAGATTCTGGCTATTGGGAATAATGCTGCTATGAACATAAAAGTAGGGATGGTGTTTCCGCTGCGTATTTTTGGTTTCCCAGAGTAGATTCCCAGGAGTGGTATGGCTGGGTCAAAATGGGAGTTCAAGTTCTAGTCTTTGGAGGAAAGTCCATATTGTTTTCCAGAAAGGCTGTACCAGCCGGCATTCCCACCAACAATGGATGAGTGTCCCCTTTTCCCCACATCCACGCCAGCACTTGTTGTTCTTGTTCTTTTGAATATGTGCCAGTCTCTGTGGTGTAAAGTGGTATCTCATTGTTGTTTTGATTTGCATCTCTCTGATGATTAGTGATGATGGGCATTTTTTCATATGTTTTTGGCCATTCGAATTTCTTCCTTGCTGAAGTTTCTGTTCATTTCTTCTCCCCATTTTTTGATGGGGTTGTTTGTTTTCTTCTTGTAAAGTTCTACCAGTGTCTGATATAACCTGGATATTAACCCCTTATCAGATGGGTATTGGGTGAATATTCTTTCCCATTCTGTGGACTGCTTTTGTATCTTAGTCACTGTTTCTTTTGAGGTGCAGAAGCTTTTTAGTTTCATGTAGTCCCATATGTTTATGTTTTCTTCTAGTTGCTTTGTTAGTGATATTTCACCTTTGAAGATGCCTTTTAAGCTTCAATGTTGTGGAGGGTTTTTCCTATATTTTCTTCAATGTACTTTATGGATTCAAGTCTGATATTGAGATCTTTAATCCATTTTGATTTTTATTTTT
>JAJIBD010003151.1:0-329965 GCA_021461705.1 Cryptotis parvus | reverse complement strand
TTACACAAACAGCATGGCAAGAAGGCTTCCCCTTCCCTAGTGAAAAAAAAAAAACTTCTGTTTGCTGGATAATGAGAGAAAGCTGAAACCTGCGGAGACAATACCTGTGTTTCATTCATTTTATCCCACCAACTTTGTCTTACCCTTGACCTATAGTCTGGCAGAGAGAGGAGAATGGGGACCACTTCAGTGATACTCAGGGGGTCTAGGGACTATCTGGAAATACTCAGCCAACCATGTTGGCCAAGCAATGTTGTTCAGGCACTGCAGTGCCTATCCTGAAGGTTCATCTCCTCCCGGGCTAAATACTAGCTCACAACCTCGATGAAGGAAAATCTCCATACACTGATATTGGTTGAACTCCTACTTTAAGCCCATCAGTCTTCTGTAGTGTTTTACATGAAGTTTCATCTAATGATGCACTTTTTACAGCACAGGTTAAAATACTTGTCTGGGAGGGAGACAAACTTCACACCTTTTCACATTACATTTGGAAACCCCAGACCATACCCTGATGCGTCTGCCCAGGCAATGAAGCTGACCAACGACTGATTTCTGAGTGTGGACTTGAGTTCCCACCTGGATATAATACAGATCAGTCTTGAGGACTGTACCATGTTTTTGCCCAAATGTTCTAGCCATGGCCTTAGCCAGTCTCATCCCTTCAGGAAGGAGATTAGAGACAGGGAACAGAAGCATTTTCACTTGAAAGGGGTTTAAAGGGCACCACACAATTCAGAATTTGGATAAAATGTATTTTAATTGAAATTTTAAAATGAAAATCAATCCCCCAAACCATAAACAAAATATCATAATTTTAAAGCCAGAAATAGTTTTCCTAATTTTTCTATTGCCACAGAACCTTTATTAACCTTGAATTGACTTAAAATTGTGTCCTTAGCATTGTCTTCATCAGTTTCATTTTTGCAAAACAGTTGGGGGTTATGATAATTTGGGCCATTGCCAAGTACAGAGAAGCCAAATTAAGTCCCCTGGTTGCTGAAAGTGAGCAGGAGGTCAGATACATCTGATTTCAGTCCACACATTTCCAAGGGTGCTGAGAGCCTACTGGGGGCAAAGAAGAGTCATTTTTTTATACACAAAATGCTATTTTCATATTCACACATGCTAGGAAAACATAAATATGAGAAATATAAACATGTTTTCCTAAATATTCAATGGTAAGTTTCATTGGTACTGTTTCTTTGGGTAGAGGTGCAAAAATATGAAATGCAAGTGTAAATAGGTTGAATTAGAAAAACAAAGGAATTCTCAGGAGAGGAATCAACCTGGGGGTTAAGACAACTTTAGGGTTTGATCTTGGTCAAATCACTTCCATTCAACACAAGGGTTGTCTCCCCAGTTAATTCACTTATTTTTTCAAGAGATCACTAGCTTTGGGTACAGGGGGTCATTCTGGCGGCCTTCAGGGGGCCATATGGGGTTCTGCATATAAAACTAGAGCCAGCAATTTGCAAGACAAACTCTTTAACCCCTGTTTTATCTATCTGGCCCCAGTACACTGAGTATATTTCCTAAATGAAATTACTTGCCATGGGAGAAGGGCAGCAGGAGTTTGTCCTGTATTCACATTCACTCCTGCCAGGACAAGTGGGACAATATGCAGTGCTAGGGATTCAACTTGGTAGCATGCAAGTCAAACCCTTCTATTGTATCTCTGGGTCAACAATCTTCCACTTGGATTTATTTCTGTCTTAATTTCCTCTGAAGAGCCTGCAGGTAATTTAACTCTCTAAAGGCTGTCCTGGGGAGCCTCCAGGGCTTCTGTCTGCCCCACCCCAAATACCACTCCTTACTTGAGTTCAGCTTGTATTATCTGTCTTTTAGGACAGTTAGTTAATCCTGTACCAGAAGATGTATCCCTCGCTAGGTTGCTGGAGTGCAGAATTAGCCAATGGCCTTCTGAGATGAAAAGGAGCTGGACAAATCCATCCAACTCCCCATAACAAGTACTTACTTTTAGTTCAGTATCTCCTGCCCATGAAGCCTGCTGGGGACTGAATATGTGTGACACCCTTGAATACCCCACCCCACCCCACCCCACTGCTCCTTTCATCTGCTGTAGTCTTTATGCCCAACTGTGGTATTATTAGGCAGGCCTCTGGAAGAGGCAGTCACTCTATCAGGGAGGAGTAAAAAATAAATAGGATCAATGAACCTCATAAAAATAAGACCCCAAAGAGTCAGCCTAGCCCTTTCTCCCAAGTGAGGAAGCAAGAAAAATTGAGTTGTCAACCCTGAAGAGAACACTGAACAGACTTGCTCGTATTATAATCTTGGATTTCTCTCCCTTAGGATGGTGGAAATCAGGGAACTGGTGATAACTATTGTCTAATTTTCCCAGGTCCTTCAAGGACATTTCCCTGGAGTTGGAATTTGGCTGTGTGGCCCCTGACATTCTCTTTTTCCAGATAAAACAGCATGAGGTCTTGCTGAAGAGGTTAGGTATGGGGTTATGATTGCTGATGTATGCAACATCATCCTAAGCTTAGTTTTTATAGCAACTAAAAATATTCAACTATGTTCTGTAGAATAAGCAATTAGAGGGAGAATAAATGTGCTTCCTTGTACATGAAAGTTCATAAAGCAAACAAACAAACTTTGGTTATGTCTCTGTTCTTATCTGGAGTCAGAATATAGTTCCAGAGTTGGCTGGGGCTTCCCCTCCAAGTTTTTCTAAAGACCATTCACATTCATTAATTCTGGTTAAATGATAAGTGGCATTGCAAAGAATAAGGCAATGCAACACCCAACACCCCTTATCCTTTGCCTGGGACTTTTCCTAACAACACTATTGCTTTCAGACCTTGATTAATTTCTGCTATGTACCCTAGAGGTACACCTTTTCTCTCTAGTTCATAAGTTCTGTAAAACATAGTTCAATTTATTCATTTGCTATAGAAATGAGGCTTAAAATGACAGCCCTCTAGGTTCATGAGGTAAAATGTGTGAGTCTCTGGGCTCACAATGGACACAATGATTGACAGATATTATTTTTGTTGTCGTTTCTTCTGTAATAGCTATAGATTTAATCTTTCACAACACTGATCAAATTGCAGGGCTCTGTTCCATGAGTATTTGCCTCCTTGTGTGTGGTCCAGAGATAATTTTGTGGATGCAATTACACAACAGACTCCCTAGACTACACTCTCTTGTGAATCAGCCTGCATTTGTGTATCTTGCCATCAACAGCTCTTGTCACTTAAGCATCCTGAACTTTAAAATAAGCAACAGCCACCTATAAACATACTCTTTGCTTTCAGTTCCATATTTGTCACTCTTGTTGTCCGTTGTATCCCACCACTCAGACCACTAAAGTATAAGGCTGCTGGGTGGCAGCCAGCTCAATAATTCGTGCCATGTTCTCAATTCTTCTCTGATGATGAGGAACATTCAGGAAGGAAACTAAGGTGAGACAGGGGCCAGATCACCTTACAAATGTTTCCATAGCAACTGCTGGTCCTGCCATGCTCCAAGGATCTTGGTGAATTACACAGTCACGGGTCAGCTGTCCGGGTCATGCCTTGCTAGTGCACCTCTTGAACTGGAGGGGCATCCCCATTATTTTCCTCTTTCCACCTCCTCTATGTTACAAGAAGTTAAAACAACAATGGGAGCTCCTTAAGAGGAATTGTAACATATGTAGGAAACTGGTCTGGCAATGATCTGTGCCTGATGTTACTGTCTTACACTTCATTTCAGGTCTCAAATAACTTAATGACAGAAACGCTCTTTACTCTAGCTATTGTCCTTCTAAAATACCTCCTTGCAAAAAAAAAATAAAATAAAACACCTCCTTGCAAGTCCCATGGTTTTGAATGGCTTTAATAAATCATTAGCTCCGGTCATTCAGAGTATATTCATAATTCTTGCTTTTCAAAACAGCATCAAAAGATACATTAAAGCTTTCCATTTTATGTTACCATTGAAAAGGTAAATAGACAAAAGTTTTCTCCCTAAAAAAGAACCTCTTAAGCCATAACAAAATAAACCAGAAATTCAACATACTCATTTTAATATTTTAACAAATGGCATCTCTTTTCACAATGGCAACATTTTTTAATTGCATACTTGGAGTTGGCTTCTCTATGCAGTCAGGAGAGAGTCAGTCCTCACTAAAAGTCACTGGTTTGAAGCAGACAAAGCCTACTGCATCAAGACTCCAGTTTGAAGAGCAGCTCTGTTTCAGTATTACTATAAAAGACACTGTGTTTGTGCTAGTATAAGGAAAATCCCAGATAAGGGATCAGATCCTGAATGTTTCTAACACCCTTTACCCTCTATCAAAACCTATGAGTCACTATTTGAATATAGGAAATCCACTGACTTTTGGGTATTGATTTTCAAATCTTCCACTCTACTATACATATCTATTGTTTCTAGGAGCTTTTTGGTAGACAGTTTAGGATCCTCTAAATATAGCATCATGTCACCTGCAAATAATAGTTAGGCTTCTTTTCTTCCTATATGGATGCCCTTCATGTCTCTTTTTTCCTAACTGCTGTGACCAGTACTTCTAGTACTATGTTGAATGGAAGTTGTGATAGTGAGCAACATTGTCTTTTCCCTGATCTTAAGCGGAAGGCTTTTAATTTTTCCAAAAAAAAACGAAAGAGAAGAAAATGATATTTAAAAAATCCCATTCACAATTGTGCCTTAGAAAATCAAGTACCTTGGAATTAAGCTTAACTAAGGATGTCAAATACCTGTACAAAGAAAATTACAAAATGCTTCTTCAAGAAATAAGAAGGGACATGAAGAAATGGAAACACATTCCCTGCTCAAGGATTGGTAGAATTAACATTGTCAAAATGGCAATACTCCCTAAAGCATTATAACATTTCAATGCAGTCTCTATAAGGATACCCTCAAATATTTCAAAGAAATGAACCATCGCCTTTCTCAACTTCAAACTGTACAAAAGCAGTAGTAATTAAAACAGTTTGGTTTTGGAGTAAAAACAGACCTGTGGACCTATGGAATCGAGTTGAGTATCCTAACAAAATACTCAAATATATGACATTTAATCTTTGATAAAATAACAAAAAAATACGAAGAGAAGCAAGGAAAGCATCTTCAACAAGTGGTCTGGAAAACTGGGCAGCTACATGTAAAAAAAATGAACTTAGACCTCTAACATCATGCACAAAGGTCAGATCAAAATGGATTAGATCCTAATATCAGACCTGAATCCATAAATATATCAAAGAAAATAAGAAAAATCTTCCCTGACATTGAAGCTTCCTGACATCTTCAAAGATGAAAAACCACTAACAAAGCAATTGGATGCAAAGAAAAATATGAGACTAAATGAAACTAAAAAGCACCTCAAAAGAAATTCTAAGCAAGATACAAAGAGAGCCAACAGAGCGGGAAACAATATTCACTCAATGCCCATCTGATAAGTGATTAATATCCCGGATATATCAGGCACTGGTAGAAGTTTACAAGAAGAAAACAGCCAACCCCATCAAAAAATGGGGAGAAGAAATGCAGAGAAACTTCAACAAAGATGAAATTTGAATGGCCAAAAGGCATATGAAAAAGTTCTCATCATCACTAATCATTAGGGAGATGCAAAGCAAAACAAGCGTAAGGTATTATCTCACAACGCAGAGACAGGCACATATGCAAAAGAGCAATAGCAGTCAATGTTGCTGTGCATGTGGGGAGAATGGAACTCCCATCCATTGTTGGTGGGAATGTCAATTGATACAGCCTTTTGGGGAAAACAACATGGACATTCCTCCAAAAACTAGATATTGAGCTCCCATTTGACCCAGCCATACCACTCCTGGGGATATAACCTGGGAGGTCAAAAACACACAGCAGAAACACCATCTACACTTCTATGTTCATAGCAGCACTATTCACAATAGCCAGAATCTGAAAAGAACCTGAGTGCCCTAGAACAGACAACTGGATAAAGGAAACTGCGGTACATCTACACAATGGTATATTATGCAGCTGTCAGGAAAAACAAAGTTATGAAATTTGCCTATAAATGGATGGAAATGGAAAGGATCATGTTGAGTGAACTTAACCAGAGGGAAAAGGACAGATATACAATGACTATATTCATTTGTGAGATATAAAAAAAATAGTATGATACTAATATCCTGGCAATACATGGATGAGAAGGGCTTGTCAGTGGGTGGAATCTACTGCAAGTGTATGTGTATGGGAGTCAGAGGTTAGGTGAGACAGAGAAGGGACCAGTGTGCCTTTTTATAAAAATCATTTTTGGAAATAATAATACCAGCCTAGAATTGAGCATTGAATTTAGGAAAAGGGATATACATGATAACCTCTAATGTATGTATTACAAGTCACAATGTGTAAGAGAAGGAAGACAGAGAGAGGAAGAGAGAGGGAGAGGGAGAGAGAGAGAGAAAGAGAGAGAGAAGCAGCAAAGTGCTTGCCAAATCGGCAGGCTTGGTGAGGGGGAGGGAGTCAGGGGTCCTTGGTGGTGGAAAATGTGCATTGGTGGTGGAATGTGTGCTTGAACACTGTGTGACCAAAGCCCTAATCGTGAGTAGTTTTGTAATTGTTTATCTCACGGTGGTAAAATGAAACTTTACAAAAAACTATGAGTCACACAGGAGTAAGAAAAATTGGTTTGCATGCTGCTGACCCAGGTTTGATCACTGTGTACTATTACTCCTAATATAATACTATTATTATTATTGTGGTAATAATATCCCATATTATTCTCATATAGAGGGTCACACAGGTGATAGAATTTTCTAATAATACCTAAGGCCCCAGAGTGAAACTCCAGGGTAGAGCTAAGTCAGCTGTGATTTGAGGCAAATGGATTTGGCCCTCTTACAGTTTCCAAGTTACAATAACTGCAAAGAGTGAAGTCCAGCCCCTCGTAAGCATCATGCAAGAAATAAAACTAAAAATGTAAGGAGAGCGACCATACTTTGAAAAACTATACTAATCAAGCATAATTAAATACTAATCAAGGATTCAGTTCAGAGAGTATTTCTTTACTGATATTTAGATGAAGTTGATTCAGTTGTTTTTGAGTAAGGAAACTGGGAGAATTATAAGAAATGAGCCCAGCTCTGCCTTTATACATAAACTCCTTATTAAAATATATAAACATTCACATCATAATTTGGTACAAATCATGTACAAATTATATAGACTTAAACTTCTATCATAATCTCAAGCATAGCTTGTCAGAGACCCAGCCTACAGAGACCCACCCTTCAAAGACACTCCATTCAGAGAAAAGTATTTCAAATCCAGTAATGCTTGAACCACAGAAGCAGATACAGCAGGCAGAGCAGCTACCTTCTCTCCCAGTTACATGTGGCCACAAAGCGGCTGCATGATTTATCTCCAAATTACAAAAAAATATTCTATCCACCCCTCTCAGAGAGCCTGGCAAGCTACTGAGAGTATACTGCCCGCATGGCAGAACCTGGCAAGCTGTCCAATACGTACCGAACCGAACAAGGTGAGAGACTAAGTTCATCATGACCACCAAGAACATTCATGGTAACTCACATTTTCAGAAAGCTGAATCGAAACATTGGACATCAGAATCTCCTGATAGGCAGTTCCACGATGAAATTGACCACGTTATATTTAATTGACAGTTTTGCCTGTCCTATGACTCTGTCGGCCCAAAATTCCAAACAGGATCAGACCACCATATCCTTCTTGCAAAATTCTTCTTCACACATGGGGAGAAAGAGCTGCAAAGTTTAAGAAGAGAACTCCCAGAACGATCACCAAATGAGAACTCTTTGGTACCATTGCAGCAACATGATAAGATGCCATCCTTGACTACATCCACAAGGAATACAACTGACTGGTTTTGCACCACCATGATTGTGCAAAGAACGCAGAGAGAGAAAGCCACAAAAGAATACCTGTCTTCAAAAACGCTCGAGCTCATTCACCTATGTGACAAGGCGCACGCCCCAGGAAACCAAAATGCTAATGTCCAAGCTAACAAAGCAGTGCAGAGAAGCCATAAAGGAAGATCTCAAAGAGAGAAGAGCAGAAATACTGGCCCATGCAGCAGAAGCTGGGAAAAGCATTCACAACGCCCACCTGTCCTTCACCAACTATAAGACCTAGATGACTACCCCTACGACTTACTGATGGATATATCACACCTTCCAGAAAAGCAATAGAGATTATCCATGACTTCTACTTGGATCTCTTTGATAGCCACGTTCACCTGTCCACATACCAAATTCCGCAGGATGGATATGTCGTTCCCAATGTTCTCCCTTCTGAAATCCGACATGCCATTTCGTTGGTAAAGAAGTGAACAGCACCTGACCCAGAGAAAATCAGACCTGAACACCTGAAGAATCCGCCGTCAGTACTCATCAATACACTAGCTCGGCTCCTCACACGCCTCCCTGTTTGAATGCAAAGTTTCCTCCCAATGGAAAACCAGAAGGACAGTTCTACTGTTCAAGAAGGGAGAGATTCACAACATTGGCAACTATTGCCTCATTTTCCTGTTGTCCGTCATCTACAAGCAGTTTGCTCGAGTCATCCTGAACAGAATTGGCAGAACATTAAATGAAGAACAACCATGCAAGCAAGCTGGGTTTTGAAAAGGATTCAGCACAATCAACCATATCTACATAGTTACCAAGCTCATTGAGGCTTGTAGGGAGTTCAAAACACTGTTCTGTCTCACGTTCACTGATTTAAAGAAAGCCTTTGATTCTGTGGAGACTGAAGCAGTCATTGAAGCCCCTAGCCAAACAGGGCATTCAAACCGAATACATCAGGATCCTTGATGAGCTGTACTATGGATTCACTGAAAGGATCTCACCATTCTACAAAGAAGTGATCATTGATGTCAAAAGAGGTGTTCAGCAGGGTGATACCATTTCACCAAAACTCTTCAGCGCCACCCTCGAGAACATCATGCGGCAATTAGAATGGGAAGTATTGGGAGTAAAGATAGATGATAGGTAACTATATCACCTCCGGCTCCGCTGATGACATTGTTTTAATAACACCAAACATTAGCCAAGTGGCACAAATGCTGGCTGACTTTGACCAAGAATGTGGAAAGATAGGTCTACATCTAAATATCAATAAAACAATGTTCATGAAAAATGAACTAGTTCCAAAGGCCCCATTCACTCTCAATGGAACAGACATCTAAGAATACAGCAGTTATGTGTACCTAGGTTGAGAACATAACATGATGAGTGACCTAAAACCTGAGCTGCGCGGGGAGGAAGAGAGACAGCATGGACCGCTTTCAAGAGCATCTAAGAATAGCTAAATGGACAAATAACCTCCAGCTCCAGGCACAACTCTTCGACTCCACCATTCTCCCTGCATTAGCATACCCCTCAGAGACGTGGGCCCATGAAAGCAGGATGAGAACGCTATTCAGATCTCCCAAAGAGGAATCGAAAGAGCTATGCTTGAATATCATGCATCACTCAAGCGAGAGAAGGAATCCGGAAATATGACCTTCATCATGATCCAGAGTCAGGGACGCTGTCTCTTTTGCCAAGATGTCGAAAATCAGATGGGCTATATATGTAATGCGATTTGGAGACCACCTTGGAGTAGAGCCATTACTGATTTGATCCCACAGGATGTTAAAAAGATTATGTGGCTTCTGAACTACAAGATGGTCAGACTTCTTTGTCAAGACCCTGAATGAATGGTTTGATGCTCTTCATATTCCTGAAGCAAGAAGATGCCATTGAGGTTACAATGGCACATGATAGGGTCAAAGGAAATGTTACCGGCGCCCGCTCAAGCAAATAGACAAATAACAATGTCAAGTGCTCAAACTTCTATATAATTTTATGTCAGTTTTATCTTAGTAAAACTAAATGAAGGTATTTTCACATAATTCTTATTAAAATCATAGTAATTTCCTTTAAAACAGGTGGATATTGAAGTGAAGTTCATTCATTTTCACATTTGACTTACACAACTTTGTTCAGCTGGAGGTGATCAGATAGCAGGAGGGAATTGAGCATCTTCAGGGATATTTTAGTAATGCTAATTAATAGCTAATTAGGGCAGTTTATTTATAAATCAGGTTGCATTTAAGTCTTGCCTCACAAGTCTAGATAGGAACACTGACCAGGAGACCTTTATCTACACTCAGCAAGAATCCAGTTTTATGCTCTGAAGGTCAAAGTGATTTCTGAACAAAAAACCCAAATGACAGACACCCATTCTTCCAGTGGATGAGAATAGAGGTTATATTACCAGTCTGTAACGTGAAGCCTCAGAATCTCAAACACACCCCATGAGGTCTTTAAGTAAGCTCCTGACCGTCATAATTATTCATTGCACATACACTGTTTTTGACTATAGTATAACATCCTTCTTCTGGGACACAGACTCTAAGCTTGTCTCTCCCACAGGACTTTCCAAGGAAAGAACAGAAGATGTCAGAGATAGACAACGTGTTTCAGAAGTTGGGAAGCTGAAAGTGAGGGCTGGATGGAATATACTGGAAAGAGTAGGCTAAAGCCCAACTTTCAGTGCTAATTAGGAAAATTATTTCTTCATTCCAAACCCAATGCAGAATTTTTTAGAAAACAAGAAAATTCAGCATCGCATCTTTGCATATTTTTAATCTGCAAGGGTGTCAGTATAGCCAAGTTCTGGGTATATTTAAATCAGTGGGTTTTTCAACTACCAGTGCATATTAAACTGGTTAGCAGGTGTAAAGATATTGAAAATCACTGACCTTGTTTGGGCTTGAGTTGTGTTTATTTGGGTTGAACTTAGCTTTTAAATTGTGGCTTTTTCCCCTCATATTTGATAAACTTTCAGCTACTCTTAGACCTGGTCCATTGAAAACATCTAATTAGATATTATACCCTCACTCCACCTCCCCCTTTCACTTGATGTCAACTAGAACTGTCAGATAAAATGCACAATGATATCCAGTAAAATATTAAATTTCAGAAAAACAACAAGAATAATTTTTGTATATCCATATGTCCTGTGCAATATTTGGAACATCTTTATTAAAGGCATTTTCATTTGTGATTGCCAGATTTCATAGGTAAAAACAATTTAATTAAAACAACTTAAATACTTGAAGGGACATATTTACAATAAATGTTATCTGGAATGCCTAAAACAATTTTTATTATTATTAACTATTTGAGTCATATGGCTATTTAAAGTATCATAAGTCGGTATATTAAACTACAAATATCATTATGTATATCTTCCTCCTCCACTGTGGTCCTGAACAGTTGTGTCTTCATCCATAATGTAAAGTACAGAGTTTTTATGATGAAGGGGATGACAACAAATTGCCCAGAAACTAGCTAAGTGATAAGATCTCTCACCAATAGGGCTTTTAACCAGAGAGGCTACCGGTCACTGAGTTTAATTTTTTTTTATTTCTGAGTTTAATTTTGTTTAGTTCTAACTCTTTCCTGTGCCGCAAACCAATTCCCAGTGTCCCCTACTCCCTCCCGACAATCTTTGAAGAACCCCCCCTTGGCTCCTGGTCTCTGTCCACTCAGGAATGAGGATTGGAACAGAGGCACACACACACACACACACACACACACACACAAAATACCACCACCACCACCACCACCACCATCTCCATGCATGGGCCCTGTGTTCCCAACTACTACACCTTCTTACAGTGTGGTTCTCTAGAGTTGGAAATCTAGTGCTCATAGACCAGATCAATTCAAACTAGCCCACTCCTGAATCCAAGTTGTATGGATCCAAATCATCGACTTGCTGTGTACTCTTGGGCAAGATATTGCATTTTTCATCTGTGATAGGGACAGTGACAGAAATTGCAACAGCTTCATGGAGCAGGGAAATGAGTTATGTGAATGCTTGTGTAGTCCCCTGCAACAGACTCTGCTGCTGTCTTCTGGATGCACTCCACAAATATTCAGCACACAACTTAAGTCTCCAGAGAACATGACAGGCCAGTCCTTGAGGATCGTATATGTAGATGAGTTTTGTAGATAAGGAAGGAATCATCAGTTCAGAGAAATAGTACAAGAGGATAAGACACTAGCTGGCTAACTCTCAGTTCCCTGCGTTCCTTATGTTCCCATGAGTGCCACCAGTAGTGACCTCTTATCATTAATGAAAGACCAATTCCTAAACACTGCAAGGAGCTCAGAACCCATCCCTAGCAAAAAAAGGAGAGGTAGGGAAAAAGAATCACCACAACAATTTGAGAGAGATTGATTTATTGAGCACCTGTTTGCACCAGCATGTCACACACATTTACACTCAATGCAATTCATTTCAGGGCAGAACTCTGAGGCACAGACTTCCTGTTTTGGACCAATGCTCTGATCTTTCACCCATTGTTAGAAAAACCCAGGAGTGGTCACTAACCAGTTCTTTTACAATGAAATTGAGTTAGATTGAGTGAAACCAACAATGAGGAACCAGAAAGGGTCCCAAGACCAAACCCAAATACAGAACTCCTCAAAGCCCTTGACAGTCCATGCCACATAAATTCCCTTCTGCCAACCTGAAACACTGAAATAGTGGCCACTGTCCCCGAGGCCTGAGGTTGGGCTGGCTGTATGAACTTTGCATTAGAGACGAAAACATTCAATGTGATTGAAATCCTCTCTCTTCCCCCTTCATTTTCCTCTCCTGGTAAGTGGCAACTTGCTGACAATTTCTCCCCAGACACTCTCTGGGCAAGACCAAGAATAGATGCTCACTGTTTTATTTCTTTAAAATGCTTTCTGGGAGGAAAGAGGTCAATTTGGCAAGTGTCTCATCAGGGATTCATAGCACCAAGAATTTCCTTTAAATCGATGGCTACATTGCAAAGGGATTTTCAGAAGAACTGAAAACAATCCAGTATCCCATAAAACAAGTTGTCCCAATTTAGAGGTAAAAACAACACACAAACCACATAAAATAATAATAATTAACAACAACAATAATAATAATAACAATCTAACCGGCCGGCAGCATCTCTTCATTTTAATAATGTTGAGGTCTCTCAATGAAATAAAATCAAATGATAAGAAAAGGAAAATATTCATAGTTGAAATGTTTTAAGATCTCTCGCTTCCCACTGAGAGCTTTGAGTTCAAGTTTCAGAAACCCACCACTATCTCCTTGCTTTAAGGAATCTTCTAGGTACCTTTCACATTACCAGGACGGGCAGCAATGCTGGCAAAATAAGCACACTGGGATGGGTCACACTGGCCAGGGGACCAGGCGGGCCTGGAGGGCCTGGGTGTCCTGCTGGTCCTGTCTCTCCTTGAGGGCCAGGACTCCCAGGAAGTCCATCTTTAGCATAACCCGGTTCCCCAGGTTGACCTGGAGCAAAGAGCAAAGAAATAGAAAGAGGTTCAGCTGAATTTGAATCAAAGGATCCTTGTTTCACTGAGCTAATTCAGTAAGAGTCAGGAGCTTAAAATATCCTCAGGGAACTTCCATTTTCTGGAAGTTCAACTCAGGAGTAAGTTGAATGGAGGACATAGGCATTACATAATGCGATTACCTTTACATGGATGAAAAGAGACTGTACCAATAGTTTAAGAGGATAATGTGTAATTTTTACATGCAACAGCTCCGTGTTTGAACCCTATACCATATAGTTTCCCAATCACTGCTAGGAACAATCCCTGAACATAGGTGCAATCCTGAACACTGTCAGGTCTGGCCTAACCCTCACCCTAAACACATCAAAGAAACAGCCTTTAATCATTTAAACTTGAAATAATAATCAGGGTGTTATTGAAAAGGAATAGCTAGGGTAAATTTAGGCTAGGTATGAATTACATTCTCATTATTTTGTGTATAAAACAAACAAAATTTCTATATTCTTACCTAGTTCTATGAAATAAAAATGATTTTGAATGTCATTCCAAATCTTCAACATTAGCAAGTTACATGTTAAAGATAAACAATCCTGTTTAATATATAATCCAGATCTAACTTATTCAAATATTAAGTAGTTTCTAAGCTTTCAATAAGCTAAATTTAAATCAAATACTTTGACTGTATTAAGTATTTATAAAAATAATATTCTTTATAAAAGACAATATAACTATGATATAGGTAACTGACAGCTCATAATTTATATCTTCTAGAAATATCTATAGTCACATTTCTATCTCCATTTATTAAGCAACATAATCACACCCTTTTCCTTGGCAATGGAGTCAGTTTTGTCTTGCACTTAACTCTAGCAATGATATTCCTTTCTTAGGTTTTAATAATTACTCTGGCATGTTTACACCCTCAATAAAATAAGCAAAAATTGACATTTCCTTTTTGCAAGTTATTCAAAATTTTAATGAATACTGTTCGTACTCTGCAAGAAGCCATTTACTCTAAAGTCCTGCTTAAAGCAAACTTTGAGACCCGCGGTGTTTTCTTTCCTTCAGCTTGGAATCACTGAAGTATAGTTATTATCTCAACTGCATAATAGCACAATTATTTCCCATTTTAAAATTGCTTCCTTTATGTCTTTCAATATTTTGAGCTGCCTTACTTTTAAAGTGCTCTTAATATTATAAGTTATTAGAAACTAGATGAATTGTTGAAACTAAGTAGGAGCTATGTCTAATGATTTTTTCTATGACAATGACAGTGTATGACCACTGTAAGAAATTTGGAAACAGAGGAAATGCAACTAAAATGAAAATTACCTATAGGACTGATATTTAAAATTGAGTTTAGGCAACCATATATATACTGGAATTAAATAGAAATAGAGGCTTCAAAGAGGTGGAATACCATAACAATTCTGTCTACTTTCTTCTAGCTTCCACTGATATATCTTGTCTTGGAAAGTGATTACAGTTTTAAGAACCTCTTCCCCATACAAACACTAGGTCAGATCACCAACTTGACTGGATTTTAAAAGTGAAGGAACCAAGTCCCCTCTGAATGACACAAGCCAGTAGTGCTGTCTACCTGAATGACATTTCCCCAAATCTGCTGAGAACTAGTATTAAGTATTGACAGGTACACAACAGGAGATTAAAAGCTTCAACATTAAAGTAAGTTGAAAAAATTTTGGCTGAAAGAAAATAAACATTATTCTCCACACAACATTCCCCAATTTGTATAAGAAGTCAAGATGTTTACTATGGATGACTCAAACAGAGATACAGCTCCCAGCACTCCTGTCTTTTAAATTCAGTGTTGTTTAGTTCCATTTCTTAGAGATTTTAACCAATAGAATTTAACTACTTCAAGAACTCATGGGATATATTACATAAGTTTGTTTTGTAATGAAGCAGAACTAACATTTTGGTAAGAGCAAATAAGACCAATGTTCTGTCTGTTATTGGTTTAACCTCAGCCATGGCTCCCAGTCTTGAAAACTGTGGTGAAGAGGAACGGGAAAGCTGCAATATGTCTCATTCTATAGTGGAACTGAGCTCACCCTGAGACATCAGACATGCCCTACCTGGGACTCCTGGTGGGCCCATCTCTCCTCGGAGGCCAATTCCAGGTACACCAGGATCACCTTTGACTCTCGCTCACCTGATGAGAAAAACAGACATCTGCATTGGTGAGAATCATGGTGTGGGCGGAGACCACGGATCAGTGAGCTGAGGCTAATCTGTGTTGCTGTTGTCATCCTTAGGCAGCCATCCTCACTCATAATCCCATGGGGCCCCAAATTCCTGTCCTCACATTCATTAATATACATTCAAGTTTACACTTGGGAGAAATGCACTCAAGTGAACAACACAAAAATGGTTTCCTAGTCATAGTGAGATCTCACAATGGTCGGAAGGCCCAGTCAGGCCCAGGAAGACAGGCTGTCCTACTGTCCTTAAATATAAGAATCCCTCAAGAGAGCACTTCTTTAACATAACCAGGTTCCCCAAGTTTACTTGGGGAACTAAAGAAATGCAAAGCTAGGGCGCGAGCAATAGTCCAGAGGATAGGGCATTTGCCTTGAACATGGCTGGCTCATGTTGGCCCGGATTCTATCCCCCGGCATTCCATATGGTCCCCTGAGCACCACCAGGAGTAATTCCTGAGTGCAGAGCCAGGAGTAACCACTGAACATTGCCAGGTGTGACCCAAAAAGCAAAAAAAAAAAAAAAAAAGAAAAGAAAAAGAAAAAGCAATTGAAGTTCCATTTAAATCAAAGGAATCCATATTTCAGTTAACTCATTGTTTAAGCTATGAATCTAAAATATCTTGGAAGAAACTAACCTATAGTCTGGATGCTCAACTCCGGGACATTAGAATGGTCTGCATGGAGGAAATGCAAGAAAGGAAGCCAGCGTGATAGCCCAGTGGGCTGGCAAGCATGCTTTGTACATAGGATTTGGAGGTTTTAGTCATGGCATCACATGGCAACTAGAGGCCTACCAGAAGCAATCCCTCAGCATTGAACCAGGAGCAGCACACGAGCACTGCCTTGTGTGGCCCAAGCCAACACTCCAAATGCAGAAAAGTCTGTCTTGACCATTTGAACTAGAACCTGTAATCAAGGTGCCTATTTACAGAACATGAGCTGCTATTTACACAGAAACATTTACTTGAATATATAACTTATATAACTACCCAATTTTATACATGCACATTCATACATATATTATCAAATATATACATATAAAGAGAGAAGCCGCCCATGAGAGAAGCCAATCTCAAGCTCAGCTTGTCAGAACCCCACCCTAGAGAGAAGCCTATTTCACAGACACAGATTGAGCTGCTACTGCCTCTTCCTGTTGGGCTGCGGCGGCACCAAACATCAGTAAATGCAAAAACTAAGAGTGCCCCCACAGCAGAGCCTGGCAAGCTATCCATGTCATATATGATATGCCAAAAACTGTAACTAGAATATAACTCATTCCCATGACCTGAAGGAACGGTTTGAGGCTCTTCATGTTCCTGGAGCGAGCAGAGGCCCTTGGGCTATACTAGCACGCAACATCAACAAATGGAGATGTTACTGGCACCCGCTTGAGCAAACTGATGAATGGAAAGACAAGTGATACAAGTGATACATAAAATGCAGAATTATTTAAGTACAGCAACCATCTATACACACCCATCATCACTCACACTAACAGATGTCTCCATACACTCACAAGAACATGTCTACCTTTCTCTCTTTGTCCTTAAAAGTATTTGCATGAACCTTTATATAAAAAAGGACTGGATAAAAAAAAATTTGTATCCATAATGCACAATTCCACTTTCATGAAGCTTAAAATCTAATAAAACATAAACACATGGCACAAAGAGAGTGCTAGAGAGAATACAGTATCCAGTATGTGTCATCACAGGATTCTAAAGCCACAACAGATGATCGAGGAGAATGTGTCCATTCCCACAATGTGTCCATTCCCATGGGTGAATATTTAAGATTATAGTGAATTAATACTGTAAAGATGTAATTCAACTGTCGTAAAGCTGATTTTTTTTTTGCCTTTTTTGGGTCACATCGAGCAATGCTCAGGGGTTTCTCCTGGCTCTGCACTCAGGAATTACTCCTGGCGGTGCTCGGGGGACCATATGGGATATCGGGGATCAAAACTGGGCCGGCACAGGCCGGCGCGTGCAAGGCAAATGCCCTACCTGCTGGGCTATCGCTCCGGCCCATAAAGCTGATTCTTAATTGTTATTTTTTGCCGTGTGGCTTTCAGAATAGCTCCTAAATCCAACACACTGTATTTTATTTCACAATCTAAGTTGACATTTTTTCTTGTTATGCATTGCTATAATTATTATGCTTAACTAGCATTCTCTCATTGTCTGCTGTATCTTTCCTTATCCCATACTATTGATATTTATTTCATATTTTTGTTTTATGAGTCAATATAGATAGCAGGGGACATTAAATTTAACAAAAACTCTTTTAGTAGGAGAATTCCAAAGAATAAATGGATCAATAAAATATTAGGAAATAGAGTGAGATTAAAATGATGTCCACCTCCCTAACGTCCCTAACCTTAAGTGGCAGCTAGGATCATTTCCCCATGCTTCATCCCCAAAAGGAAGGGATTATGCTATCAGGCTGGTTTAGGCCCCTCTCTCACATCCTTACAGGTATTTCTGTAGAGAACAGGCCATTCTGAACTGCTGGCGCCTGTGCACTCACTTAACGCAGGAAAGTGTGTCAATGAGCACCTTCCTACTACCCAGAGCACCTGTGAGGTCCTAGGAGAGCAGCATATTTTGCTGCAGTTTAATGTACATTCAATTTTAAAGTTGGATTTTTATGTTATTTTCATGGAAATTAAATGCCTTGTTCCTCAGTTGACTCTAAACTCAGGAGGGGACAAACAGAGCTTTTGGAATAACCCTTGAAAGCCGAGTAGTAGAGATGGAAACAGAACAAGAAAGCAGGAGGGAATTGATTCAGTCCTCCTGGCAGAAGCATAATTTTGTAAAAATGTCAAGCATGAACGCCTCTTATACATATGAAAAAATTATATGATGCCAACTTGAGGGTGTTGCCAAGCTGCAGGGGATGAGAACGGCATGAATTCTGCATACCCAGAGGTAATGTGCCTCTCACCCTAAGCTTCCCAACATGGGGCTCATGAAACACTCACCTTTCGGGCCCACTGGTCCAGAAGGTCCTTCCAGACCTCCCTGCCCAGGTCGTCCTGGCTCTCCCATAGGCCCAGTCCGGCCTGGAAACCCATCTTTTCCGGGAGGTCCTGGAGGCCCAGGTCTGCCTTGAGATGCCTTCACCTGTGCTGGAGGCATCTGGGCCAAGAGGTAGGCAAGTTTGACTAAAGAATAGGAAAAAGAGAGATATGCCATGAAGGTAGGTCATTGAAAAGGACAAGATGGCAATGCTGTTCTGTGTGTTATTGTCTCTTCCGAGAGCAATAAACCATACAAAAGGCATATGGCATCGGGTTTATGTAGTACCTGCTTGTGCATCTCTAATAGATAGGTCACTGGGCTGAGTCAACTGTTATTACCTCTGAAGCCAGGCACCTTGGATTACATTCTTGGGAGATCAGGAGTCACAGAACAGAAGCTACTTAACTTCTATTACTTATTGCTTTCCTCTTTTTTGTTAAGTGGACAAAGTGAAATAACATTCTGCCTCAGTGTAAGAATAAAGTATATAAGTTTCTTCATGCCAGTATTTTCTGGCATAGGGCAAGTGCTTAGTAGACACTAATGTGCTAATCTCGCCAAGACCAATGGAAGTAATAGTAGCAGCAGTGGAAACACTTGCAGTAGAGTTGTGATTGGAGTCACAGACACTTCGGGTAACGGAGGCAGGGGTCTGGTTTAAGTGATTTGTGAAACACAATGTAGTGATCTTTCCTCAACACAGATTCCTCATCTACAAAGTGCTAATTGCGATGGTTACTAAGGATTCTTCTGTGTTTGAACGATTATGAGTCTTAATTGCTGACCTGTAATATCTTTGTAACAGATGGGGAGAGTGTTGATCTAAAAGCCAAGAGTCATCTTCGGGGTGGAGAGATGATATAGCAGATAGGGCATTGCTTTACATGCATTCAATCCAGCTTCAACCCCGTGGCACCACATATGACACCCTAAGCACTACCAGGGGTAAACCTTGAGCACAGAGTCAGGAGTATAATCCCCCATATAATCCCCCCATATCCACCAGGAGTAATTCCTGAATGCAGATCCATGAGTAATCTCTGAGCATAGCCAGGCATACACCCCTACTCCAAAAGAGGACAGCTTCTCAGGCTGAAGAGAGAGTATTGGAGAGACAGTATATTGGGTGGCCAACCAAGGTTCAATGCCTGGCATCACATTTGGTCTCCTGAGCCCCCGCTAGCAGTCATCCTGAATGCAGAACCAGGAATAATTCCTAAAAATACATGGATGTGGCCCAAATACCATAAAAATGACATGGCTTCTGTAGTGAGGCTGCATGCATACAAATCTTGGCCAGACTCATAACATACTATGTACTTGGGAAAATTTCTAAGCACCTCTGGCATTTTTTCTTTCATTTTTTTTGTTTTGTTTTGTTTAGAGGGAACAATTGGTGGTGCTCTGAGGAACTTTGGATTCTGTGCTGAAGAGAACATGCAATGCCAGGTACCGCACCCAAGACACACGCCTGAAAATATGCACTCTAGCAGTTTGAGTTACCTCTCCAGTCACAGTATGTCTTCCACGAATATCTCATGGGGTAAAAATCAGTGTGTTATCTCACAAGTTTCTATGTGAAAATGCTTAGAATCCCAGTTATCGAACTCAGAACCCAACAGATGTTAAACCCTACATACTATTATATTCTATTCAATTCCTGCCTTTTCCATCCCGAGTATTTGCTTTTAAATCAAGTTGATGGAAAACTGGGGGATATAACAATAAACCTGACGGATAAGCACCTGTGTGAAAGAATTATACTTTTTAAGAGTACTGTGTTTTATTATTCCTGAAATCTGTCTAGGTATTCCAAACATTAGTGGTCTCATCTCTCTTTGCTCATCATTTGGGCTCGCCTGGTCCCTTCTCTAAGCAATTGCTCCTCTGGTCTCTCCTGAGTTATCTTAGGTTCTTAAATCCATCTTATTTCAAAAACTGCTGAACTAAATTTTCTCACAGAGCTTTACTCATTTTACTAGAATTATCCGGCATGCTTACTTATCTATCTTCTCTCCTGAACTCTGAGTTCTTTGAAGTCTATCTCAGCCCTCTCAAAATTACTTGCTGATTAATGATTGAGTGAACCCAACAAATGATGGCTTGTGGTAGGCTGGCTCTATCAGGAGCAGCCTCTCTAAAGAAGAGTCATTCAGAAGAGACTGAAGAATCACTACAGAGAAACTGGAGAGGAATCTGTGTCTAATGAGCTGCTTAGAGCTTGCAAGGGGCTCCTCAATCCTGATTTCCACATGGGAGTTGTTCAAGGAAGTCTTTTCAGAATAAGGTGGCACATGCACTGAGGGGTGAATGAAAGACTGTTCTGAGAGCACTTGTCGGCACCCTGACAGGGATGGGATAGTCCTTCAGCTGCGCCACCTTCCAGCTGTTTCCCGACTTCTTCTTGGATGAGCCTCCGCAGGGTGTCCATTGATGGAGTTTCACCCTAGGTGAAGGACAGATAATTATGTGTCTTTTCAGTAATCCCTGCTAACAGGAACCCTGGTGGCTCAGAAAACCAGAAAGACCCCATTTTATATGATGTCTTAGATCCCTGGTTCTCTGTAGCGCCACTTTTATATACTTACTGGAATCTTCCCACATAAACAATTTGTCCATGGATTCCACCCACACAAGTTCCCCACCACTGGATCGAGGAGCTCTGGTGCCTTGTCTCTCCCTGTGAAAGTCTACCTTCAGGACAGCTCACAGACTTCCTCCTGCATTAAATTCATGCATTATTTCTTCCACCAGTCCTTTAGTAATTCTTATTCCCTGGGTCTAGCATTCTCCATTCTTGCTTTCTTAGCTTTACTTTGGTGTCTGATGGAGTCCAGGTGCTTGGCTTACAGGGCTGAGCAGTGCATAGGGCAGAAGAGTGTGTGTGATGCTACTTTATCAGCCTTAGGAAGCAGCCCTGATGCCATGCTTATTAGGCTCTTCCTCTGTGTGGCTTTTTTAGAGTAGTATGCACCCCATGGGAACTAGGGTCTTACTGTGTTTATGTCCTCAATTGCAACAGCTTGCTTGGGCACTGTGAGAGACTGATCCCACTTCTTTCTTATTTCTCTTCTGGTCATAATCTTTCATGATGGATCCAGTAGGCCCATAGCTACCAACCATGTAGGACCAGGAAAGAGAGTTCAACAAGCACCAAAAAAGCTTTTGTTTATTGATATTGTTTGTTGTTTTGTATTTGAAGGGATGGCACAGCATGCAGTCCTTGGAGGCTGCTCCCGGCTTTGTGCTCAGGCTTCTCCTGTGCTCAGCTGCTCTTGGATCTAACCTGAGTCACCTGCATGCCAAACATGCACTCAGCTTCCTGAGTTATTCCACACTCTAAGGGACTTTAGAAGCCCATCAAGACTTTCTGATTCTCTGGAGTGAGAGTCAATCTGACTGAAAGTTTCCCAGAGAACCATCTAAACTTCTCAGAGGGAAAGAGGGCAACCAGCCAACCTCAACCAAGACTTCTACTGGAAGCCTGCATTGCCCATTTCCCCATGACAGGTAGGCAATAATACAGGTTGGTGCAAAGTAAAAGTTCTTCTACAAGAACAAATTAAAAGAAACAAAACTAAATACGTTTATTATTTTATATGGGGGGGGGGGAGAATGGAATCTTCTCGATCACCTCTAGCACAAAACTCAGGGGTTAAGAAATTAGTCTGATGATAAATATTTAGGACATTAACCCACTAATAAAAAGCTTAATAATGAAAAGAGCTTTACTCCTGAATATGTAGGCTCTCATGGTATATTTTTTCATTACAAAATTTGCTTATTACAATAGACCTGTTGGTTCTCATCCTTTTTGGAACAGGAAGGGCAGGCAGTGACTGAGCAAGTTGCTAGCAGACAACAGTCTTTAACCTAGTCTCTCAGAAGATCAAACACCCTTAGGTTCCCTGTGGTCCCTAAAGAAGCCAGATTTGATACAGCACCAATATCCTTACCCTCAATCCGGAAACCCTGGTTGGCCTGGAGGCCCTGGGGGGCCCAACTGGTCCATTCTCCCCAGGTGGTCCTTGAGGGCCCATCAGTCCAGTATGACCTTTGTGACCTGGGATTCCAGGGTCCCCAGGTTGTCCCTTTCCACCAGGAGGGCCTTTGTCTCCTTTGATCCCTGGATCACCCTAATTGAGAAAAATATAGTCAGTGAGTGAAGGACTAAAGCTGCACCAGTGCAGACAGGAAAGCTGCAATTCGGGAAAGGTTTCCAATTGTCTGCCTCTGTAACAATGGAGAAAGAAATTCAGTTCAGGAAGACCTGTATGAGGGGGCTTTAGTGATGAGAACACAAGTGCCAGGGCGACAGCATGTCCTGCTACACTCCTATAGTCTAGACCAACAAGATTCTGATTTACAAATCCCAGTCCCATGACTATGCTCAACAACAGAGCCCCAGTCACCCGTTACAATTGCTGTGACAGGTAACCCAGGGTGCTGGCCCTGTTTGGCCCAGTTTTCATCTCTGTCAAATGGAGGGACAGTAGTGCTGTATAGAGATGCTTCACCCACGAGCTCCTGCTCTCAGCTCTGACGGTGTACAATCTGCAATTCTAAATTCTCAGTTGCTGATCTTAAAACTGAAGACCTGGGTCATTGCCTCTGGCACTCAGGCAACCACAGGAGAACCTATAATTTGTCCTTTGTGCTTTGGTCTTTCTAATCACCAAGTTATAGCTTTTAGTGGGTAGAAATACAGCACCCACACTAATAGCCTTGGGGTGTTGTAGGGTTCCATTGCCAAAGAGAGAGAAAGGGAATCGCATGGGTGAAAAGAAGAGATGGTAACTGGAAATGACTGGCTATGAGTCCAACACCCTGGACAAGGAGAACTGCAGTCATGAGCTATCTCCAACATAAAAAATATCAAAATATCAACAGAATCACAGGAGGGACAATATTTGCCATGTTGATTTTCAACAAAAGGCAATTGTGTATGGCATTCATAACCAATGGTAGTGTATGAATAGACTCTGTATGAATAAAAAGCAAATGCACAAGATAGACCCTGGGATAGGAACTCCCTGACATGGGTAGAGGTACCCATTGTTCATTATATTTATTCTTTTGCAAACTACAACACATAGGGGTCTGCATTGTATTTTCTACAATAATGAAAAGAACACTAAATTTGAAACATGAACCTGGCCTCATCTGAACCGGTCACTGATAATCCTTGGGTGGGATGCATGGGTGGGGCTGAGATGAGGGTTGTGTAATAGCTGGATCCAGGTTATGACCTGCTAGGGCAATTCCTATTCAGGCAACATCTGAATATCACTTGCAGTGAGAGGACTTGTCCTATATTTCAAGCGTGCCCAGGCATGGGAAGAGACCACTCCATGGCAATGTTCCATGAAACCACTTACCAGGGAAGGCAGATTTCCATTTATTGATTGAGAATTAAAGCAGCAATTCATAGTGATGGGCTGAATGCCCTGGCTCCTCTCCAACCTAAATTCAGCCACTCCTGCAGCCCAGGGGCACATCTACGTGTCCTGGAGTCCGTGTAAAGAGGAGGGCTTGACACCCACACAGACACAGCCCTCTGGCTCCATTCTGAGGAGCATACCTCAAAGGACAGAGAAGTCAAAGTTACTGAGAGGGGGTGAGGGAGAGGGACCCAGAGGCAGTGAGGACCACCAGCACCCCTCAGTTTACTACTCTGTCACCTCTGGCCTACAGGATAAACCGGCTCCTCATTCACCAAGGAAAAGCAGAGTTGGAGTCTCTGCAGACAGTGGAGAACAAAGAGTGTGTATGCATAGGGAGGCTCTGAGTCCTGGTCCTGCAGTGTTGTGACAGCAGGCTGAGAGACCAAAGGGAGCCCATGCATTACTGGGGTCAAGGGAGAATGGTTTCACTCTCGAATGTGGAGAAACCTGCCCCCAGCATGTGTAAACTCTGTTCCCAAACTGGTATTTCTGGGGGAAAATTTTCACCCCTACTTCAAAAAAAATATTTTTTGAGAAATTTAATGTAAAGAAAGCCTTTCTGGGTGTAGCACTGAGGCAATTCATTATGGGAAAATCTGTTCCCTTGTCACCTCCAGCAACAAATCTGGCTCCCGGCAAATTGGCACTTTGGGAGCCGAGTCTGACAGCCACCGGTATTCGCACAGGAGAGAGGGAAATCTGTCAAAGTCTCAGAACACTTGCCTTTGAATTTGTAATTGTAATTGCAATGATTTTGCTCCTTAAAATAACAACCAAAAAAAAAAAAGAAAGAAAAGAAGAGAAAAGAAGACAATAACAATACTGACTACAATACAACAATCCCAGGGGAAAGAACCTCCCTTTGTGGGACACTTGATTGTCTAAGGAACAGTGAACATCAATATCTCCATGCAAACCAGCTCTCTAGGTCTGTTTAGTCAATGACTTAGCAAAGGACCCCTTGACACCAGGTAAAGTTCCCATTTCAGGGACTGCACAACTCACTTACCCTTTCTCCTTTGAGTCCCAATTCACCAGGTTTACCCGGGGCACCCTGAAATAAAATCCAAGAGAGGTCAGTCATTGAACCCAGTCTTCTTGATACCTGGGCTGATTTGCTTTCTCTACTATTCTGTCTAATATGTGTATGCTGAGTAGGGACGGCAAGAGCATGGAGAGATAACTTAAAAGGCTGAAGCCACAAAATGGGAAAGAATATTCACCCAATACCCAACAGATAAGGGGTTAATATCCATGATATATCAGGAACTGGTACAGCTGTATAAGAAGAAAACAGCCAACCCCATTAAAAAATGGGGAGAAGAGATGAACAGAAACTTTGATAAGGAAGAAATTCGAATGGCCAAAAGGCATATAAAATGCTCATCATCACTAATCATCAGAGAGATGCAAATCAAAACAACAATGAAATATCACCTCACACCACAGAGACTGGCCCATATCCAAAAGGGTAAAAGCAACAAGTGCTGGCGTGGATGTGGGGAAAAGGGGACTCTCATACATTGTTGGTGGGAATGTCGACTTGTACAACCTTTCTGGAAAACAATATGGACATTCCTCCAAAGACTAGAAATTGAGCTCCCTTTGACCCAGCCATACCACTCCTGGGAATATATTCTGGGAAGCCAAAAACACACAGCGGAAACACAATCCGCACTTTTATTTTCATAGCAGCACTATTCACAATAGCCAGAACCTGGAAACAACCAGTATGCCCGAGAACTGATGAATGGATAAAGAAACTGTGGTACATCTACACAATGGAATACTATGCAGCTGTTAGGAAAAATGAAGTTATGAAATTTGCCTACAAAATGGATGGACATGGAAAGGATCATGTTGAGTGAAATTAGTCAGAAGGAAAGAGAGATATAGAATGACTGCATTTATGCATGACATATATATATGACATATATATCATGTATATATATATATATATATATATATATACATATATATACACATACATATTATGACACCAAAATCCAATGTCAGGTAAAACATGGATCAGGAGGTTTTACCAAAAGTGGAAATTACTGCAAACGTAGTGCGAGTCAGAGGTTAGGTAAGACAGAGAAGCGAACCTGTGTGAATAAATGTCGAAAGGGCTAATACCAACCTAGAACTGAGCATTAAATACAGGCAAAAAATGCACATGATGGCCTCTAAGTGTATGTAGTGCAACCCACAATGTGTAAGAGAAGGAAAAGAGAGAGAGAGGGAGAGAGGAAAGAGATGGAGAACCTGCCATGGAGGCAGGCTATGGGAGGGGGAGGGAATTGGGGACATTGATGGTGGGAAATGGGCACTAGTGGAGGGTGGGGTGCTGGAACACTATGTGACCGAAACCTCCAAACATGAACAACGTTGTAATTGTATATCTCATGGCGGTATAATAAAATATTTTTTAAAAAGGGCTGAAGCCTATGCTTTGGATACAGAAGGCCCAGGTTTCAACCCTAACAGTCATGGTCCCAGGTACTGCCAAGAACAATCCCTGAGCATTGACCCAAGAACAATCCATGAATACCACTGGATGTGGTCTAAAAAGGAAAGAGAGAGGGAGAGATCTTGAAGAACTGGCTCTCCTTTCTTTGTTTAGATATTGTGAGCATTTACTTTTCTTCTTTCTGTTGGTCATACCAGGCCTACTATTGACCCATGAAATGAATCCATGAGGCAATTTGTATCCCTGAATAATTTTCAGGACAATTTCCTTCCCCCCTGAATATGCCACCCTAACACTATCTGAATCAGCATTTGAGAAATACTTATTGTGCCTGCCAACCTGGCTGACTCAGTCCATGCTACGCCAAGTAATTGCCATGAGTCCCCATGCAGGGAGTACAGGAACATCTATCCTTCTGCCTAGACTGATCTCTGCATCTCATCATCTGATGTGTAATGAATAACTGTGCCCCCAGTATAAAAAAAATGTTGAGACCATAATTTCCAAAGGTCCCGTAGGGTCTTTGGGAGATACTGAGTTAGCCAAATTGTGGAGTTGGAAGCCCATGATGGGATGACGGAGAGTGTGCCTAAATACGAGGTCACCAGCAAACAACAGGGACACCCTTTTAGGGTGTAGCCCTTACTTAAAAATCAGTCAAATCTCAAAAAAATTCCACCAACCAAGTGAGGGCTAGAAATCAGACAAGTCACCAGTCCAGAGATTTTTATCTGTATCCTGTGCTCTAAAATCTATTTTCTTCACTAGAGAAAAATCAGATGAGTAAGCATTTGACCAGTCCTGGTGTCAGCACAGAGCAAAGGAGTAAAACATAGCTCCTGTTTTGTTGTTTTTAAACAACATCGAAAAGTTGGCTAAGAAGCAGATGCCGACATGCCTGTACATAAACACCACAGGCCAATTTACTTCTGAAATAGAAATACAGAATGATGTTTCGGGAACCCCAGAAATGAATCATGATTTTCTGTGCTGGGAGGCATGAGACTGATACAATTTAGTAGATAGAACCAAGGGGCTCTTAGGTAGCTTCTAGATAGAAGTGAAGATCAACCTTGCAAATTGGGGACAGCATTTACAGGGAAGCAGATGCAGGAGGTCACAACAGAAAGCGAGAGAGATGCAAGTACAAGAACACCCTAGGGCCTGCACAGAGGCTGAGCTCCCTCCTGATAAACAGTGGGGGTGGGGAGGAGAGACTGTAGGAAGCAGCTCTCAGAAGCCGGAGCTGGTATATTCTCTTTCCACTCAATTCAGTGAGCAGGAGGAAATGCTGATTGATTCAGTGAGTGAATGATCTGTCCTGCAAGTGGAAAGTGAGACTGTAGCTGGAGGTAAGTGCTTCCCAGATTTCAGGTCACCTGATCCTGCTTCAAAGAAGTGTCCTCCACTTCCCTTCCTGCGCTGAAAAAGCACCCTCAAACATGCAGAATGAAAATGGGTCGTTCTCATTCAAGAGTGTCTCTGTATACTTTAAATGGATAGATAGATTACTACAGAATTTCTTTCTCAGCATCTACTCATTTCTCACCAATTATTTGACAGACCAGAGCACATGGGGAATCTGCATATACTCATGTGCATACCACCACACTGTGACAGGTGGTCATAGAGCAGTGGCAAAGGCAACAATTGTCTCTGCTCACTCTATAGGAACAGAAATGGGCAAAGGAAGAAGAAAGAGAGTGGGATAAGAGTAAGAGTAACTGGACAGAATGGACTAATATGCAGCTGCAAGGAAGGATGAAATTCACTTTGCTGCAACTTGGTTAGAACTGAAAAATCTCACATGAAGTGAAGTGAGTCAGTAAAGGGCAACATTGGATGGTCTTGCCTATAGAGAAAAGCAGGACAAGGGGTTGCAAGGCATCAAAGATTGCCCTTGATCCTAGATTTTAGAAATGATAAGAGAAGTAAAGACATAAAGGAGAGAGTGAAAAGCACCCAAGGGGTAACAGGACTGGGACCTCAGGCACACTGGCAGATTAGAGGTGTGTGTATATATATATAGTCAACACAACTCACAGCATGAAACCCAAAATGCAATAATCAAACTGAAAATTATGCTTGGTAAGGAGGTAGGCAAGGATAATATGGGGAATGGAACCTGAGTAAGTCAACAGCTTGGTGAGTTTGGTGTTGGGACATTGCATGCCTAAAACTCAACAATCAATAACTTTGTAATTTATGGTGTCTTAATAGAGTTGTTTAAAGGTCATAGTGATAGTACAGAAGATCAGGTATTTGCCTTGTACATGGCTATCTGGGTTTGATATCTGGCCTCCCAGAGTCACCAAAGCCAGCCTAGAGTGATCCCTGAGTGCAAGAGTTAGGAGTAAGCCCTGAGCATAGCCAGATTTAACCCAGAAATCAAACAAAGAGAAGTTTAAATAAAATAATTCCACATGAAGAGAGAAAGAAAGAGAGAGAGAAAAAGGAAAGGAAGGAAGGAAGGAAGGAAGGAAGGAAATGAAGGAAGGTAAGGAAGGAAGGAGGGGGGAGGGAGGGAGGAGGGAGGGAGGGAGGGAGGGAGGGAAGAAGGAAGAGGGAAAGAAAGGAATGGAATAAACATCTTTTGATATGAAGTTCAATTATGCATGAAAGTTCTGAACAAGTAACTTGGAAGTTTTCAGGGATTGGAAGGCCAAGGTGGCTGGATCTTTTAGAAAGAATATGTCTGGCTTGGGCTGAAGTAACCCAGATTCTGTTGAGTGCCAGGAGAGGACCAGGCTAGAAATAAACTGAAGAGTGAAATGACCTCATGTATATTTCACAAGCATAGAACCTAAGTCCCCATCTGGCTGGGTTGAAAAGTGCTTTTGAGGCTAGTTTATCACAAACACAAAGAACCAGATTTGCAGTGGTATAGTGAGGGACAATGACAGAATGAATTCAAGACCTAGTATAAACATGGAGAAAGCTGGGAAGACCTGTGAGCTATTTTAGAGTAAGAACAGACAGTATTTGTTGATGGACTAGAGAGATAAGTAAAAAAAGGCAACAAGATGGTGCTCTCCAAATAGGCATATCTTTTGTTAAGCTCCAGGCAAAATTAAAATGTGGAACTTGGTTCAGAATATATTAGATTGTTCTATACATTGGGCAATAATAGAATAACACTGACGTGAGTGTGGGAGCAGAGCTCAGAAACACAGGGCTTTGTGGGATCACACATGTTGTTCATCCAAAAAACTGACTCTGTGCTTCCCATAAAAAATGGCCACTGGTGGAGAGTGGGATGTAATACTTGCCTCTTTTCCTGGGACTCCTTTCTCTCCTTGTTCTCCCTAGGAAGCAGAACATATTATCAGTGGGCACTGGAGTGTCAGCATACTGCAAGTAACATGATTGTTTTAAAACAGTTTCACTAAGTCATGATCCAGCAAAGACAACAACTGATGGTCTAGTCAACAGTGTCAGCCATCCCACATACGCGGCCTTCCCAAATAGTCAATTTGTACAGAGGAAATCAAACAATGCCAATGCATTACAACAATGATTTGGCTATGATTCTGCCCAGAACTTCACTGGGATATTAAATTTAGAATTTGTCCAGTATTGGAGGATGTCTCTGAGAAGCAGGTTCAGTGTGAAATTATATACGAGTTAGATGTACATGAGCTTTGGAGTCAGCCTGCAATGACAGTCTGTTTCTCCACTTACTAGCTCTGGGAGCCTGGATAACATCCCTAGAGCTGCAATGAAGCTCACTGGGCTACATTTCTTCGTATGTAAATTGGGAACAGTAGTTGTATCTAGACTGCAATTAATTCACTACTATCAGGACTAAAGAAACAATTGTTGTAATGTGTCTAGGAAAGTGGCTGCCTGGAAGCTCAATGGCAGCCAGGTTCTTCATAAGGGGGTAGAGAAGAAAGCTTAGGCCTCTACTAGGCAATGATGTGAAGAGTCTGGTCAGTGATCTGCCAGATTGGCTGTAGTTTTCCATGGCTGGGCTGGCTGGCACAGGGGTGACTCAGGGATTGGAATTAAACTTGAAGGGGAATGCATAAGAATAAGCACACAGCTATCTTTCCTATTACACATAACACTCATTCACTGGTCAGAAGTACAAAGTGTGGCCTGAGGAACAAACAACATACCAGTGGTGCTGGGTTGGAAACTTCAGAGACCCTCAGCACTCTTTCTCCAGAAACCTGGCAAAGGCCACCCTGCATCAAACTCTCCAGAACACCTAGCTTCAAACAGCAGCTGGAACATTTGATCTGACGCCTTAATTAATCTGCCTGCACAGTCTGACCCAACTGCCAGATCAGTTCCTCCTTATAATGATCTTTTAAAGTCCTTGATTTGATTGGATCATTATTACAGTCATAGCACAATTCTATTTATTAAACACCGGAAATGGGCTGAAGACCCCTGCCATTCTTTTCACCTAAATGACCTCATCTAATCCTTGGAGGAAAGTGTAATTATTTCCATTTGAATAGTAAGGAAGCTAAGCCAAGGCTGTGATAAGTCTTTCTCAAGGTTTCCGACTAGAGAGCTGAGAATCAGTTCCACTCAGGAGTGACACTACTTCTATCCCAAATGATGCCGCAATGTAGACTATAAGCCAGATCACTTTTTATGGAGCAGCTGTGTTTGAGGACACAACATCAGCACCAAAGCCCCTAATGGGGCTGCTGCTTACCGGAGGTCCCCGAGGCCCCACAAATCCAGGAAGTCCTGGGCTGCCATTTTCTCCTTTATTTCCCTTCTGGCCCTAGAAAAGGAAAATGCAGCATTAATACTTGTATTAAAGTATATAACACGTATTTCTAACTTGCAAAGTCTGTTCCTAGATTCTTTTCTAGTCCATTTCTTCTATTCAAAGCCCTATCAGCCAAAGGTTGAGAGAGAAATTTGTGAGGTGAGCTAAATGATCCCACTGCAGAGGCAGAATACTCACTGGGCTTCCTGGAGAGCCAGGGTCTCCTGGTGGTCCAGGTGATCCATTTTTTCCCTGGAGAGAGAGACAGATGGGATATTCTGCCAGCACTCTTACAAAACATCCTGGAGCAGGACAAGAATCATGAGTGATGGGGAGCAGCATGAGTTTTTCAACCACTTCATTACTCAAAGATGTTTTTCAACTTGTACATCCAGCTTGTAATATTTAATTCATAGTGCTGTGGGTAGGGAAAAGCTCAGCCCGGTGATAGCTGCCCACAGCAAAGGCACAGCAAGCAAGCATGCCCACATCCAACAATTCATCCTTCCACTCAGAAGCTGTCTCAAGGAACAAGCAGAGCACCTTACATGACAGAGCACATCAACACAGTGCCGTTCCAACTTAGGAAGCATGGCCCCGTGGGCATGCTGCTCTCACACCCCTAGTTGGGCCACCAATATATGGAATGAAGATACTCAGACACAAGGGAGTGTCCTGGAAGAGTTGTAAAGCTCCTAAATGGAAGGCTTGTTCTCTCCATATCAAACACTTGAGTTCTGACTCACAATTACAACATCCTCTAATTTGATGTTTATTTTGGGGGATGGGATTTGAAGAAGTTGCCAAATCACCAGCACTAAGGTCAGAAGGCTCAAAAGCACCAGAGGGATGCAGAGAAGGGTGCAACTCACAGAAAAGCAGCTCCAGGACGATCCAAATGTCATTTAAGGTTATAGAAGGGACTATCAAGAATCCAAGGCTCAACCATTTGGCCACACCATAATAAGAGCCCAAGAGGAGGCTCAGAAAACATTGTCAACCTCTCCATCTCGGTCAATCTTTCTCTTTTTTCTCTTACCTCTCTCTACCCTAACCCTTTTATCACATAGTCTCCTTAAAATTAGGAAGTATCCTAATTTTAATTTAAATTAAGGTATCCATCTTCTGTAAAAAAAATATTTCAAGAAACTTAAGCTTTAACATGAAGAGGTAAATTTCATTCAGCTTTTCTGGTCACTCCCTCTGCCCCTACTCCCTCCCTCTCAGGTCTTTGATCCACTGAAATACTGTATCTGGTTATCTTCTCTGCCTGAAGTAACCCCAAAGCACTACCTGTGCCTTGACCCTCTTTATATAGCAGATTAGCACAGCATCACATTCCTAGGAGTCAATCTGATCCAACGACATCATGGGAAACCACTCTCCACTAAGACTCTGACCAGCAGGGCTCACAATCTGTTGTAGTATTTATTGACAAATGAACCAACAGGATGAAAATAGATTACAGTAAGTAGAAAAAATATCCTGGGCTAGTTCTTTTAAAATATTTTGCCCCTGAAATAAGTGCTCAAAATAAAAACAAACATTGGAAAATAAGGCAAAGCCGAGTTAAGCAATCCATCCAGAAAGGAAGACAAATGACTAAGGTTTGATGTTTTATTTTTTTTTAATTTTTTATTATACCACCGTGAAACACACAATTACAAAGGTGTTCATAATTGGTTCTTGGTAATACAGTATTCCAGCACCCATCCCTCCACCAGTGCCCCATTTCCACCACCAATGTACCCCTCCCCTCCCGTCCCCCACCCGCCTTAATAGCAGGTACCCCAGTTTCCTCTCTTTCTCTCTCTATCTCTCTCTGTCTCTGCATCTCTCTCCCTCTTATTTTACACATTATAGCTAGCCCTGCAGATATTTAGAGTTTATCACTTAAGTCTCTTTGTGTATATTCAGTGGTGAGTTTTAATCTGCCATTACCAAGGTTTGATGTTTTAGTTCTGGCTTCGTATCTGGTGGTGCTCGAGGCATACTACCAGCTCAGTTCTCAGGAGTCTCTGCAGCACCACTGGCTGCGCAGGGGTCACTCTCTTGGTACTCAAGTTCTGGAGACAGAACCCAGGCCTCGACTGTACATCAGACCATTGAGCTCTCTCTCTCTCTCCAGCCTGTGGTTTGAACACAGGAGGCACAGACTTAACCCAATACACTTTTACTCCTTATAAAGGACAAGGTTTGTTGGTTAGTGATCATCAATGCAAGTTCGATGTTGTGCTTAAAATGTACACACACTGTGACCATTTGTGAATCTTGTGCCTCGGATAACAAGTTGTTGTATGGAATCAATTCATTAGATATGTGTATCACAAGAAATGCACAAGACCCAGCCAGGATGACAGTCTACAGAGTCAACAGCTCCCTCCCCAACTCAACTGTTAGAGGTGGGGCCACCTGGATCCTTCCTCAATCCATGATCGACCCATCCCAAAACAGGTACATTGGCTCATTCCTAAAACATGGATAGTTTCTTCCTTTTCCCACAGGAATTTTCCATTTTCAGGGAGGATTACTACCAAGACACATTAGTACAAAATGCCAACATAACCCTTGTGCACAGATAGTTGACCTGAAAAGCCACCAGTCACCTGCGTGTGCTGGAGTTTGACTGGGCTCTGTCTCTGACTCTCTCCTGGGCCGCAAACAACTTTCCAGGCCTCCCAGTCCTCAAGGAACCCCAGTTTCTCTGTACCACCCAGGAATGAAGAATGGAAACACACACACACGCACACACACACACACACACACACATACACACAATCTCCATCCTAAAGGCTTTGAGTTCCCAACTCTTGCACTAGTGCCTTCATCAAAGTGTTTCTCTAGAGAGGGAAATCTAGTGATCAAAGCCCAGAAAATTTGAAAAAAGTCTGTTCCTAAGTTGCAGGGATTCAAATCAAGGCTCTACGCTTGACTTGCTGCCTGATCTCGGGCAAGGCATTCACCCTTTCTGTGCTTCCATTTTTCATCTGCAATGGGGACAGTGACAAGAATAGCAGCAGCTTCATGGAAGCACAGAGTGAGTTATGTGAACACTCGTGCAGGCCCCTGCAGCAGACTCTGCTGACGTCTCCTGGAGGCACTCCATAAATATTCAGCGTCTGGTTCAAGGTTGTGCAAACCTGCTGAGGTTGCTAGAATGTCTCTACACCAAGGAAGGCCTATCAATTCCAGTTGGGTGAGAGTGAGGTTGTCAAGAAATAGCCTGGCACCTGCTCTACTCTGTTCAGGGGACAAAAAAATGTTTTCAAAACCCTTTTGCCATTTATATTTGTTACAAAATCCTTGCGAATATAGCACATAATTGATGCAAGATAACCAGATTAAATATAAAATACCCTTTGAGAAATAATTCCTGTACCCAGTTGACCTTCAAAGACAACCTGAAGTGGGGCCAGAGTGACAGTACAGTGCATAGAGCATTGTCTTGCTCACATCTGACCCAGGTTCGATCCCTGGGATTCCATATGCTTCCCCAAGCACTGCCAGGAGTAATTCCTGAGAACAGAGTCACAAATAACCCTTGAGCATCACTGGGTCTGACCCAAAAAGGAAAAAGAGGCAACCTGAAGGTGCATGCTTGATGTCTCTCTCATACCTGCTCCTCTTGCCTCCTTTCTGTACATGCCTTCCCTACTTCCCTCCTACACCTCCCTCCCAAGCCTCTTGCTTATACTATCCTGCCTCTTCTCAAATCTTCTTCCCCTCTCTTTTCTGTGGCCTTGAGTGCATCTGCATTCACCAGGCAAGTACAAGTACTTCTCTGTGCTAACTAGTCGATGTAGAGACAGAGCCATCACTCTTTCCTCTCAGGAACCAAAGACATTCCTTGGTCCCTATATCATTCACTTGCTAGGTCCCAGTACCAGGTACTGCCCAAATATCTGGTAATGCTACTAGCAATAGATGAAATGAGTGGATTCCTACAATTTCAACAAAATCTACATATGGTGAAGCTGCGATATAGGAGAGGTAAAGAAACTCATCCAGTCCATGTGATAAGAAAGAGAGGGCAAGAAACAGAATCTGAGTGACTTAACTACAAAAGTTCATATGATAGCCCAGAAAAGGCCCGAGTCTGGTGACAGTCCATGCCTCAGGATTCCAATCGGGAATTTTTCACCATTTACACACCCTTAGTGATTGCTATATATATAGATGCTGTTTTTCTAATGGTCACATGAATTCCCTTATGAAATTTTAACCCTTCCCTCTGCTTATGTTTGAGACATAATGAGTGAGGTTTAGGCAGCCCAATGTTTGCCTCTTGGAAGGATAGATGTACCCCATGCTCAGAGGACCTGGAATTTAAGACCAGCCTTACAGGTTAAGTCTCATGACTGGTGAAGGGATCAAGGCCAGTGTTTTCATCCTGTCTATGAAGGATGACAGGGAGGTCCCCAAGGAAGCTTTAGGGCAACCTCACTCTGGGAGAAAAGAATGCAGATTATCCTGCTCAAAACTTACTCTGGAATCTAGCACCTGCTTATTGAGTGAAAAACTCAGCTCAGAAAGGGGTGTTAGGGGGTGGCCATAGATATCCCTGGAGAGCGGAAAATATAAAGTCAGGGCTCAGAGAAAACTAAGTGTCCCAAGAGATGAGGTTCTCCTGAGAGCTGCAACCCTTCCAACAGGGACAGCAGAGCACTTTTCCCAGGCCTGCTGCCTAGCACAGCATAAGCCCACTGGCAGCAATCCTAAATGCTGAAATGAAGGCTACTCTTTACTTCCTTCCTGGGATCAGCTGGAGATGCCAGTGCAGAGAGTATTGGGACATTTCGAACCCCGTGGCTCACATTATTATTGTGGGAAACTGGATTAGAGTCACTGAGGCATCTTCAGAGAAGAATGGGCTGCACCAGGTGAGTTCTGAAACATGTGGCGTTGAATGAGCACAACCAGCTCATATTCCTTCAGGATCCTGAAGACAATGCCCAGAGCCTTGGGCATGGTCAGTAGACATGATCAGATATAGAGCTGAAAGTTCTGGGCTTAAAACAAATCTAAACTTCTTAGCAGCACTGTAACCCTAGAACTGTAAGCTATAGTTCTTACTCGCTTATTCACTTATTTGTTTGTTCCAATACTTCCTAAAAATTCATACACAAAGACATAAGTTATAAAAAATGTGCAAGTTGAAAAGTGCTTTGTGACAAACATGGAATCAACATGCTTATAGGCATGTTGGAGCTACTTCAAAGATACACAAAACTATTATCAACACCTTCCTTGGAAGTTGAGGAGTGGGTAGAGAATTTTATCTTTATTTTGTGATATTGAATTCTCTTTTATTCCTTTACCACAGGCATGGGTGGTGCAGTGTTTTGGGGGCAGAGTCTCCCAAGCAGTGCTTGGTAGACCTGGGGCCACTCCCAGTTAAACTGAAGTGGATGAGCAGCTTAATGTGAGTCAGGGTGTGTGGTGCTTCCCTGTGCCCTGTGGTGCTGGGGATTTCCTGGACCAGAGTGATAGTGCTCAGTGACATCCAGGACTCTGTCTGGCAGTGCTCAGGTTACTCATGGCTCTGCACTCAAGAATTACTTCCGTGGAGCATGGGGACTTTATGAGATGTTGGGGGTCCAACACAGGTAAGCTGCGTGGAAAGCAAGTGCCCTCTCTCCTGCACTGTATCTCCAGCCCCGTAATTGCTGAAGTCTTAGCCATAACATTTAAAATTCAATCTTCAGGACTAGAGCTATAGGAAAGCAGCATTTGACCTACCTTGGTTCAATCCCCAGCATCCAACATAGTCCCTCATGCACTACCGGGAGTGATCCCTGAGTGCAGATCGAGGAGTAAGTTGTGAGCACTATGGTGTGTGAGCCAAAAAATCTAAATCAAACCAATAAATAAAATATAGGCTTTCTTGAAAATAGCAGCACTGTTCATGAAGTTAATTAATTGAAATTAAATCATACTGGAGTAATGGGACTTTAGTTCAGGCTGGCTCGTGTTCTGATGAAACAAAGCCACTTGAACAGAGGTGAAGATAAAGGCTTTTATCATAGTGGCAGGGTAGGCAGGGGTTGGGGTCCATAAATTAATGAATGGCAAGTGTCATAAAACTATAAGAAACTTGGAAGACAACCTGGAAGAGATTCTTCTTAAAGCCATTAGAAGAAACCAACCCCACTGACACCTTGATCTTGGACCCGCAGCTTACAGAACAGCAGAGAATAAGTTGGTTAAACATTTAGTCTCTAGAAGGGGTGAGACCATCCTAAATTCTCATTTATTTATTTATTTATTTTTTTGCTTTTTTGGGTCACACCTGGCGATGCTCAGGGGTTTCTCCTGGCTCTGCACTCAGGAATTACTCCTGGCGGTGCTTGAGGGACCATATGGGATGCCGGGATCGAACCCGGGCCGGCGCGTGCAAGGCAAACGCCCTACCCGCTGGGCGATCGCTCCGGCCCCTATTTTCCATTATTATTACTTTTTTCCATGATTATTATTACTCCATGCCTGCTGGACTCAGAGCAAGCATTGGAGCCTCCACCCAGTCCCCAGCCTCCGGGTTCAGTGGGTGTGAGCCTGAGCTCCAGCCACCATGGCCAACTGCTGCACGACAGAGAATCCAGATCCACGGCTGCGCAGGCGCGAGGTGTAATATTAGACTCAATGTATCTTTGCACCAGGCCCTTTCAGGATCTTTCCCATTCGTACACTTCAATGATCATTCTATTTGCATCAAACTGGAGAGTTTATGGGGAATGAGGAATTATGAGAGATTCACACACACGGGGCAGAGCTGCTACTTGCTCTCCCTATGCCCAGGTGATCACAAGGCGAGCGGGAGGGTTGGCGGGTTCTAGTCCTAGCCCTGCACTCCAGCAGAGCCTCTCAAGAAGCCAGAGGAACCCCCACAGCTTGAGGGCCGCCATTTTCCACATCCGGACTCCCCTCTCGTCAGAACTCCACCCAGCAGAAAAGCTGATTGCAGCCTGGCTCGGCCAAGCGGTTCATCAATAAATGCTCGAGTCTTGAGGTGACTAGAAGATTATCCCACCCGCAGGGCAAAGCCTGACAAGCTACCCGTGTCGTATTTGACATGCCAAATACCAGTTATAATTAAAGACCTCATTCCTATGACTTGACGGAATGGTTTGAGGCTCTTTATGTTCCTGGAGTGGGCAGATGCACTTGGGCTATCTTGCATGTGACAGGACATATTGAGATGTTACTAGGTGCTCACTCAAGTAATCGATCTATGGGAAGTCCAGTGATCAAGTGATCATTATTATAACAATATTACTATTGTTGCTATGAAAATCCTAGTAAACTACTGCATAGGGCAAGTGCCAAACATAGGAATGGCCAATTCCTGCAGCACGGTTGAAGGGAGAGCTGAGCTGGGTCCTAAATGTGCAGACTGTGGCAGGTGCTTGCAGAAAGGCTCCATAGTATGTGTGGTCAGCATGGAGATTTGGAGCCTAGGATATTTCTGAACTAAACATATTATAATTTTTAAAAACACTTAGCATAACGCCAGAATGAACTGAGCAAGTGTTATTGCAGTAACAAGCCCCTGCAGAAGAAAACAGTAGTTTCAAATCCAAACTCACCGGTGGGCCTCTCAGTCCTCGGGGACCCTGTAGTCCTATGGGTCCTGTGTCACCCTGGAACAGAGAGATCCTACTATGAGAGAGTTTACTATGAAGCAACGATGAAGGCACCATTGCAATGTCAACCAAACATCAGTGAGCTACCCAAGTAAACCAGCAGACTGGGGCCACATCCTTTCAGTTCTTCCAAATACAAGCAAGCGTGTTTCGTGTGTGAGTAAATGTATGGACACCCTTCTCTTTGCAGGTGTTTACCTATTACTTGATCAGGTATTTCTCTAGTCCCACAAAGGTTCCTGTTGTAGTTCTACATATTCTTTATATATATATATATATATATATATATATTCTTTATATATATATATTTATATATATAATCATACCACCATGAGATATAAAATTACAAAGATGTTCATGTTTCGGTTTTGGTCATACAGTGTTCCAGCACCCATTCCTCCACCAGTGCCTATTTCCCACCACCAATGTCACCAAATCCCTCACCCTCCCCTAGCCTGCATCTATTGCAGGGTTTTTTTTTAATCTCTTTTCTAATTTTCTTTTTCTCCCTCTCATTCTCTCCTCTTTCTCTTACACACTATGGGTTGCAATACATACATTGCAATACATACATTTGAGGGTTATCCTGTGTGTCTTTTTGCATGTATTCAATGCTCAGTTCTAGGCTGGTATTATCCTTTCGACAATTATTAGCACACTGTTCCCTTCTCTGTCTTACATAACCTCTGACTCCCACACGTTTGTGGTAGACTCCACCTTTGACAAGACCTCCAAATCCATGTTTTGCCTGACCTTGAGTATTTGTTTTTATACTATATATAATGCAAATAAATGCAGTCATTCTACATCTGTCTTTTCTTCTGGCTAATTTCACTCAACATGATCCTCTCCATGTAAAACCATTTATAGGCAAAGTTCATGACTTCATTTTTTCCTAATAGCTGCATAGTATTCCATTGTGTAGATATACCAAAGTTTCTTTATCCAGTAGTCATCAGTTTTTGGACACATGGTTGTTTCCAGATACTGGCTGTTGTGAAAAGTGCTGCTGTGAAAATAAAAGTGCAGATCAGGGGCCGGAGCGATAGCCCAGCGGGTAAGGCATTTGCCTTGCATGCAGCTGGCCCATGCTGGCCGGGTTCGATCCCCGGCATCCCATATGGTCCCCTGAGCACCGCCAGGAAGTAATTCCTCAGTGCAAAGCCAGGGGTAACCCCTGAGCATTGCCAGGTGTGACCCAAAAAGCAAAAAAAAAAAAAGTGCAGATCAGGTTTCTGTAGTGTGCCTTTGGCTTAGCAGGGTATATTCCCAGGAGTGGTATGACTGGATCAAATGGGAGCTCAATTTCTAGTCTTTGGAGGAAATGTCCATATTGTTTTCCCAAAGGCAGTACCAGCCAACAATGGATGAGAGTCCCTTTATCCCTGTATCAATGCCAGCATTTGTTGTCCTAGACCCTTTTGGATATCTGCCAGTCTCTGTGGTGTGGGTGATATCTCATTGTTGTTTTGATTTGCATCTCCCTGATGATTAGTGATGATGAACAATTTTTCATATGTCTTTTGGCGTTTCAGACTTCTTCCTTGTCAAAGTTCTGTTCATTTCTTCTCCCCATCTTTTGATGGGGTTGGCTGTTTTCTTTGTGTAAAGTTCTACCAGTGCCTTATATATGCTGGAAATTAATCCCTTATCAGGCGGGTATTGGGTGAATATTCTTTCCCATTCTGTGTCTTTGTATCTTGGTCACTATTTCTTTTGGGGTGCAAAAGCTTTTAAGTTTAATGTAGTCCCATATGTTCATCTTTGATTCTAGTTGCTTTGTGGTGTTTCATATTTGAAGATGCCTTTAGCTTCAATGTCGTGGAGGATTTTTCCTACATTTTCTTCGATGCACTTTATGGATTCAGTTCTGATATTGAGATCTTTAATCCATTATAATCTAATTGTAGTGCATGATGTTAGATAGAGTTACAAATTTATGATTTTACATGTATTTGCCCAATTTTCTGAGCACCACTTGTTGAAGAGGCTTTCCTTGCACCATTTCATACCTTTTGTGCCTTTATCAAAGATAAAATGATCATGTGTTTGAGCATGGGTATCAGGGAAACTAAACTCTATTCCATAGGTCCACAGATCTGTTTTTATTCCAATACCACGCTGTTTTAGTTACTACTGCTTTGTAGTACAATTCAAAGTTGGGAAAGGTGATGTCTCCCATCTTCTTTTTCCCAAGGATTGCTTTAGCTATCTGTAAGGGTTTATTTTTCCATATGATTTTCAGAAGTGTTTGGTCAATTTATTTGAAGAATGTTATGGGTATCATTACAGGGACTGCATTGAATCTGTACAGAGCTCTAGGGAGTATTACCATTTTGACAATGTTGATTCTTCCCATTCATGAGCAGGGAATGCGTTTCCATTTCCCTGTGTCCTCTTTTTATTTATTAAGGCAATGTCTTGCAATTTTCTATGTACACATCCTTTACACACTTTGTTAGGCTGATTCCTAGGTATTTGATTTTATGTGGCACAATTGTGAATGGAATCGTTTTCTTAAAATTCCTTTCTTCTCTTTCATTATTTGTATATAGGAAAGCCATGAACTTTTGGGTATTGATTTTGTACCCTGCCACTCTAGTATAAGTATCTATTGTCTAGGAGTTTTTGGTAGAGAATTTATGTTTCTCTACGTATATCATCTCATCTGCAAATAGTGATAGCATGACTTCTTCCTTGCCTAGCTGGATGTCCTTAATGTCCTTTTCTTCTCTGATTGCTATGGCAAGTACTTCCAGTACTATATTGAATAAAAGTTATGAGATTGGGAAACCTTGTCTTGTCCCTGGTCTTAGGGGGAATGCTTTCAATATTTCCCCATTGAGAATGATACAGTAGGTATTGGTAGATCACTTTGACTATATTGAGGAAGGTTCCTACAATTCCCATTTTTGGAGGGTTTTAATCATGAATGGTGTTGGATCTTGTCAAATGTTTTCTCTGTTTTTATTGATATGATCACATGGTTTTTATTTTTTCGTATTGATATGATGTATCATGTTGATTGACTTGAGAATGTTGCACCATCCTTGTAGTACCGGGATTAATCCTACTGGTAATTATGTATGATCTTTTTGATGAGTTCTTGGATTCTGTTTGGTACTATTTTGTTGAAGATCTTACCATCTGTGTTTATCAGGGAGATTGGTTCATAGTTTTCTTTTTTTGTGTTGTCTCTGCCTGCTTTGGGTATCAGGGTGATATGTGCCTTGTAGAAGCTGTTTGAGAGTGTTTCTCTTTCTTCTACTTCCTGGAAGAGCTTGAAAAAACTGGGAGTAGGTCCTCCTTAAAGTTTTGGTAGCATTCACTAGTGAATCCATCTGGACCTGGGGTTTTGTGTTTGGGCAGACTTTTAATTACTGTTTCAATTTCCTAAATGGTTATAGGCTTATTCAGGTGCTGCAGGTCTTCTTGTTTCAGTCATGGGAATTTACAGGACTTCAGGAATTTATCCATTTCTTCTAGGTTTTCATGTTTTATGGCATACAGACTCTCAAAGTGATCTCTGATGATCTTTTGGATTTCTGTGGTTTCTGTTGTGATGTCACCATTTTCACTTCTAATTCTGTTTATTTGGGTTCTCTCTTTCCCTGTCCTTATAAGTCTTGCCAGGGGGTTTGTTGATCTTGTTTATTTTTTCAAAGTACCAGCTCTTGGTTTCATTAATCTTTTGGATTTTTTTTTTTTTTGGTTTCCAGCTCATTGATTTCCTCTCTAAGTTTTATTATTTCCTTATTTCTGCTTGGGGTTGGGCTCCGTTTGTTGATCTTTTTCTAATATTTTGTACTGTGAAGTCAGGCTATTTATGTGGGCCCTTTCTTCTTTCCTGATAAATGCTTGCAGAGCTATGAACTTTCCTCTTAACACTGCTTTTGCTGTGTCCTACAAGTTCTGTTAGTTGGTGTCTTCATTTTCATTTGTTTTCAGGAATCTTTATTTCCTGTTTGATTTCTTCTATGACCCATTGGTTGTTCAGCAGTGAGCTGTTCAGTTTCTAGGTGCTTGGTTTGACTCCCTGCTTCTGTGTATGGTTAACTTCCATTTTCTGTGCTTTACGGTCTGAAAAGATAGTTGACACAATTTCTATCTTTTTATTTTATTGAGGTATGCATTGTGGCTCAGCATGTGGTCTAGCTTGGAGCATGTTCTTGTTCACTGGAGAAAATTGTGTATTCAGCTTTTTTTGAGATGAAAAGCCCTGTATATATATCAACCAGCTCTCTTTCTTCCATTTCTTCCTTCAAGGCTGGTATTTCTTTGGTGAGTTTCAGTCTTTTCAATCTATCATAGCTGATAAAGCAGAGTTGAACTCTCCAACTATCATTGTGCTACTGTTAATGTCTTCTTTGAGGTCTATTAGCAGTTGTTTTAAGTATTTTGCTGGCTCTTGTTGGGTGCATACATGTTTAGTAGTGTAATTTATTCCTGATATACATACCCCTTATTTAAGAAATAGACTTCATTGTCCCTTCTAACATTGTTCAGTCTGAAGTTTATATTGTCAGATACTAGGATGGCCACACTGATCTTTTTTGGAGGAGATGTTTGTGAGTTCCACATATTCTTACACCAGTTCTTACACTAAGAGAAATATTTTGCACAGGAGTGAGGATTCCAAGTGGCCCTCCCATTGCCTTCCTGCAGACAGGATGGCAGCAAAATATTTCTAGCTAGGAGGAAAACATAACAGAGGCTTGGCTATGCTCATGTCATGACTATAAACAATATTGAATGTAGATTATCTTTCTTTTTGGGGGGTTATCCTCTCAATTGATGTTCAGAGGTGCCAAGGGTCAACCCCAAAATTATTCTATTAATCAAGCCATTGATTCATTGTCAAGTCTAAGGACACAGCAAATTTTACCCCTGTCGTTCTGGCAGTCACTGGGACCTTCCCAGCACTATTCAGCAACCTCCAGATCTTGTCTGTGATGCTCAGAAGACAGTGGGTAGCCTCTACAAGAGATGGACCTGTCACCCCTAAACACTGTGCCTACCCCAGTCTGGATATTGGAGGAGGAAGCTCAGGCCCCGAAGCACTCCTGGGTGTTGCCCGTGTAAGGGAAAATAAGAAGCCCAGATAAAGGGGTTGGGTGCCTAGGACTGTAGAATAAAGAACTTATGGTGTTGTCACATGCAACATCACTGAGCTCAGGGCTTCCCACTGTGCTCCAGGCTTTCTACAGTGGCACAGTTTCTGGGTGAATTATGGCGCCTCTATGATTCCTTTCTTCCACTTTATCTACACCTCTTAAACCCATGGGCCTAGTGGAACCCATACTTACATCTTTTCCTGGTGGCCCTTCCCGACCAGGGGGTCCAGTAGCACCAGGCTCTCCCTAGAATGGAGAAGCAGAAATAATGCCTGATGTTAGGAAGAAGATGGCAGAAAACCACAGCATCTGCCATGGTGGCAAAGTACATTGGAGGAACAAGAAAGACAGGAGGGTGACCCAGCAGAAAAGCACCCATTCAGCCATGGCCTGAGCAGAGGTCTCCAGGCTACCTAGGAGTCCTGGACACATGGTGCCTCTCTGAGATGCAGAGAAAAACCAGAGAAGGGATAGTCAAGCTGGCCTGCACCTACAGTTCCCACTTGCTCAGGCTTCAGGCCCCATCCTCTTATCGAACTCCTCAGTAACAGAGGATAACTTGTGTAACCAGCTAGTCACTAAGCTTCCTTAATTTGGCATATTTGAAAAAAATATATAAAAAAATAATAAATTAGACTGCAGTACATCCCAGCTGTGATAAATCCCCTTTTCATACATTAAAGCTCGGGCCTTGGGATAATTGACTTGATCCCACAGGCTTCAGTTTCATCCTCTACACTTTTTTCTAACAGCATTTGCTTCCTTGGACTATGAAGAGCTCATCCATCAGAACTGCGTGCCTGAGTCGATGTGATGTAGCATGTCTATCTCCTAGATATGACTAGAAAAGAAATGACTAGAAACAACTAGATGAAAGTTTGCAAATAATGCTTGCAGCTATGCCCATCATCTCTTAGGCCTGCAGTACCCAGAGACCTCGATCTAGAAGTGCAACCCGGGATGACTCTTCAAAGAGACACTGACTCACCCGGGGTCCCGGGGCACCTGAGTCACCTGTGTGTCCCTTAAAGCCCTGCAAGAATAAGAATAAGAACAAAGTTATTCCAGCAGACAGCAGGGTGACAAGATCAGAAAGGGCAGGTGGCAGGTGTGGTTTTCGGGTATACTTACCAGTAAGGATTCACCTGGCTGATCATGCACCACTAATTGCAAACTGAAGGGCCTGGCTGTGTGCCAGGACCAGCCATGTTCTTGATGTCTGAGTGAGTATGCGACCAGGAACCTCCTTCTGGTCACTCTGCACCATGGGCAGAGCTGTGTGTGCTTGCCCCTGCCCCAGTGGCCCAGCGTTTGGGCATCACACAAGTGTGTGTTTGTCTGTCTCTCTTTCTCTTTGGCTTTGGGCCACACACGGTGATACTCAGAGGTTACTCCTGGCTCTGAACTAAGGAGTTACACCTGGAAGTTCTTGGGAGAACTTACTGAATGCCAGGAATAAACCGAAGGTCTGCTGCATGCAAGGCAAATGCCCTATCTTCTGTCCTATCGCTCCAGCTCCTAACTCACGGGTCTCTTCTCAACTTCTGATCTCACACCTCTTGCACTCTATCCTGACCTTTGGGTTCATGCTTCCTTTGTAGAATGTAACAGTGCCTTCACTCCAAGCTAGGTGTTGGGGAGCCTTTTTTTTATTGTAGCTATGGACTGGAGTTCTAGTATGCTTGACTGGGACCATCCCTGAGAACTCATTTACTGTGCCAGGCTTTCCTTGTTCAGAAGAGCAGCTGGAAGATTATTACCTGAAGCTCTGTGACAGGCTGCCAAAGGCTTATGAGTGGAACTGATATTATAGTTTCTGACAGCTACACCAACAGAACTGTGTAGATTGTACCAATATCACAGATGAAGAAGCTACAGGTTAGAAAGGAAAAGAGAGAAAATGCCTCTCTGTACATTCCCTACTATCTACAGAAATTCTTCACCCAAGGTTTTGTGACTTTAGGTGACATAGTAGTAAAGCAATATGTTTTTTCAGAGCCTGATGTGCTGTGCTCCTTCCTTCCGTTCTTGCTCATTTCGTGGAAGCAGTCATGGAATATATATCTAGATAATAGATAGATAGGTAGATAGATAGATAGATAGATAGATAGATAGATAGACAGACAGACAGACAGACAGATGATAGATAGATAGATGATAGAGATATAGCTGGTATAGATAGATATAGATATAGATATAGATATAGATATAGATATAGATATAGATATAGATATAGATATAGATATAGATATAGATATAGATATAGATATAACTGAGAAAGCGGTGACTAGTTTCCTATTTTATACATAAGAACCGTCAGGCTCAAGCCTAACACACATAGTAGAAATGGGAAATCCGTTACTCAGACATTTTCTGACTGCAAAGCAGCCTCCCTGGCTGTCATATCAACGCAGTATGCAATCACATAGCACCTTGGTGTCAAGGTCAAACAATTCTTGGCCAAGTCCTCAGAAGTCTGACCTCTCCTATCTTCTGATTTCCGAAAGTAAATGCGAGCCCTGGCAAGAGAGCTGGCTAAAAGCCTTTTAAGTTTTACTTTTCTTGCATAGGAAACAGGATTTATTGGGGGTGGAGGGCAACTAGGTTCACGATTAGGGGAAATATTTGATCCCAAAGACTCCTGGGATGAACTGCAGTTCAGTCACTATGAATTCAAATTTTGTGTTTATTTCCTTTTCATTGAATGTTAGCAATGTGAGTTATTGATCATTTTATCAAAAACACTTTAGGAAATGCAATTAGTATTTTGTTCTACTTTTATCAGATAACTACGTTTCATAATTTACATTAAAATCATATTTCTCAAGAAAGGTAATTGCAAAAGTAATTTTGAAACTATGGGGAAGGCATTTAACAAGAAATTTCAACAATTACCAAAATACATAGACTGAGTTCATTTTTAAAGGATCTACATATGTTTTATCTATATGTATATATATATATATATATATATATATATCTCCATAGTTAGGTATAAATTTAGACATGCAGATATTGAAATCATATATAAAAGACTATAAAGAATAACACTAAATATTAATAGAATTTTAACTGTTATAGAATTTTAAGTAACTTTACTTCCTCATAACATTTTTCTCTCTGTTTTTTATTATAACAATCATTGCTATTCTTATGCAGTGAAACCAGTTATTTATATAACTGAGAAAAGTAAATTCCTTTAACTATGATAAGTTTTTGAACTGAAATTAAGATTCATTTTTAATATCTTCCAAATGGTTTAAATACAGAGAAACCATATAAGAAATAATAATAATAACAACTATTATTATTATTATATACAGGACAAAACCCTGGCAATTGTTTATAATTTTGAAAATACAGGGCTGGAGTGGTAGTACAGCAGCTAGCGCACCTGTCTTGTAAATGGCTGGTGACCCATGTGTGATCCTGGGCATCCTATATAGAAGCTATAGAACAGGAGTAACTCATAGTATAGAACAAAATCAAGAGGGTGGGGGACAGAGACAGAGAAAGAGTGAGAGTGAGAGAGTGAGAGAGAGAGAGAGAGGGAAAGAGAGAGAGAGTCAGAAAGACAGAGAGACAGAAAAACAGAGAAAAGAAATATATTTTCACAGCACCATCAAATGAAAAAAAAAAAGCCAAATCTCTTAGGGCCAAGCTCCGAGTCTTAGAGGAAGGCAACATCTAAGAGTCTTATAGGCTTATAGGAACCACATATAACACTGTGAACCTGATTCACATGACATGAGCATTGTGCTTAAAGTAAATGTATTCCTCCTGGAAGGAAAAGAGAAAGAGATAGAGAGAAAGGAAAAGAAATAAAGAACCTTCCATGGAGGCAGGCTAGGGGAGGAGGGGAGTGAATCAGGGATGTCGGTGGTGGGAAATGGGCACTGGTGAAGGGATGGGTGCTGGAATACTGTATGACCAAAATCCAGATATGAATATCTTATGAACATCTTTGTAATTGTATATATCATGGCGGTATAATAAAATACTTAAAAAACAAATGCAAAAAAATAAATTAAATCATTCTGGATACCCCACAGTACTGAAAAAAATAATGTATCCTTCCTCCATCTTTCGCCCTGCACACATCTGTCACTTACAGGAGGGCCACGGGAGCCCTCTGCTCCTGGTTGACCTGGGTCTCCGGTTTTGCCCTGATGGTAAAGAAGAAAGAAGTGATTAAGTATTTGAGGGTTTCCCCATCCTTGACTTCCTGTAGAATATTATTACATCTCCATATACCTTTCTCTGTTTTGACACTGTGGACATTTTAGTCGATATAAATCACATTAATCCAGGTCTTTATTTTCCTGGGACAATTTTGGTTACAAAGATTCATCTTTGAAACAGTTCAGCGTGTTCCTGCTCATTCTCAGAAGGAGTTTGAGAAATTTTATATAGCATTGGAGTTAAATGTGACATTTTTCTTACAGAAATACTTCAAGGAAGCTACCATCTATTGCCTTTCAGAATAAAGACACAAAGCCCCAAACAGCATTATAGAATTCACAACAATACAGTCATGAAGTCAGGATGCTACTTTATTCTAACTGAAAGAGGGGTCTGTGGTTTATTCATGTTTCCCCCCACTGCAACTATTCCTAATATAAGGAAGTTGTGAGTAAATTTTCCACAGTCTTCACTACCAGTTTCTTTGGACTGTCCTGGATAGAACCAAACTTGAATAAACCATGCCAACCTTGCATTCTAATGTCCAATAAATTCAATCTGTGGTGGTGGAGAGAGTGGAGATAAGGGGGTTCCAGGGTAACAGTGAGCATATACTGACAGGCAGCAGTGGTGGCATTTGAGTGCTGCTCAGACTATAACAAAAGGCCGTGGAAATGTCCACAGCTCTCCCCACTTTTTCCAAAGCTTGTCAACCTTGAGAATCAGGATGGATCTACTAATGAGGGTATAAAAATTGTACATAAAAATTGTATCCTTGGATTCAGAGAGAAAATATGGACATAGTTCAAATTTCTAGTGTGGTATATTTACTCTGTCCCAACAAATTTGATTCTAGTTTATGTGATTTTATAGCATAATTCAGGTAAATATGGTATAATTCAATTTATTCTGCAAATAAACAAATTTGCAGAAGACTCTGGAATTTATGATTGAGAATATACTGGTCTAGTCTTATTCCTGATAATAGTCAAGTTGGGATATCAAGACTAATCAAAGTTATCAGCAGGAAAAGTGATATCACATTTCCCATGTGCTGGGCACAACTTCCATCTTTACACAATTAGGCCGATGATTCTTCAATATAAACATAAAGTGGCACTACTGCTTTATGCAGTAGTGTATAGAGTGTATATGTAGTGTATAAAGTAGTGTATAATAAAGTGTTAATACCTCAGGGAAATATTGTGGTGTTTACAGGTTAACTGATCTGATGGGATTTCATACTGGCATTTTGGCTCCAGAGTCTCTACTTTTTCCATACTATAATTTAAAGTGGACTGTATAAACAGCCAGACAGACATGTATCAATCCATTCATTATTGATATAAACTCTGTCTGAGTATTCCACCTATTTCCTTAAAATAGGGAGAATTCATGGCTGGAGAGATAGTACACAATGAAGGGGAGAGCCTTGCATACAGCCAACCCAGATTTGATCCTAGCATTGATATGGATAACTGAGAACAGCCAGGAGAGAATCCTAAATTCATATTACAGAGGAAGCCATGAGTTAGCCTTGAATATAGCCAGTGTCATCCCAATATCATCCATCCATCCATCCATCATCCATCCATCCATCCATCCATCCATCCATCCATCCATCCATCCATCCATCCATCCATCCATCCATCCATCCATCCATCCATCCATCCATGCCACTCTCTATATGTATCTATATCTATAGATATATAGATATATATATAGCATATATAAATATGTATGTTCCTTACATATATAAAACATATATCCATTAAAATATGTATTTAAGAAATAAGTCAATGTAAATAGTGAGCATATAATAATTAAAAGAAAGCTTTCTCCTAAGTTTACTCAAGAAAGCATCAAGACCTGTGCTTATTAGTTGTAAATAGGCTAGACTATAAATACTGGGAAGAATGGCCTTCAGACTTGCATATCTTTGTGGTCTGGGCAGCACAAATGAGCATGTTATTGCCTCCATGAGTAAGCCTCAACCAAAAGACACCTGATATTGGACACTAGACATGACCCTAATATCTGGGTCCCTTGGCAGAGTTGTAGAAAGGAGTCCAGGTTATGCTCTTCCCAAATTATTGGAGAAATGCCCAGCAAGACTGGGGTGCTTTGACTATGAGGATGGCTCCCTCATTAGTTTGCCATCAGTCACTTTTCTTTTTTCCTAATTCCATTCTTCACTCTTGACCTTCCAACTTCTCCACCTGGCCTGTGTTCTTGCTCCTTCTACCCACCTGAGCAAATTTCCTCCCAACCAGGCAGCCGGGGTAATGTCAGGGTAACTGCACACAGAGATAACAGCATTAGCTAACCGGGAGCTCAGAAATGCTCTCCAGTTGGAGTCACTTAGCCAGCCTCTTGTAGGATGAGGGCTACTTCAAACACTAAACACACATATGTGGTCTGCCTCTCCAGAAGCGGTCTTCTCTTTTTTTCTATCTGCAGACAGTGCCTGGCACAGTAATTTCTGAAATAGGCATTTATTAAATGGACTAAATTAGATTAAAAGTCTGGGTTATCTTGTGCCATAAATGACACCCTCAGCTTGATGGAAAGGATGAATTTTTTGTTTGTTTTTTGTTTTTGTTATCCTGCAGGATATGAGTGTAGAATGTTTCATTTACTAGTTGTGTGCTCTTGTTAATTCTTCCTGCTTCACTTCTCTGTTTCCTTATCCGGGGCAAAAGTGGTCCATAGACCTCTGCAATTTTTGCTGAAAGATGTAAGGAACAGCTCAGGATCCTCTGTCTCATTGGGCAAACAGTAGTTCTCAGACATCGTGGGGACGTTCATCTTTTTCTCTTCCCAATTTCTCACTGCCTTTTTCCCACTGCAGACAACACTACTGGGCCTCAACCTTCAGGGATTAGCAGGAGATCTTTTACTTTGCTTGGCTAGTGCAAGCTATTTCTTTTCCTCTCAGCAGTGAATTCTGGCTTCAGCATCCAGCAAAAGTATAAAATGATAAAGGAGGTGCTTCCGGCAAGTTGCCTGAGATGCAGAATGAGTCATAATAGCTTATGACCAAACAAATTAAATGGAACATAAACCTCACTGCAGAAACCTTTATACAAAGCCACTTAGTGGTTCTTAAGGCTCCGCAGTTCTGACCTCACCATGAGTTAAAACTAGGGCAGTTAAAAAAAAGGAGCTTACTAAAATAATTAACTGTTAGCTAAGCCGGATGCATCTAACGAATTTCTCACCCCATTTGATCCTCCAGCAACTCAGGCAAGTTGGCACTATTATTCTCATTCCATGTAAAAGGAAACTGAAACCTGAGCTGCCTTGCCTGGTGTGGAATCAGCATCCAAAGCCAGGTATTTTTTGTGATATAATTGTAAGGTTGACATAAGTTACCCTTATTTAATTATCATATTTAAAATGTTATTATAACATTAAGATCTACACGAATCCAAAAAATACTATAGCTAATGTTAATTATTCTCATCAGTAATTTGTGGGGCCTCCTAGTGTTTCTTCTTCAGGTAATCACTAGAAAATTAATAAGGTTCCAATTTTTAAATGCGGAATGACAGTTAATATACACTGCTATGTACCTTTGCTCTTGATTAACAACACATCGTGGAGAGGCTCTATGTTAGAATCTAGATAAAATCATCATTTCATTGTTCATAAAAGTTGCCTGTTGCGTGTACATTCCCTTTTTAAAATTTAATGATGGGGGATGGAAGGACCAGGCTTCTTTGGGGAGGTATTTGAGCTATACCTTTTGGTTTTCAGAGTTTAATCCTAGCTCTGTAATCATGGAATATTTCTGGAAGTGCTTAGTGGACCATATACGGTAGCGGGATTGGACTGGGGCTGGCTGCATGCAAGCCAAGTGCATTGATTCCTGTACTAGTTTTCTGGCCTCCAGCCTGGTTTTCTAAATTATGACTATAACCTTCCATTTTCCCTCTGATACTGAGGCTATGAAAAAATTGGTTAAATAGAGTGAACCAAGAGATGAGTAAAATAATTGTCACCATAGATGACATAGTTCTCTGCATATAATACTCTGTGCATAGTCCAGAGTATTGTCCAGATTAAGGAACTCAGATTTTACATCTAGAATGGCAGATAACATACACTGCTCTGTATCCTTGAAGTGGATCAGCAGAAATCCCTGCACAGTTTCAACCAATAGTTACAGGGACCAGATTTCCTCTTGAGCACTTAGGCCATCTCCCTTAGTGTATAGCACAGCTCACATTAAAGAAAACAAGAGGAAAAACAAATTATACCAAGTTGCAGAACGCATAATTAATGGAAATGCTCCCAACCCCAGGAGCAAGCAGATGAGGCTCGGGAATTTGGTGGCCCTCAGAGATTTCACATATCAGATTTGTACCATTCCTTGCCTTCTTTCGCCTGCTTGTGTTCCCACCCACATCAATAGGAGAGGGTAGAGAGAATCCCAGTACAAGTTCTAGTTCTGTCACTTGCCCAACATATGAGTTAGAGGCCACCATTACACTTCCCCAATATTGTTTCTTCAGCTACAAAATGTGAACAATAATATTTACCTGGCTTTCAAGAAAAGGTTAATGAAAAGCCAAAGGAATTTCCATACCAAAAGGAATTCCTGTGTCTACCTTATAGGCACTCCCCATGGTGCAGTTGTTACTAAAATGTTAGTAAGGTGACTTGGAAAATGATACAAAACTGAGTCTCTTACTGGCTCTCCTGGAGGACCTGGTTTTCCATCCCTGCCTTCCTTGCCTTCTTCTCCCTGTAAGAAAAATTTGATATGGTTATGGGACCAGAGGACACAGAGCAATAAGGACAGATAACATTTAGCATGTCTTTTGGCACAGTGCACCTCTACCTCCAATTTTAGCTGCTCAGCAAACATTGCACAAACAGAATTGTGAACAGAATTGTGAACAGAATTCCAGATTTCTGCTCAAACACCAAGATTCTGACTAGGATCTCTGAGCCATAGTGTTTCATACACAGCAGAAAGTCAATAATCATAGTAGTGTCACTGCCAATGCATTGACCTAAGGTAAACCTTACCCTACATTTTCATGAAGTCACAGTTTGATCCTCTGGGCTTCAAATCTGGGTCCCTGCTTTAAACAAAGTAATGAGAAGAACACTTTGCTGATGAAGAAATGAAACATTGGCACTGGGAAGCACTGAGCACTGGGACAACCAGGGCTCAGTAGATGGCATCAAAGATTAGTTCTGGGAGGAGCATAAGCCGTGACTATTTTGTATTTTTTCCAGAAATGCCTCACTATTTACTTTTTGCCTAGCTTGTTCCATATCATCTAGTAGTCTATTACTTTTTTGAAGCAAGACACGTCATGTTATCAATGAGATCATTACTTCAGGAATTTCAGAGATGTGGGAAGATAGTTGTATAGTATGATGATGATAGTCCACTGTATTAGGTTCTAATCCTGGGCCACTGCCACCTAGTTCAGGGACATAAAGCAAGCAAGAGGGGAAATGGATCCAATCAAGGAAAGTTGATATCTTGTTTTCAGGACTCCTCAGTACACTAGGCAGATAGTCTTGGTAATGTCATTGAAATGCTCAGGTCTTCACTGACCCTCTTTTATATTTTTATTTCTTATTTATTTATTTTTAATTTTTTATTATACAACCATTGAGATGTACAATTACAAATATGTTCATGTTTGGGTTTCAGTCATACAGTGTTCCACCTTCCACCACTGCCCATTTTCCACAACCAATATCCCCTGATTCCCTCCTCCCCTTTCCCCCTTCCTCTATGGCAGGCATTTTGCTTCTTCTCTCTTCCTTCTCTTTAAAAGGAGATGACAACATTGTCTCTCAGGATAGGTAAATGTCTTAGGGCTGCTACTTCCCCTTACAACACAACAAACCAGGCATCAGGTAAAAGGTTCGCACAACCTTCTTTTTTCCTACTGCTGTAGGTGCTCAAGAAATTGTGCCCATCAGAGCTCTGATTACTCATCAGAGCCTTTCACATCAGTGACTCGGCACTGGAGAACATACCTATGTGCTGCGCAGCAATCTAATTTTGTTTACCACCCATGTCACTATCCCAACGCTCTATGTCATCTTTATAAATGCTGCTAGACAATTTGACATCAAATAAATCAGCATGGTTAAAGTAGGGACCACCAACCTAGAACTGAGCATTAAATACAGGCAAAGCGATAAAAATAATAACCTTTTTTTTTTTTTTTTTGGGTCACACCCGGCAATGCTCAGGGATTTCTCCTGGCTTTGCACTCAGGATTCACTCCTGGTGGTGCTCAGGGGACCATATGGGTGCCAGGGATCGAACCCTGGTCGGCACAGGCCAGCCGCGTGCAGCAACGCAAACACCCTACCCTCTGGGTTATCGCTCCGCCCCAAAAATGATAACCTTTAAGTGTATTATTACAATCCACAATATGTAAGAGAAGGAAGAGAGAGAAAGAGAGAGAGAAAGAGAAAGAGAAAAGTTATCTCCTGCCATAGAGGCAAGCTAGGTTATGGGGGAGGGAATCTGGGACATTGGGACATTGGTGGTGGGAAATGGGCACTAGTGGAGTGCTGCAGGACACCTAAAAGCCTCTGAATCTGCCCTGGATTTCCTCCTGCAGGTCACTTCATACATAGAGGGGTAGTTTAAATGTGGCAGTTTATCTGACTATGTATTCTGTACTGGCTGGTATAAATATTCTCTCATGCTACCACAATCATTGTGGGACTAGCTAAATCTTACCAGCATATTTGCCTGGCCACGTTGGATCTCTAAGTAATTAGACTAGAGACAAATGCTGTTTGCTTCCAAGCAAGCAAGCATGGCTCCCCTGATAACTCAAAGGCAATTAAAATACAAAACTACCGTGAAGTGAGGAGACTCTTGTGAAGGCTTGGAAAAATATTTAACTGGCATTAGTATTAGTCTTTGGTACAGAGACATGCCATCTCAGAAACCCCCTTCTCTACCCTATAAAGGAATTTCCAGGCATATCTTGGCTCAAAACATTAGCATATAATGAAACCAAGGGCTGGTTCTTTGAAAAAATAACAAGATTGACAAGCCACTGGCAAGACTTGTAAGGACAGGGAAAGAGAGGACCCAAATAAACAGAATCAGAATGAAAATGGTGACATCACAACAGAAAAGACAAAAATCCAAAAGATCATCAGAGATTACTTTGAGAACCTCTATGCCATGAAACATGAGAATCTAGAAGAAATGGATAAATTCCTGGAGTCCTATAACCTCCCATGATGGAAACAAGAAGACCTCCAATACCTGAATAAGCCTATCACCATCGAGGAAATTGAAACAGTAATTAAAAGTCTGCCCAAACACAAAAGTCCAGATCCAGATGGGTTCACTAGCGAATTCTACCAAACCTTTAAGGAGGACCTACTGCCTGTCCTGTTCAAGCTCTTCCAGGAAATAGAAGAAACAGAAACACTCCCAAACAGCTTCTATGAGGCACATATCACTCTGATACCCAAAGCAGGGAGAGACAACACAAAGAGGGAAAATTACAAACCAATCTCCTTGATGAACACAGATCCTAAGATCTTCAACACAATACTAGCAAACAGAATCCAAAGACTCATCATAAAGATCAACATCATGACCAAGTAGGATTCATCCTGGGAATGCCAGGATGGTTCAACATTCACAAATCAATCAACATAATAAATCATATCAATAAGAGAAACAATAAAAACCATATGATCCTATCAATAAATGCAGAAAAAGCATTTGACAAGATCCAGCACCCATTCATGATTAAAACACTCCAGAAAATGGGAATTGAAGGAAGCTTCCTCAAGATAGTCAAAGGCATCTACCATAAGCCCACAGTGAGTATCATTCTCAATGGGGAAAAATTGAAAGCCTTCCCCTTAAGATCAGGAACATGAAAAGGTTGCCCTCTCTCACCTCTTTTATTCAATATTGTACTGGAAGTACTCGCCATAGCAATCAGAGAAGAAAAAGGACATTAAGGGCATCCAGATAGGCAAGGAAGAAATCAAGCTATCATTATTTGCAGATAACATGATATTATACTTAGAGAACCCTAAACTCTCGACCCAAAAACTCTTAGAAACAATAGATATGTATAGTAGAGTGGCAGGGTACAAAATCAATACCCAAAAGTCGGTGGCTTTCCTATATACAAATAATGAATGAGAAGAAATGGATATTAAGAAATCGATTCCATTCACAATTGTGCCACAGAAAATCTAGGAATCAGCTTAACCAAGTGTGTAAAGACCTATACAAAGAGAACTACAAGACAGTGCTTCAAGAAATAAAAGAGGAAACGAGGAAATAGAAACACATTCCCTGCTCATGGATGGGGAGAATTAACATCACCAAGATGGTAATACTCCCTAGAGCTTTGTACAGATTCAATGCGGTCCCTATAAGGATACCCATGACACTCTTTAAAGAAATTGACCAAACACTCCTGAAATTCGTATGGAATAATAAACCCCCACGGCTAGCTAAAGCAATCCTTGGGAAGAAGATGGGGAGGCATCACCTTTCCCAACCTCAAACTGTACTACAAAGCAGCAGTAATTAAAACAGCGTGGTACTGGAATAAAAACAGACCTGTGGACCTATGGAATAGAGTTGAGTATCCTGACATCAACCCTCAAAGACATGATCAGTTAATCTTTGATAAAGGTGCAAAGAGTCCAAACTGGACTAAGGAAAGCCTCTTCAACAAGTGGTGCTGGGAAAACTGGACAGCTACATGTAAAAAAATGAATTTGGACCTGTGTCTAACACCTTGCACAAAAATCAGATCAAAATGGATTAAATATCTCAATATCAGGCCTGAATCCATAAAGTATGCTGAAGAAAATATAGGAAAAATCCTCCATGACATTGAAGCTAAAGACATCTTCAAATGTGAAACACCATTAACAAAGCAACTAAAAAGAAAATATAAACATATGGGACTACATGAAACTAAAGAGATTCTGCACCTCAAAAGAAACAGTGACCAAGATACAAAGAGAGTCCACAGAATGGGAATGAATACTCAACCATTACCCATCTGATAAGGGGTTAATATCCAGGATATATCAGGCACTGGTACAGCTATATAAGAAGAAAACAGCCAACCCCATTAAAAAATGGGGAGAAAAGATGAACAGAAACTTTGACAAGGAAGAAATTTGAATACCCAAAAGTCATATGAAAAAAAATGCTAATCATCACTAATCATCAGAGAGATGCAAATCAAAACAACAATGAGATATCACCTCACACCACAGAGACTGGCCCATATCCAAAAGGGTAAAAGCAACAAATGCTGGTGTGGATGCGGGAAAAGGGGGCTCTCTACATTGTTGGTAGGCCAAAGTATTTTCATTGGTCAGGAAAACTGAGCTAATTTGTTTACCACCCAATCACTATCCCATATCACTTAGGCATACCCCAGATCCTATATCACCTGGTGTATTCTTGCAGGAAAGATTCTATCTGAAATCTCAGAATAAAAAGATGTTTGGGGTGACTAATCACTAGCACCCTGTACCTCAAAGTTATTATAATTCTTAATGTGCAAGCAAAAGAAAGAGGACAAGATTTCTGCATAGGGATGATTTACTGAAGAGAGGAAAAGTAGTTCTAGTCGCTGGAGTAAGATGAGTTTAGAGCTAAGAATTCAGAAATGTGTAATAAAATATTAAAATAAAAAAAAAAGAATTCAGGAATGAGGAAGAGACAGAGAAACACAGGGGATCCTTTCGTGAGATGCCAGAGAGGTAAATGTACTGTCTTTGTTCTGCATAAGGACAATAGTGAGGGAGTGACACGGTTACTTGTCACTTGTCTTGTCACTTATCTTCCTGTTGTTCATCGATTTGCTTGAGAGGGTGCCAGTAACGTCGCCATTCATTGCAAATGAAGTCCAGTGACATGGTAGTTTTACATTAAAAGGGAAAACAGAAAGGAAGATGAAAGGGAGTAAAGACTGGACAAGTAAGTAATTAAAATATTTTTATTAAAGACTAGGTAACATGATTATACTCTTTGAATGCCGGGAGGCAGGGAGAGCCATACCTAGCAGCTATGCTCAGGTCTTACACCTTGCTCAATGCTAGGGATCACTCCTGGCAGTCCTCAGGGGACCATATGTGGTGCCAGGAAGATAACTGGAGTAGGTTACAAGCAATACCTTAATCTCATACTACAGCATTGTTAATATTTATGCTCGTATATACATTGTTACTAACAGCACCATCACTTTTGGGCCACAGAACTTCTTCCAATGTCCTTTGTTTCTTCTAGTTCTCCCAACTGTTTTCAGCCTACCACTCTGCCTCTTCCTTGGCACTCTCAGTTCCGTCACCCAGAGCTGAGGATTTATTTTATCATTTGATACTATCTATTCACTTGTTTCATTTCTTTATATACCACAGATAAATGAGCTCATCCTGTTTTTATTCTTTTCTCTCTGACTTAAGGGATATTACTAAGAAATCATATGATTGGATCTAAGATCATTTCTCTCTTCTCTTGTTCTCTTAATACTAATGATAAAGGCTTGTGAACCAAACCAAGTTTCCTCTTAAGTTTACTATTGCTACAATAATATTAAAAATACTTCCTGCTGCTCTATGACATACTAAGCTGAATGACTATAGTATATATTAATAGGACTTTTTACAGTTCAGCTGTACATCTTGACAGGTTATTTAACCTTAAGGTGGAGTACTAATAGGGAAGGCTATGTCATAATTCTAAGAAAAAAATCCTTAATCAAGGTAGCATTTAACAAATGCTCCTGGAGGGAAGATTTCAGGAAACTATTCTTTCATTCTCATATTTAATTTTTTGTGTACACAGTGTACGGGAAGGAAAAGTCTGCTCTCAGAAACTGCCTGACTACCAGGCATCTTTATGTTATCCCAGGTAAAGCAAATGGGAGGGGGGAGAGGGAGGGAACAGTTTATTCTAGTTAGTTTAATGGAGAATCCAGTGATAAACAATAAATGTGTCACTCATCAAATTATTACACAATAAAAACATGATTGCTAGCTCATATATGTATTTTAAAAGAAAGAAGACAAAGGGAGCCCATCCAGGCTGAAGGAGTAGACAGGCCATCTAAGATAGAGTTCCCTAGGGTGAGGCGGGGAGGACAGAGACACTCAGTAGTGAAAGAGGTGATCAGATGACTGACAACGATTATGTGCAGGTCCTCTTGTCCAGAGAGAGGACTCAAGTTGAACTTAAAGGGTTTCAGAATTTTTTGTGGAACCAAAACACAAACAAACAACAACAAGAACAAAACCCTGTGCATCTGGGACATAAGAATACCCAGAGGCTGAGAAGCAATGACCAGTAGAGGTCCAGCATCTACCACAGGCCTGACCTGGGGCCACATTAGAAAAGATTATTAACAAAGAAGGCAACATTATACTTTCTGGTCTGACCTTATTGCTAGCATGTATATTATTGCCCTTTTTTTGAGAGTAGATTAAATTTAAAAGTGCAAAACAACAGTTAAAGTAATTTTGAAATGTGTATCAAGACACTTAGTATATTTGTTATTATACTTTGAAATAAACATTTATTTATGGGGAAATTATATAGAAATCAGAAAAATTCTGTGCATAAAAATAGCTTGAACATATTTCTAAAATAGATTCTTAAGTATGTATAAGGATTATGTGGCCGTAGAAGAATAATCATATATTATAAGGTACAATCATTGGTTAAAAAATATGTAAAAGTTATGAACATTAGCACCAGTGTCAAAACAAGTTTACATTTATTTCAAGTAGTTAATCATTACATTTATGACTATATTTATGTTTGTGTTAATTACCTTAACTGCATATGTTATATACATGTATATATATGATAAATATATACACACATGGTAATAGATTTTAAATAAGTTAACAACAAAAACATAGTTGTAAAAGGAGGATGAGATGGACACTGTCCTGGCCAAAATTTAGTTTACTTTGACTGTTAAAAATAGCAATTTTCTTCTCATTTTCTGTAACAGTCCCAATGTCCCCCAGTAATCTGACCTGACATTACAAATGGCAAATGTATTTTCATTTGTTTATATTTGTACGCCTCCACTCACTGGGATTCCAGGTAATCCAGGCGGGCCTTGTGGACCAGGCGGGACCATCTTTCCCCCTAAAACAGACAAGACATAAACATTATATTAATTCTCTAGAATTGACTTTTGGAGGAAATAACTGTTTCACAAAAAATAATGTCTTTAAATTTGAAAATAGCATTTATGGGAACTTTTTTTGCTGTTTTTGCATACTCCCTTCCACCATTTAAGATTGTATTTCCCCAAGTCCTGAAAGGAAACAGATGTTCTTAGAAGACTGTGATTTAGCTGGTATGGAGGCGTAGGACTCATTTTGACCAGTTATGAAGATTCAAGGGAAATTCAATGACATTAGAATACCTGGTGGAAGAAGATAGTGGGGTTTGGGATTCACATTATCTCAGTCATGACCGAACTACACAGAGTGCTAGCAGCCAGAGATTTGGGCTATGGTCTGGATACAGCGAAGACCATAGCACCTGGAGGCATTGCACATGTAGGATTAAACTTCTTAAGAAATTCATTATACCACCATGAGATAAACAATTACAAAACTGTTCATGATTGGGTTTCAGTCATAGTGTTCCAGCACCCATCCCTCCACCAGTGGATATGTCCAACCACCAATGTCCCCTGACTCCCTCCTACAACTCAGCCTGCCTCTATAGCAGGCATTTTGTCTCCTCTCTCTCTCTCTCTCTCTCTCTCTCTCTCTCTCTCTCTCTCTCTCTGTCTCTTCTCTTACACATTTTGGCTTGCAATATATGCACATGGAGGATTCAATGCAAGTGAAAAAGTCACTAGGAAGTCATAACTTTTAAGAACAACATTGTCCCCAGGTCCTTATACCTTTGACTTCCAATGTTGCTTTTTTTTGGTTTGTTTGTTTAAAAATCTCTCTCATGGTATAAACAATGTGTCTGGAAAGACTGTTAGTTAATTGTGCCGATTAATTTTTTTATTCACACCATATGTCACTTTCAATAGGAGCTTTTTAACAGTCTGAGGTAGTCATTGTCATCATTTCTACTGCATTGAGCAGTTTTCTTTCATTCTGCATCTCTCCCCAGAGTACTGAAAGGACTTGACTCATTTATTAGCTCATGCCAGTGTTCCTTTTGTGGATGCTGATACAAGGTTTTTACATTCTAATATAATTGCCACACAAGCAAATATATATATTTTATTTTTTGCTTTTTGGGTCACACCCGGCAATCCTCACGGGTTTCTCCTGGCTTTGCACTCAGGAATTACTCCTGGCGGTGCTCGGGGGACCATATGGGATGCCGGGGATCGAACCTGGGCCGACATGGGCCGGCCGCGTGCAAGGCAAACGCCCTACCCGCTGGACTATCACTCCGGCCCCAAGCAAATATTTTAATCTTGTAATTACAGTTTCTTGAAATAAAAGCAAAATTAATATATTGATAGTGTTTTCATATTAATATATATTCTTAAGTATTGTTAGATTGAAAGTATCTGGGAATTCAAGATACAATGTCTTTATCAAGTACTTTTCAGATTCAAATCAGTGACTGTGTTTTATTTCTACACCTGAAGAAAATAATGATAGCAATGCATCATTAATGTGATTTTTGCTTTCATCATATAAGCTGGAGATTTAACAGAATTTAATAATATTTCTCTAAATGTTTTTGTAGCAGCTGTGGTTTGCAATGGAAATTATAATTTTGTTATTCATTAGGTAACTATCAACAATATTTATGTGGGAAAATTATTTTCAAATTACATCCTATGAAAATAGGCCACTTTGCAGCTGTGTGGTTCACCAATAATTGCTTGGGTTTTAGGTGACTACTAGAGTATCCCACCCGCATGGCAGAGACTGGCAAGCTACCTGTGTCATATTTGACATGCCAAATACCAGTAACAATTATAGTCCTCATTCCCATGCATGACCTGATGGAATGGTTTGAGGCTCTTTATGTTCCTAGAGCAGGCTGATGCCCTTGGGCTATCTCGCATGTGACAGGATGTACTGAGATGTTACTCACTCAAGCAAATCGATGCTTGAGTTTGCCCACTCAAGCAAATCGATGATATACGGGAAACAGTGATAGTGATCCTCTGAAGATGAGGTTGGTACTTCTACAGTATTAGATCAAGATGAGTCATTCCCTATCTAAATTGGAAGCAGGTAACTCTAAGACAAAATAGTTGTAAAAGATTTGTAGCTGTATACAACAAGTGTAATTCTGGGTTTTGAGAAGCCTAGGGTTCAAGTGTCAGTACATGTTCCAAGACCCTGACAGTGACTTTTCCTGTGTTATTTTCACTCTCTTTTATTGTTTTTTTTTTATTTTTTGGGGAACAGTGTGTTAGATCCTGTCTCACAGTCTGCCTAGCACACACCAAGGCTCTGAGTGTATAAACTGCAATTCATCCACTCCCCTTTTCCTGCTCAGATTAAAAACAAAAAGCTTAGATGAAAAAGATAAACAGCTGACTCAATTTGATTTTACATTAAATTATAGAATCACAGAGTGCAGAGTTATATTATCAAAACCTTTATTTTGAGGCAAAGTAATCAGGACCACAATATAAAGTGGTCCTTGTTATGAGTTTCGTTTTATAATAAGAATTTATTTTCAAATTTAGTCAACCCTGGGCTGTCAGGGATACCAGGGCAGGAGTGGTGAGCATCTGGGGCTCTAGGAAGGTCCAAACATTGACTGAGGGCAGATATGGTCACTGAGAAACTTACAGGTGATCCTTGGATTCCTGGAGGGTCCAGCAGCTCCTGCCATTCCATCCACTCCCTAAGAATGACAAGGCAGAGAGCTAGTTCATTGTGTATAATTCAAAGATCATCTGCATCTCTTCTTGTACATTAGACAATTTTCAGATCTTATATCCTGTTTCCCTTCCCAACTGTTGAACCATAAGCATATAAAAGGTGTTTCTTACCTCAAATTGGAATAGTCACTGGGAATACTAATATTTTTTATCAGATAGCGGCATTTAAGAAGAAATCACCAGCCAAACAGGTAACACAACCTAACTTCCAGTATATATTTCAGTTTAATAGGGAACATTTTAGGAAAGACAGTAAGAAACAAACACTTGGATGTTTCTTCCACTGAGATGAGGAAAACAAATACTTTGTGAGTCAGGGATGGAGAGATACATGGACAGATAAATAGAGAAGAAATTCTGCACAGATATGTACGTTCTACAAGGTTAACACACACAGTGCTGTTACATGGCTTTTCACATTCTATTTCTTAATTTTTTTTTTTTTGGCTTTTTTGGGGTCACACCTGGTGATGTTCACAGGATTACCCAAGCTCTATACTCAGGAATTACTCCTGTGGTGGTCAGGGGACTATACGGAATGCTGAGAATGGAGTCTACATTTGATGTGTGCAAACACCCTACCTGCTGTACTATTGCTTCAGCCCCTTCACGCAGTTTCATTTATCTGTAGTTGAATGTCCAAGGGTAAGAGTACATGACCTCAACTTCCTTATATCTTACTTCAGGTATCAGATTTAGTTTTTCCTGCTAAGGATGATTTGTGTATTTATATCATCATTCAAAGGTCATACAATTCAGGCAGCTGGGCTATGGCTAGCTGATGATAAACCTACTTGTCTATTTTTTCAAGTACCAGACAAGTCCACATTTTTCAGGTTTTTTTATTGGTTTGGGCCCAACTTTCCTTATCCTTATTGTATGCTGTGTATGGGCAGGGCAAGGTTTGAGATTAAGAAATGACTATACCTCAAAACATTTTAACAGTAACTTGTTTTTCATGTAAGACAAACCACATGAACCAAAACTTAGTCTGGTATACTTCATATGTTTCAGCAGGTGGAATCTAGTAAATGTTCATTAAAGAAATTTTAACCAAATTTATACCAACAGACTAATATTTATGTACTTGGGCTTTCTTTGGGGGTGGGGATATCAGTGATGGCTTTAATACTTTAGACCAAGCGTGACAAGACCAGACTCTGTGGTGTCTCTGCCAAGGATGGCAAATGATGCTGGTATGGGAGGGGGTGTTCAGGGCATTCTATTTTCCTTTTTCAGGATTGAACACCCCCTAATTAGCATCACTTCAACTTGATGGAGTCAGTCTCAAACTTCAGGATCCCATCCAAGAGCTTCTCCACAGCCTTCTGGTCCTCATTGTGCATCTAGTGGAAGGCCTCCTGGTCCAGGTGCACCTTCTCCAGGGCTGCCGGCCTGGGCAGCCTTGCACGACAGCATGGGGGTGAGTCTGCTGCTGTTCTTAAGCAGCTCGCCCAGGAGTTTGAGCGCGATGGTAGTCACAACCCTCCAGTACTTTGATCTCACCCGTATTGCTGAAAGAGGGAGTTCATGAGGACAATCTTGTAGCCAAACTTCTTGTAGTTGTAGATCTCTATGATGCTCCGTGCGCCCATGTCCTGAAGTAACTTGTAGGACTTGTCCGTGTTGGCCACGTGATGATCAAGGATACGTCCTCCAAAAGGGGAGATATACCACGGCACAGTCCATGGCCTGGGAGAAGAGTAGCATCATGTTGCAGTGAATGTTGGGGCTTTCTGCCAGCTCCTTTATGGCCTGGATAGCTTCCCTGGTGGACAGGAGCATGATGAGGGCCCACTTGCACCTCCTTGTAGAGTTCTAGGAGGCTCCACACCCAGGGCCACCACGGTGTCCTTGTCACTGGAAACCCTTACATGCACCTCTGTGGACATGTGGCCAGGAATCTTCAGTATTTACACTCCAAACAGCACACAAAGCTTGTCAAAGGCATTTTTAATCTACTCCTCTTGTGGCCTGTCCAGTTTCTTGCCACTTATGATAGCTGCCTCTACCAGCTCCGGTAGGCAGACATCTGTGCTGCAGCCAGGAGCAGGGACTGGTTCGTGGTGGCATCTTGAGGCTTGTTCTCTTCAATGTCATTGAAGTCACCTGTGTCCAACACCACCGTGGCGGAACTGCTTGAGTTGGTCCAGCATGTTGACCATCCTTGGCTTCTTCAGCGGGTATGCCAACATGGTGAGAGGTAGCTCAGTGTGCTAGGGCTTTTTTAGAGGAAAATTTCACACCTAGTTCAAATCTAGTCATGTCTGAAAATATTTTTTAACCCCAAAGCTAAATTTGACATAATTTTGCCAAAAAGTTGCTGTTTCTAGATGCTGGAAACAAAATTAACTGGATTTAAAATTCCTTCTTCAGGTGGATAGAGAAAAGTAAAGGTTTTATCTGAAAGAAAATTTCTGGAAAGAAAATAAATTCAGAAATAAAAGAATGCCATTTTCTTTTTTTTTTTTTTAAATAAAGGGGAAATTTTCTTGGTATCTACATTGTAAGGTACTTTGGAAGGGTTTGACAGAACCACTAAAAGATACATAAATGTCCTAGAGGGTTAATTTCCTGCTCTTGAATTGCTAAGGCAGAATGTACTGCTGATTCTAACAGGCAGCTGACTCAGCATCCATTTCCAAAGGCAATTAACAGTACCAGGCAAAACACAAAGTAGAAACTCAATAAACATCTGCTGAGTGAATGGAAAGCATTATTCAGTTAGAGAAAGTGAAGCTGGCTTTTGATTGTGATTGTTTCTGAATCTCAGATGCCTAATCTAGAATGATAATACCAAGTCAGGAACTATGTCTAACAATCTTCATGAAGTTCTAAGCTACAGTAATCTCCAATGAGAAAGAAAATAGGGTCTCATTTGCAATAAAGATGCGTGAGAGACTTTGAAATTACCTGAAGTGAGAATGAAACCTTAACACATTCATTTTCTGAATTTCTCAAAATTAGCACAAGGAAACTAAAGTTATAAAATTTGAAAATATTAAGAATATCCTGAATTTTATAATACAGAAATTATTTCCTTCTAAACGTTCCTCCTTGTTTAATATTAATAGCTTCTCTCACCAACCATCCTATTACTACTTGATCAGTATCTCTTTTGTTAATAGATAACACAAGCATACAAGGCATAATAATTTCTAAGTGAAATAATGCATTTCAAACTAATGCAGCATTTCATGAAGTTAAATGACAGTAGGCTGATCAAACCCCTGCAACATTGCTTACATAGCAGAACTGGAACAATAATGAACTAAGAATGAGAAACTGTAAAGACATTTGAGTGACTGGAAAAAGTGTGTTGTGTTTTAGATTTAAGGTAAGCTCTTCAAAACTGGGAAAGCATTCAATACTTTTTGTAGATAATTTACTCTAGATGGGTTTGCCATAAAAGTTTATCATAAAGTGAAAACTGCCATTTCATGCTTTTGTAATATTTTATTGGAAAAGCATTTAAAATAAACTTATTTTATCCCAAGCATTAGTGCACAGTTAGAAACCGATTTAGAAGTTGCTAAAAAAGAACACAAAGCAAGCTTAATTTCATACATTTCTTGATCCTAACAAAAAATTTTTTCATTATTTATGATGACGAGTTGTTCTCTTTTAAAACTGAGTTTCCTTTCAGTGTTCCTTTTAACCATAGTCAGTAACTTCCTATTTGAAAATTCTGGAAGAAAGAGCTAATTGAAAATGTATGGGAGATTCCAGGTAACTAATCCTGGGTTTGGACAAGCATATGCAATGCATGTTAACTTGGTTTCCCTTAGAGGACACAATAGACTCTGAACAGAGAAGCCATAAGATTAAGACATGTGCACCACTGAATACCAAGAGGCATATTCACCTCAATGTAAGAGTCACAGTTATCACTGCGAATGGACAATAGCTGCTCAAGGTACAATAGCTACTTAATGGGAATCAATGAGATTATATCAATGGTATTTACTCTAGTATAATGAAAACATAATTAATGAACTGTTGAGAACAGTGATGAACAATACATTTTATTATTATGCTGTTTATTATGGGTTTATACATGGACATTATGTGATTTTGGGACAGATATAGAACAGAGAAAGCTGACTGCAAGATTCTAATGTTGTCATTACCCCATGATTCCTACCTCCCCATTTGAACAAAAAAATAAGCCAGTCCATCCTTGCCAATGATACCAATCCTAAATGCATTTTAACTATATTGCCCATAAAGCCACTCAAGTCCCTGTGCACTGATCACCAAAGGTTCCCATTCGTTGGCTTAGCGCATCCTAGCTCCTTTCATGAGTCAGCCTCAAAGGGGAAACTCCAGTGCAACATCGTTAGTGAGATAAAAGTATATTCAAATGTTAAGGCCAACATGGAGAAGAAAACAATAATACTTACTGGTGGCCGGGGTTTCCTGGAGGCCCCATGAGCCCTGGAACTCCAGGATGGCCCTAGGAAAACACACAAAGTGATTTTTCAAAATGACTTATAAGAAGCTTTTTCTCTTTGTGTCACAGAAGAGAATTGAGAATCTTACTTCCAAAACAGTTTTGAGTAAAAGTTGGACAAAAATACCTTACATTTACATCACTGCTGTTTCAATAGATTGAGCAAATACATTACAGTATTTTCAAAAACAAATCTATCTATATCACTCCAAATAACAGTAAGGAAGAAGTTGTAGAAGAAAGTATAAAGTATGGATAAAAAAAGATTAGACATATGAATTAACTTTTTTGGATGGTCAATAGATATATTGGAACTAGTTTGTGCTTCTCTTTGTATATTTGAAGTTACTCCTTATGGAAAATTTAAGTCATAAAGTCTAGAATATGTAGGCATAGCATGTAAATTATGTTAATTGAATTATGGCATGTAGCAACAAGTTTATTTTAAAAAGATTTATGTTTCTATAAAAAGTCATGAATATTGCAAACAAGATAAGTATTTCATTGTTATTACATTTAAGAATTTAGTTTAGTATAATAATATTATAAAACTAAGTAAATCGGAAAAATATAAGCTAAAATATACATAAATTATAAAGTATTTGTGAAGTACTGTTGACAATTTTTTCTTGTAAGAGTAATACAAACACATTTTATTTTTCCATAAACATGGAATTTTAACTGAGTTTGTCATTCAGGCTTTAGATAAAGCTTTTATATCACTGTCTCTGGAATATCTGCTTATATACCTATTTATGAGTAAGGTATGTAGTAACATCCTGTGAGGTTAGTGATTTGCCTATACTAATATTCCTTCTATATTAGACCTTGGTGAACTATTTGGTACAAAGCTGTGAGCATAAGGGATTATCTGAGAGGTGCATAACAAAGTGAGAAGTAAATGGTAAGGGCAGGTGCGATACAGAAAAGGAAAACAAAAAGATGAAATAAGAGTGCAGTCATGCAGAAGCACAATGGCTAAATAAATGCCACACAATCTGTTTGAGGCTGTGTAGTTCAGATTACAAAATAATTTGGTTTGCTCAGGAGGAGAGAGGCAGTGCTCAGATCCATGGAAAAAAGGGGGAAAGTTACCATCAGCACTATCACAACTAGAGAAAAGGCCCATTAAGATCTGTTGTGCAGGGAGATGAGAGGGGTATCCGCAAAACATTTCATCTAGCATAATGAGGAGTATTGCAAAGAGGTGCTTGAGGAATGAAGGAGTGTGGGATAGAGAGTTGGCATTTTGCAATGAGTGTTTACCACTTTACTGAATGATGCAGAAGAATAAGTACAGAAAGAAACAAAAAATGGTAAAAAAAAACTGACCATAATAGCAAAAAGGATAAAAGATAATAAACAAGAGGCTACTCTTTGGGCCTCACCCAGGTAATTTGGGTGAGGGGATATAACAATAAACTAGAGGAATTAAAATGGAATTAGTTAAAATAAAATTTGGAGGGATGGGTGCTGCAACATTGTATGACTGAAACCCAAACATGAACAGCTTTGTAAATGTCTATCTCACAGTGTTATAATAAAAAAATGTAAATTCTGGTACATAAATAAAAATTGGAGAAAAATAAAATAGAAAAAATTATAGCAAGCAAAGTATTCAAAGAATGGTGTCAAGAATGATCAAAAGGAAAAAAAAAGAAAGATAAAATGATCATTTTTTTTTCAGAATGAATTTGTTAAAATATAAATTTTTACCTGATCACCTTTCTGTCCAACTTCACCATCTGTACCTTTTTCTCCTTTATTTCCCTTTAAGAAAAGAAATACAGAACATTTTGCAAGTTATATTTCAAATAGAAAATATTTACAAGCATAATTCACTCATTTATTTATTCATTCACTCAAATGTCCATGATCAATAGATCAAACAAGTTATCAGCAGATGAAAACAATGAGGATTGGTTGAGGTATTTTTGATATAATTATTTATTTGGGATGTGTGCGACTGGGTGGCAGTTGAGTTCAGCAAAAAGATGGGTGCCAAAGGGACCGAGTCTATACTTCACAGAGATTATTGCTTGTCAGCTCTTGAGTCTAGAGTGAGTTTTGATCATTGGAAACCATTGGAGGGAATGTCTGTCCTAGGCTTCTGAAGGACACATTTGACTTCAAAGTGAAGTGGGCTGAAAGTGCAAAATGTAGAAAGCAGAATCTAGGAGAAACTGGGATGCTACAGTTGTGAGAGAGAGAGAGGAAAAGATGAAAAAAAAAATGACTGTGGCATATGACGGAGAGAAAATCTGAGCTGGTGGTAAGCAGGGCCTACTTAGGAGGGTGGCACATGTGCTTCTGCTCCTTCCATGACTAGCTTTAACCTCAAAGTCCTTAAATTCTAGATTGTATCGTGTTTTGTTATCTTCCACATACCTAAAGGCTTAGTCATAAAATGTTGGGAGACTAGATTCAGATAGTACATGGAAAACACTTAGCAGAGAGTTCAGAATATATACAGTAGGAACTCAACAACTTGTCACTTCTCAATTGTTTTCCCATTGTTCATCAATTTGCTTTCGAGTGGGAGCCAGCAACGTTGGGAATGAGGTCCATTATTGTTACTGTTTTTGGCATATCTATACACCACAGTTAGCTTGCTAGGCTCTTCTGGGGCTCTGGGTTCATCCCAGGGCCCATTCTTTTTATGTGTCAGACCATCAACCATTAAGGGCCCATGGGGTAGAGCCCTGGGGTGTAGACAAGCCTGTCTCCTGTCTGCCATCTGCCGATGCAGCCGAGTACCACAGCCACACCTGCAACAGCTCAAGGGGCAGGAAACTCAACAACTATTATAATAATATGTTTCAAGATATATTTTTATTTATTTCTACTGAATCACCGTGCAGTAAACCATTACAAAACTGTTCATTGTCGGGGAACGCCGCTGGGGTCCCCGACAGTGTCAGGACAGAGGTTGTCTTCTACCTCCGAGGACGCCGAGAGAACAGATGAAAACTCACGAGTCCGGTGCAGTTCCAAAATGGCTTTTAATAGTACAAAAGCTCTTCCACAGCACTAGAAGATGGAGCAAAAGGCCAAAGAGCAAAAGACCAAAGCCAAAAGCCACAGGAGCCAAAAAGCTGAAGGCTGAGGGAACCAAAAGGCAAAAGGTAAAAGGCGAAGGGGGGCCTCAAGTCAGCCCCTTATATACACCAAAAAGTAATCCAATCAGGAGGTTGTCATGCCAACAAAGAACCCTAAACAGAGTGTAGTGCCACACCCTATTGCAGGTATAAACAAAGGTTACATCAAGGACTAATCCTGAGATTATCTCTTATGTAAAACACTGGAGAGAGAGGGGGCTGATATAAAGTAATACATCTTAACTTCATGAGCTTCATGTAATCTAGATGGTACCCACAAGGTCCTTATTATTATCTGCACCAGGGTGATTCTGAGTATCTTGTTCTCATGTACTGAAAGGGTCATACTCGCCTGCTTAGAGCAAACTAGTATGATCCTTCCTATGAGTCTACCTTTAGTCTCAGCGTAGCCAGGGTGGTAGTCTCCTGGTAAATTCTAACTGTCCCACGTTGGGTGCAGTGGGTATAAAGAGGAGCTGTGCCCAATCTAGAAAACATAGAAGTCTTAGTAGATGTATAAGTCAGAAGTTGTTCAATCAAGGTGACTTCTGTAACTGCCACACCCTCTAGAAGTGTTTTTTACATAGAAGAGAGATCTCATTAGAATGAACATTGGCTTAAATAAGATTAAGCTGGGAGTGAGCAAAACAACAAAACTCCCAGATTAGCTAAACATGTCCTCCAACAGTTCATGACTATGTTTCAGTCACATATGTTAAGCTATCTTATATTTGATTATTAATTCTATAATTGACTATACATTGAATAAGATACTTCAACTGTTCCCTTAGTTAGAAATGGGGAAAATATACATAACAATAGTAATAATAAGATATAGTTAGAGTATTGAACGGCCAAAATTTAACGAATGAATTATTTAGGTTAGGGATGGAATCAATGTTAATTCTCAGTGAATATTAGTTAATTTCCTTCCTTTCAACAGGATCATGCTGCCAATGGTAATCATCACCACCATGATGGTTACTGTCACTGTCACTATAATTATCGTCATCATCATGCCACATTACTACTGCCACCACAAAGTCCTCCTCATCAACTCCATGGCCATCATGAATTTCACCACCATCATTGTCATCATAGCCATCAAGATCCTCATGACATGACTACCAATTACATATGCTCATAGACTAGCCCTAAAATAGAATTCAAAAGTTCCATTATCTCTTAATTATCTTACTTTGGCTTTCTACATTTACTTCATTAACAAACATACACACACACACACACACGCACTTGTTGTTTTGTTTGAGAGTCATACACGGATATGCTCAGGGGTTAGTCCTGGTTTTGCACTCAGGGATAACTTCTGGTGATATGGGGAACCCTACAGGATGTTAGGATGTGCTAACATCAAACCTACCCAGTTTGGTTGCATGCCAGGCAAAGGCCCTATTCACTATACTATCTCTTTGGCCCTTAACAAAATTATGTTAAAATTAACTCAACAAAAAATGATTGTTTTGTGACAAATAATTTTAAAGCATACATTTAAATATACTTTCATTTAAATGTATACTTTACATAGATCATATACCTTCTTTACTCCCAGTCTTCTCATTCAGTAAATGCAGAATGTGGTGTATGCCAATCATTTAGAGTCCTTTTAAACCTATGATCTTGCAGTTCTCTCAGTGAAACATCAGATATACCTGCATACCTAACCAAAACGGTCTCAACTATATCAGTAATACAGAGGTGATGACTACGTAATAACACTCTCTCATTGCTGCCCAGTGGTATATTAGATGGTATCCTAATGAATCAAAGTAAAAGAGCAATTGTTTCAGCTATTTTGCATATACTTATTTTCAGTTTTTTAAATCTTAAAAGCCAGCACACTCCCTGAAAGCTGTGATATAATATCAGTGAGAGAAATGACAGAAAAGTTCTCTGCATTTCTGACATTTAGGACAATGCCTTAAAAGCAAATGGGTTCCTTTCAAATTTTGAGTGCTCTCTCCAGGCTTAGAGTGGTTTTAACTCTCATGCCACAGCAGTGAGAATGTTCACAGCCCAAAGATATCCTCAGCTGCCCTTTGCTCCTTTTTCCACAACTGGAAATCAAAGCAAACACAATCAACTCAAGCCTTATTCACTTCATAACAAAAAGAGGGCTGACATTTACAGAGGCACTCCTCCACCACAAACTCTGGTGAGCTTTTCTACATAAGATGTCACCTCAAGTATTTCTTTCCTCTATCTTGATTTGATGCAAACATGTGTGGCTGTGTCGTGTATGTGTATGTATATGTTTTTCTGTGTGTATTTTTAATGTATGTTCTATCTAATTTGCCCAGTAGGATATTCTATGAGTTAGGAGTTATTATTAGTGTGTAGAGATAAGAAATCTGGAGAGTGGAAATGCTAATTCATTCACTTGAGGTGAAATAAGTGAAATCAAAAGTCTAACCTAATAAAGGTGTGGCTATATTCAAAAGCTCTTCTCCTTGTCCTAGTTAAGTTTTCTAGAATTTTTTCCCTAGACCATGATGTTTTGTTCCACTGATTATATAAGGTCAAGAGCACTGGACTTATAGTCTAAAAACCTGAATACCATATTCTAGGAATCTTTCTAAGCTCAGGGATACATCAATAAACAAAGCAACTATCAACAAGGATAGATCCTGCCCATAAAGAATTTATAATCCAGTGACAGCTACTTCATTAGTAGATCAGTTTTCTTCATATGTTAATAAGGTAGTCATCATAAAGACTTAATTCTATTTTAAAAGCAGGGATGATACAGTTTCTCATGAAGTCCTTTCTTAAAACAGTCATGGGTTAAAAAACTAACATAATTTCTTTCTGTTTCTTTGAAATGTATGTAAATCCTTTTAATAGATAAATATGCCATGTTCTATCTAAGACACAGGCCTTTGCCATAAACCTCAGAATCATCTGTTTGAAATGTAATCATCAAAGAAGTTAGTGAACCTATGCCTCAATGTTTTTTGAGAAAGTGAAAATCTAATATGGTAGGGCACCTGGCTTCCAAGTCACAAAACTACCTCCTGTCATAAAGATGGTTGCAACTTGACTTTGTTTTGTATAAATAGAATTCATAAACAGGCTCCTGAATTACCAGGCAAATTTAGAAAGAATGCATGTAATAAGTGGCAGTGAGTTCCCTAACTTGAGAATGTACTACTGCTCATCTTGAGGACACACTTACAATGGATGAAGCCTCCTGACTATGGAAAAGGGTGAGATGTCTTTGTCCTTGTGAAGTGCAGCTGTATTGTGCATGATGCACACTCTGATCAGAACAGCACTTACTCAATAGTACAATTTCTTCCCTTCTCTTTTTGTGGAAAAGGTTTTCCAGGTTGGGAGATAATTTTATTTTGCTTTTAATTATGTTTTCTCACCATTATGCTGTGCTAGGCACAAAATTGAAGAATAATTTAGAGCTTTCTGTTTATATCAGACACTGTTCTAAGGATGTTGGCTTTGCAAATATACCAAATATGTCATCTCTCAAAGGTTTTCCAAACTGTTGAGAGTAGTAGTAGAGTTCTAGGATCTTCAACCCAAACCCTTAAAGTCAGTCTTTATGCAATCCAAAAGCTCAAAAAAAAAAAAAAAGGATCTCTGTAATTGACAGTGTGGTTAACCTGCACAGAACCAGCTGCCTGATAGAGCAGCTCCAATCCTAAAATGAATATTGGGAGAGTGTTTTTCAGGGATTGCTCACAATTGCAACAATTAAACCAAACCCATTTAGCAATGAATGCAACCAGTGAATACTAAGGGTTCTGTTATGTATTAGATGATGGGAATGAGGATCCTAAATGACGTACATTGAGTAAAACTTTCAGCTTAAAAATTTGTCTTCACATCTGCAGGTCTAGTAGTGATCCTATTTGATAAGTGAAGTTCAACAAAGGAAATACACAGTCATCTTGGTATGACCTAGAGATAAAAGAAGGGTATAGAGACTGGCTTGAGTTTTAAGCTAAGAACTGAGGCACACCTGCATGTTCTCAGATGACATGTTTAATTATGCTGTGACTTATTTTCACAATAGATGTTGGTAAGACTTTACGAGACTCTACAGGAGCCAGCAGACCAAAGAAAATATTCCTGCTAGGGACTATCCTTGTTGTTCGGGTTCATTACCTAAGAACAGGAATATGTGTAATAATTGCTGTCTTAGATGATGTGCTGCGGAATGAATATCATAGAGCCTCGAGGATACAGCCTACTAGATAACTAGGTTATATATAGCCTTTGGGGACCACCATTGTATATTTTGATCAACTTTTTATTAAGCAATGGTCAGTATAATGATAGCAACTAAGGCAATTGGAGTTGGACTACAAGGCATTCACCTTTGCTATTTCATCCAGTAATTTTTTCATATTGTCATCTAATCTGGTTATGACTTTATTTTCTCATATTGAAAGTGAGAAAATAGCTGTACATCTTTTGTTGATGCTGACCGTTATAGGATATAATAAAATCACTTAAGTAACCTACCTTGGCCCTTAGAAGTCAGGCACATTGAGCACAGCAAATGACTTGGGGATACATTAAATAAGATGAACTCAAAGAATGATCTAGCAAGTTCTTATTTTTTGTTTCTTCAAAGTACATTCCAAATCAAAAGGTGTGCTATTGACTTGAAAACAGCTACATGAAATTAAACTACACAATAAAATACACAATTGAAAACATACTCTCCTAAGTAAATTGTTTTTGGAAAGATGGATTAGTCACACTAACAATTTCTTTAGGTCACTGGAGACTCTTAAATGCTAACGCTGATGCTAGAATCCCATTTTTCAATTGCAGTGCTAGTTTGTGTTCTTTTCCTGCAGGAAAGTACTCTTTAATTTTCTGGATATGTAAAAGAGCATAACATCTCCTAAAACAAATGATAAAGGAACAAAGGCAAAACCATTATCTTAAGACATTAGCACTTCAAGTCAGCATAGGGCTGTTAGAACAAACAATTCATACTTAGTGAAGGACTTCCTTGATCTCTTTAATTGATCTGTTTTTGTTGCTTTGAATAAAGTCTATGCCTGGCAAAAAGCTGAACCAGGAAAGCTAGCAAGTTGACATACAAGGTTACTTAAGAATTAACAGAAACTACCAACCTGAAGAATTTTCCAAACGATAAGTATAGCCACAACTGGTGACCTCAGAAAGGGAGAATAACACCCAGTGTTACATACAGTCAGTGCTACAGTTTTCTGGAGTCTCTCAATCAATATTAAGCAACTCTTTTACTCTATGTTGGAGGAAACTTCATATCTACACCTAAAGCAAGAGTATGCAGTATATCTAAACTTGGCAAGGCATCAAAAAGAACTATGGATAGCAAAAGAATTAAGTGTATTTTTTCTGTCTCCAAGGGAATCCAGTACTTGTGGCTTTCAGGATTTCCTCAGTTCATTCAACAGTATTATTGATTACTTGACTACTGTATTTTTGTAAGCCACTGAACAAATTTTTGGACTTATTTTTCTCCATCAAACACAAACTTCAGAGCCATTGTGATTACCATGTGTGTGATGGCACCAGAGTGTGAACCAATAGCCACACACTGGCTGGGCACGTGCTTTAAGTCACTGGGCCATCTTCTAGGACTCATAGATTCTGAATCTCTTAACCTCTAACTAGTGCTGGGGATATCTAATGTTCTATCCTAATTACTCACAGTTCTGGGGTTTTTTTTGGCTGATTTTCTTGCTTTTTTAAAGGCAATTATTTTAATTTCAAACTGTTTTTCAAGGCTTAGTTTCTGGATGAGCACTCATTAGTGATTGAGCCTCCTCGGTACCCAAAATAGAAAACAACAAAGTGCCGAGTTTCACAGCATTAAATTTAATGTAAAATAATCCAAGACAAACATAATGGGTATATGTAAACACAAAGTTTGGAGGTGTTGGGACAGGAAATGGGGTAGGAAATTTGTTGAGGTATAGACTGAGTCTTGTTTTGATTTTAAAATATTCTTTTGCTGTTTGGGGGCCATATCTGGTGGTGCTCAGGACTTTCTCCCTGGCTGTGGGGTCAGGGAACTTGCTGATGGTTGGGGAGACCTTCTGGGGGATGAGGATTGAACACGGTCAGGCACATGCAAGGCAAATGACTTGCTAGCAGTACTGTATATCCAACCCTTGATTTAAAAATTCTATTGTGCACCTTTTAGGTCAACTTCATTATTTCTAAACTTAACAATACATCATGGATGTCATAGTTATCTTGGTTACTAATGCTTTGGGCTACTTAATGTTTTCTGAACCCAGATCCTCAGCTTAACCTTGGTCTTGATGCTGCCTGTGACCTCAGTGGTTGACAAAGCAACAGGAGTTCATATGGCCTGAGGAGGGCTCACATCGTCCATACATTTGAGATAGTGTTTGCAGAGAAGTCACCAGGGTCCTAAGCCTGTACCTGTTCAGGGCTATGCTCTGTAAGATACCGGTAAGGAGGTGAAAAGACGGAGTGTGGCCAAGTTAGTTCCAAGTCAGAAAAGAGACAGGATATCAATCCTAAATGTTTGGCTCCTGGCTGCCTCTGCTAGTGACAATTTTATGCTGCATGTTGAGCTGTGTCCAAGTCACTGTGACATATCTAAATGCTGGGGTGAAGTGATATGCACGGCCTCCATGAGCACAGAGTACACAAAGCCTCCAGGAAGAAGCTCCCCAATGATACAGCAACATCAGGAAAAGTAGTTGGGGTGGAAAAGTCTCAGGCCAGACTCACCACTCACAAGCAACACTCTTGCTTGCTTTGACAGGCAGTTTCCTTGCTTGCTCTGTGACTCTGATTGTGTGTCCTTTCCATGCCTGGTCCCCTCACTTTCTAAAATCTCTGAACTTTCCTGCTGCTTTACACCCTGGTGCTTCAACATAAATGTGAGTGAGTAAAGCATTCTTGCATTTGTACAGAACTTCCTCACAGTATCTTTGTGCAACACATTAAACACTGAAGTTTTCAACTCTAATTTCTTAATTTTTTTTATTCTTGTCACTAGAGGTTGATAAGATTAAAATTTATATCAGCAAGGATGTAAGGTCAAATCACACAGCTCAAAAGAAACAATATGTGGCCTAAAGTCACATCTACTTGACACTAAAGTTCTTTCTTCAGGCCCTGACCCAGAGCTATTTTCATGCTTTTAACCACTCGGGTATTTCTGTATTCAGAGGTGATTTTTCCCGAGGTGACCTAGTCAAACCCATGGTTAGACATTCAAAAGGGGGTTTTCTGATGGGAAAACCGTGATTCTGCTGCACTAGACATAACAACTTTAAAATTTAATCTTTAAGATGACGAGAAAAAAATCTTCTATAAAGAAGATTTAATCTTCTAGAAAAAAAGACCACAAGTTCTACAAGATAATAATCAGTGATTTAATGCCAAGATAAGACCAGGAAGATCGGCCGAAGAACTCCAAATCAGGACAGATGGTCTAGAATGGAACGAACAGGGTGAGAGACTATCTGAGTTCATTATGTCTACCAAGAGCATTCATGGGAACTCACAGTTCCAGAAGGCTGAAACATTGGACATGGGAATCTCCTGGTTGTCAGTTCCACAATGAAAGTGACCACATCACATTCAATTGAAGGTTTTGCCCTTTCAATGTCACTGTCGTCCCAAAATTCCCAAGAAGATCAGACCACCATCTTCTTCGTGCAAAAATTCTACTTCACGAAATGGGTAGAAAAGGCTTCAAAGTTTAAGAAGAGAACTCCCCAGAACGACCACCAACTGGGAACTCTTTGGCACCACTGTGTCAATATGAAAAGATGCCATCATTGATGACATCCATGGAGAATACGACTGACTGTTTCAGCACCTCCATAATTGTGAGAAAAATGTCCAGAGAGATAAAGCCACAAAAGGAACACCTGTCTTCAAAAACTCTTGAACTCATTCACCAGCATGGCAAGGCACTAGCCTCAGGCAACCATATGCTAATGCCTAAGCTTGCAAAGCAGTGCAGAGAAGTGAAAAGGAAGACCTCAAAGACTGAATAACAAGAATACTGATGGATGCAGCAGAAACAGGGAAAAGCATTCACAATGTCCACCTGTCCTTCGCCAACTAAAAGACCAAGATGACTGCCCTCTGATGCCCTGATGGATCTATTACATTTTCCACAAAGGCAATGGAGAAGATTATCCATGACTTCTACTTGGATCTCTTTGATAGCCACGTCTAACCTGCCCACATACCAAACTCTGCAGGATGGATATGTCGTTCCCAGTGTTCTCCCTTCTGAAATCCGGCATGCCATTTTGTCAGTAAAGAAGCGAACAGCACCTGGCCCAGACAAAGTGAGACCATAACTCCTGAAGAATCTGCTATCAGTACTTATCAATAAACTGGCTCAGCTCTTCATATACCCTCTGTCTGAATGCAAGTTTCCCTCCCCAATGGAGAACCAGTAGGAAGGTTCTTACTGTTCAGGAAGTGAGACATCAATGACATTGGCAACTATCATCTGATCTGCCTGTTGTCGATCATCTACAAGCTGTTCACTTGAATTATCCAGAACAGAACAGTAGATGAAGGACAAAAGGACAACCATGCGAGCAAGTTGGGTTCCGAAAAGGATTCAACACAATCGACCATATCCACCCGATAACCAAGCTCATTAAGGTTTGTAGGGAGTTCAAGCATGCCGCTCTGTCTAACGTTCATTGATTTACGTTGACAGAACAATCAAACAGCCTTTGATTCTGTTGAGACTGAAGCCGTCATCAAAGCACTAGTTAAACAGGTGTTCAAACTCAATACATCAAGATCCTTCGTGAGCTGTAATACGGATTCACCACAAGGATCTCACCATTCTACATGGAAGTGATTGTTGATGTAAACAATCACTTTTACATAAACAAGTAAACAATCACTTTTTCTTCAAACAAGAGGGGTTTGGCAGGGCCCAGAGCGATAGCCCAGCGGGTAGGGCGTTTGCCTTACATGCGGCCAGCTCATATGGTCCCCCAGGCACCGCCAGGAGTGATTCCTGAGTGCAGAGCCAGGAGAAACCCTGAGCATTGCCGGGCGTGACCCAAAAAAAAAAATAAAAAGAGGGGTTTGGCAGGGTGATATCATTTCACTGAAACTCTTTAGTGCCACCCTCGAGAATGTCATGCGACAATTAGAATGGAAAGGAATGGGAGTGAAGACAGACAGTCGGCAACTGCACCACCTCTGCTTTGCTGATGACAATGATGCCATTCTAATAATGCCAAACATTAGCCCAGTGGCACAAATGCTGGCTGACTTTGACTGTGAATGTGGAAGATAGCTGAATCTCAACAAAATAATGTTCATGAAAACCAAAGTAGTTCCAGATGCTCCATTCACTCTCAACAGAATAAACATCTCTGAATGCAGCAGTTGTGTACCTAGGTCTAGAACTCAATATGACGAACAATTTAGCACCTGAGCTGCACAGGAGGAAGAGGGCAGCATGAATGCCTTCAAGAGCATCAAAGAAATAGCTAAAAGGAAAAAGAACCTCTGGATCCGGGCACATCTCTTCGGCTCCACTGTTCTCCCTGCATTAACATAAGCCTCAGAGACCTGGGTCCTATGAAAGCAGGATGAGAATGCTATTTTGGTCTCCCAAAGTGGAATCAAAAGAGCTATGCTTGTAATATTATGCCTCAAGTGAGAGAAGGAATTCCAGAGTTCCAACCTCAGTCGATGATCCAGAGTCAGGGAACGCTGTCATGTTTGCCAAGGTGTCAAAAATCAGATGGTCTGGACATGTAATGCTACTTTGAGAAGACCGCTGAACTAGAGCTGTTACCAACTGGATCCCACGGGATGTCAAAAGATTATGTGGCTGCCCACCTACAAGATGGACAGTCTTCTTCGTCAAGACCCTGAACGAATGGTTTGAGGCTCTTTGTATTCCTGGAGCAAGCAGATGCCATTGGGCTACACTGGCATATGACAGGAACAAATGGAAACATTTTGGCGCCCTCTGGAGCAAATCGGCAACTAAATGGATGTTAAGTGATCAAGTGATCAAGATGAGAAAAAAATCACATAAAGATGTTCATACAAGTTCACTGACCTGTGGACCAGGTATTCCTGGGTGTCCTGGAAGGCCCCTGAGTCCAGCTTCTCCCTATTGCATGGAGAAAAGGGAAAACAATAAACAGAAATGAGACCCTCTTACATATTTTCAGTCATTTTCTTCTGGGATTTCCCTGTTGCCTGGCCCCATCCCAACAAATATAAGCATGTAGTAAGGACAGTGTCAACACACATTCATGAGCATATCCAACAATTGATGTTGTAGACTAGGGTGGCAGTCTCAGGGTTCAAGAGGGCTTTAAGAACAATAGCTCCCATATTCACACCCTTGAGCATGCTCCTCTCATTCTTACAGGTAAACCAGCGATCTCTAAGAGGATGGATTTTCATTCCTATATAAAAGGTATTGCTTTTCCACTTACCTTTTTTCCTTCTGGGCCTTCTCTTCCTGGCTTTCCCTGGATACCTTTATCCCCTTTAAAACCTGGCATACCAGGGAGACCTGGGGGACCGGGAGGACAATCATGGCACACATCCTGAAAGAGAAAGTAGAGAGAAATAAATACCAAATAATATAGTAGCTAATTGCTCAATTTCTCTTCACTGTTATTAGCAAATGACTGAAGAGCAAACAGGTGATTGACTCAACCCAGAAATGTGTAAAGATTTGCAATTTTCCTCTGGAAATATAGACTAAGACAATGATCATAAAAAGTGTCCAGAGCAATATCTAAATATATTAAAAGCACAGACCTAAGGCAAACACTTAGTATTGTTAAAATTGCAGGCTTTTTCTAAGGTTAGGGCCAGCAAGCCGGAAGCTGAGCCCCTTTCTACTGAACAATTTCTGCCTAAGTTTCTGTTCAAATGGGCTGAACAAAGGAAGCAACAGTTGCACACCCAAGGACGGGTCTGTTTGTGACAAAATCCCAGCCAGACTATGTACAGAATGATTCTTTGCCTAAAGGCATTCAATAAAATTTGTCTGGAACAAAGCTTTTACAGTGTGTAGCACAGGAGATACTACATGCAACTCCCAAGCCCAAACATATGCTAGTTTATAATATATTCTAGAGGCTTGGATTCTTCCTTTACTATCCTTGTTTTCAATCATCCCTCACTTTTATCTTACTTTGCTCCTTGTAATGGTTAAAAAGGTAGATCAGGGACCAGAGCGATAGCACAGTGGGTAAGGCATTTGCCTTGCAGCGGCCGACCTGGGTTTGATTCCCCGGCATCCCGTATGGTCCCCTGAGCACTGCCAGGAGTAAATCCTGAGTGTAGAGCCAGAAGTAACCCCTGAGCATTGCTGGGTGTGACCCAAAAAGAAAAAAAAATAGATAGATAAAAAATACTTATAATAGTGTCAGAGTTGATGGCTATTTATAATGTATGTATTCCCTCTGTTAAAAACTGTCCTGCTTTGATAGTTTTATAGGTCCACACCTCGCTATACTCTGGGCATACTCCTGGCTCTGTGCTCAGTAATAACTCCTCCCAATATTCCAGGAAAGGCATGTGGTGCTGGGGTTTGGATCAGGGTCTGTCACATGCATGTCAAGTGCCTTAACTGCTGAACCGTATCTCCCATCCACCTTTATGCTTTGAACAACAGAGTGTGTGTCCTGTAGAGCTCATGATTAAATGTTATGACTTAATACCAAATAATGAATATAGTCTGCTGAATATATAAAATTTTCTCCTCATTTCATTAGGTTGATGTTTCAGGAGATTTAACACTCCTATTGGCCTATAGTCCAAGAGGAAAAGCTTTTTATTGCAAAAGCAAGTTTCAATTTCTCACCTTACTTCTTGCTACATTCAGAGAACACATTTTGTTCCCTGTTCCTCTGTTATAATAAAAGGGGTTGTTTAGCTGGTTATGGCTATGGTTTGCCCTTGCTATGGCATTCATCAGTGGGTGACATGTTTTAGTAGCATGCATACATTTGGTTGCTGGGGTCCCAAAGATAGCACACTCTTTTTATGGCATTGGGGGACACAATGATTGTGCCAATAATCATTCTTAGTTTATGTGGTACCAGGCATGATGTTTGTGGTCTTATGCCTTTAACACAGGAACTTCACCACTGAAACATATTCTTGGGCATTTTTTGAGTCTTTGATATTGAAGATTTCCTATTCTAATTTTTCTAATCAGAATATTGAGAAGTCTTCCTGATTATTACAAATCCTTGACATGGTTTGCTTTCATGGTCCTAGAAATTTCTGTTACTGAAGCAATTATATCTGACTGTTACAGTAGCTACTAATTACAAATTCATGCACTATCCAATATTCAAAAGGAATCTGTGAGCTCTCAGAAAACAGAGATAGTTATTATATCATCAGTTGCTAATCCTTAGCAGTGTGCCTCCTTCAGATGAATGAATAAATCAGTTGACCGTAGCAACTAAACAACTGACCACAAACCACCCAGCTTTAGTGACCTGTGCCATCTTCCTTAGGTTGGTATCATGATAAGATCTTTGAATTATGGTTTCAGGGGGTGAAAGAGTCAAATTGTTAAAGCAGGGCCGGAGCGATAGCCCAGCGGGTAGGGCGTTTGCCTTGCATGCGGCCGGCCTGTGCCGGCCTGGGTTCGATCCCCGGCATTCCATATGGTCCCCTGAGCACCGCCAGGAGTGATTCCTGAGTGCAGAGCCAGGAGTAACCCCTGAGCATTGCCGGGTGTGGCCCCCAAAAAAATAAAGCATATGAAGCAGAAACAAATGAGACAACCTGAAGGATACTGGTTTCAGTTTTGCACATTTTCTTAGGAAACAGCACTGGAAGGAATTCACTTATCCCTAGAACCCAGAATGCCATAAAATGACATGTACTCATGCAGCAATAGCGATGGATAGATTTATATATGAGAATGGGAATTACATAATAGCAGCATGAATTCTAGCAACTGAGATCTAGCTGAACTTGGCTGCTGCAGTGACAAACAGAAACCATTTGTTGCAGTAGGTTCCACAGCATAAAATGATTGATTTGTCTGAATAACATACATCTCACTGCTTTCCTGTTTCTCTATTTCTGTGAAGGTTATCTCTGCACCTTGGTCAGTCTTAGAGATTTTGTGCAGGCATGTTCTCTAGACACCAGAGCTTCCAATAGCCTCAGAAGTCTCTGCTGTCCAAGACTGACCAACGAGGATGTTGAACTGAACATGAGACATCAAGGAGCAAGAGTCAGTTCTCATAACTACTACTAACATATGCCAGAGCTCCGAGACATTCTTGTCCTTGGACTACCCAAGGATTTGAGACAAGACAGATTCTTCTTCCTACCAGATAGGATTTCCCAGAATACATGGTAGGTTATGCCCACTTGGGATCATGGTTCTACGATTCTAAACACCAGCCTCCTCCTCTCTAAAGCACAGACCTCAGAGTATGATGAGAAATTCATGATATAATAAATACAAAGTGCATGATGCCAGGGCACACAGTGAGAACATAATTAATTTTACCTGTCACCCTGATACACCGTGAGTGGAACTGTGGTTTTGGTTAATGTCTCCCTCTCAAATGCCATTCTCTTGCCATGATCATAGATCAGGTGGCCTGGTCCACCAATGTCGACTGTAAACTCCTCTGTAAAACTGAGTTGATTTACACAAACCACTTTTTTATGTAACCACTTTGAGTCATTTCCATTGTCAAAAGCAGAGATCATTCTACTTTTATTTTGCTACAAAATTTAAATGGAATAATCCACGGCAGCATAACTAGTTGCTACACGTAGTCCTTGTGTATAATCCCTAAATATTGATTCCCTTATGGTCTCTATCATCTTCCTTTTGTTTGTGATATTTTTAGCAATCATAGCTCCTAATGTCATTGTACCAAGTTAGCACAGCGTATCAAATACTCAGTAAAGTGCATAACAAATGGAGGAATCCTGCAGTCTTTGTTATGTGGAAAAAGCACTTCCTAGGAATAGAAATAAACTCCAAGTTCCAACCAATCTGTTCTAGATCCTCAATGAAATTGTATGTGTTGTTTTAGGCTGAAGAGAAAATATGGGGGGGCAGGGAGTGGTAAATACACTTGCTTTATTTATCAGTGACTCCTATCTGATCACTGGCAACCACAAGCAGCACCTAAGCAAGCATCACCAGGAATGGTACACCAAGCAGAGTATCAGAAAAGCAAGGAAGCAAGGGAGGGAAGAAGGGAGGGGAAGGAGGGAGGGAGGGAGGAAGCAAAGAAGGAAGGGATAACCAAACATTGTGTAATTTATGGGTCAAAACTTTAAGTGATATCCCCCTCCATTTTGTCAAGCCTGGTGGCCCCGCCCAGGAGCTGCCCTGGGGCCACCAGCATGCGGCCTCGACGGCGGGGAAGCTGGAACTCCTCTTTCCCCAGGCTAAGCTGACCATGGGGCTCCCGGGAGGACAGATGGGTTTTGGGAGTGGCCCATCACCTCTGGGGGTCCCGGAAGCAGCCAGATGAGACTCGCCCACCACACTAGCCACCACCTTCACTGTCTGGACGCTGGGATACTACCTCACGACCAGATTAACAGAGCAAAACCAGTTTGAGCCCAGGTCGCGCGGCCGCGTGCTCCATCAAAATAGTGGAAACAGTAATGTCCTTTAATCCACTGCATTCAATGATGTGCAGGAAAGTTTGGCAGGAGGGAGAGATAGAGAGGAGAGAAAAAGGCATACAGAACCCGCCAAGTAGTTGAGGTGTGGGAGGGAGGAGGGAGGTGGGGACATTGGTGATGAGAGATGGGTTTGGGTGGAGGGATGGGTGTTGGAACACTGTAGAACCAAAACTCTACATGAGCATCTTGCAATTGTATGTCTAAAATGGTGTAATAAAATTTTGGGGGAAAGAAAACAGGTAGGGAAAAAATTTAAGCCCATAGGAAAGAGAAGCAGCGTAAGTTGCAAAAGACAGTTTCAAAAATGACCAGTATTTCAGGAAGATCAAAGTTTATTGTACTTTGGAAGACTTTTATATCAGTGGTTCTCAGTGAACTATCACTTCTGGCATATAGACTCTTGTCACCTTCCACATTGATTTGGGACATGCTCATGTGACTTGTTTTGACTGACGTGACATGAACAATTGTGTTACAAGCAGGGACTTATTGTACTTGCATACGGTTCCCATGCAAAAAAACTTTAAGCGATAGACAGGGATTTCTGCATTTTGACAGGTAATTTCAGGACATTTACTTATATAATGATTTAGTCTGATAGTATGAGGTTTGGAAATGACCACACTGGATTTGAGTCTTAGCTTTGTTGCTATTCAACCTCTTTAAATTATTACAAATGACCATCAAATTATTCAACGTCTTTTACCTTTAGAGAAATCACCCACTGGATTATTTAATGAGGATATTTATCTAAAGGGCTTGCTAATGAAGATTTCGTGAGGGTGATTTTGACCCAAACCTCACAAATATACACTAGGCACAGATCCACTTATTGATATTCATTTAACAAGGACTCTTAGAAGACAAACTTTCTGTCCTATAGTTTTCCAAATATCATAAATAATTATATAATGTTATCAATTTCTTAGGAGCAAAGCCTTCCAGATAATAATAAAAGATGCCCTCCCAGAAAGAGAAGTTCTTGCCCTTTGTCACCTAGATCCAACCAGAAGGCTTTAGCATACAATATTAATATGGCAACAGATGATATTGATATAGGGAGATAAGGCAATTGATTCCACAGATAGTACAAACCCATATAATTCAGGTTGCTGTTTACAAGGTTTATAGACAAAGCACAGTTCTATGGGGCCAGCTCTACCCTGAATGTAGCTGCTCATATATCTACTGGATTCCCATAAAGTCTGATAACACAGCCACATCCAGTAGCATTAAAGAATACTGATTTGACTGAAAAGAAAATCTCAAGGCTGTAACCACAAAATACAATGCCAAACCCTCAGAGTGCTCACTCCTGTTATCACTGGCACAAAAATCTGGACATATTGAGGATAAAATCCTTAGAGTGGAGTCAAGAAAGGAGTTGATTCATTTATAGTTTTTCCAGAGTGATATAATTATAAAAAATGATCTAAACTAATAAGAGCCTGTAATATACAAGGTTAAAATCAATAAATAATGATTTTATGTCATATCCTTGACTGTGGAAAAACTCTCATCAATAAAAAACAGGAAATATTACTCTACTATCTGTCATTTTTTAATAAAATGTATAATTTTCCATCAAGGCATTTCATGTAGAGAGTTTAATAATTCCCAGGTGTCTCAGAATTTTGGCCTTATTTTTTTTTCTGGTTTACTCACTGGCACTCATAGATGTACTCCACCCTTTGTGCTATCACTGTGCTTTTCAAAAATACCTGAAGTAAGGAGTTACTCACTTAAAATTTGGTATCTAATCTGCTAATGTTAAGATAAATTCTTGAATTAAAGCCAACAAAAACACCCCTTACACATATTAAAGCAAGACTATTTCTGAAATCTAAATCTTGCACTGTCTGCCTTTTACCTTTTCTAGATTTCAGTCAATTAAATTCTGAGGTCCCAGCCAGTCCTAGGGTATCTGTAATTTCCTCTACTGACTGTCTCATACTCATTATGGTTAACATTTGTCACTTGTGGGAAAGGTAGATGTGATTCTGACTTCTAGCTATTCTTGAACTCAAATACAGACTTAATTAAGCGAAAAGGTTCATTACTAGCTGAGGGGCTTCCCTGTCCTTGCTCTTGCAGCTCTTTCCGCTTCTGCTCATGGCTCCCTCTTTTTACTGAGAACTAAATTTTATGGGGTGTTTTTTTTGGGACCTTTTATTCTTATACAGTCACTGGCCTTCACCATGTTTCAGGTTTCTGAACGCAAAGCAAAAGTTATTATAAATTCGAATAACTCAGAATAGTTGTGAAAAGAAAATACTAGCTGCACACTAAGCACTTAGCACAAAAGCATTTAGCGTTTAGCACAGTACTGCCCAGGAAAATTTCCCAGGATGATGAAAAGTATTTAAATTTGCCTCGTCATATAAGGTAACCACTGGCCAAATGGGTACAGTTAGTGCTTGGAATGTCGCTACTGTGACCAATAAGTGGATATTTTATTATACTTAATTTTAATTCAGTTCAAATGGACACTTACTAATAGTCACTGATACATTGCACAGAACACAGCGTGTTGGCACATGGGAACACCAGTATTATGTTTTCTCAACATATTATATTAATTCTAGCACATAATTGTTCTAACAAAAATTATTGTAATCTCCAGCCCCAAGCATTTTCAGAATGCATTCACATCTATTCATGTCATTACCTTAACCAAGAGATTTATGTCCTCTGGAGACAGGAGTGGAGAGGTGCCCTGTCAAAATAAAAATAAATAAATATATCCATATTCACATGCATAAAAAAGGCAGAAGCACAGGCACTGTAAAGGCCATTCCCCAGCAGACGGTGCAGTTCTCTTCTATGTAAACTACAACTTATAATTGTCCTATGCAAGGACTCAAACAGTCCAGTCTGAATCACTTACTGAAGAAGGTTTTAAGTCCTAGTCAAGACCAGTGAAAAATGGATTCATTCTGTCCCCAATCTCAATATCTCACCACTTTTCCATTCATTATATCTTTTTTCTACACTATCATCAAAACTGAGTTTCTGTAAGTACTATGGAAAGGTCAGGAGGTATAAAGTTAAGATCCCCTTGGGGGATTTTGTGACAAACCTAATAAGGCATTTGAAACAATGTATTCAGATATACATGGTGAAATAGCATTTAAAACAGCTTCATTTGAAGATAAATTAGTGTCTTCAGGTGACTGGATCTACAGTTAAACCAACTGTAAGCTGGACTGTGGCATATTATAATTGTAACCCACGCAGAGTCCAAGATGAACAAGTGGTTGTGTCTACCATGAGATGTAAGGAACAAGGCTAAAATCAAAAAGAAGACTAAAAGGCAGGCACTAGAGATAAAATATTCTTATAAATTGGAGATTGGAATATTCCCATGAAAACATCTATTTTTACCATGGAAAAGGACCGCTAGTGGCCCTCCTTAAAGGGGAGGTGATACGATATTTTTTCCTCTAGAATATGGAAAGTATGTAGGCACAAGTGAACATATGGTGGTTTATTTATTCCAGATCAGTCTGAGTTTATTCGTCCCATGTAGCATCTTGGGAAGACAAAAACAGACTATTGTTTTGCTTACTCCCTTTTTCCTGAATTCCTGTGACTGCAAAAAGAAGTGTGCCAGGGGCACGCTATTGATTTGCTTAGAAAACCCCTGTTAGAGGCTGAGATATGTCTATTTTGCTTTTTGTTATCTTTTCTCTTCTAGACTACTGCAATTGAGAGACAAGAGAGAGATTGGGGTGGAAGTGATTACAAATTGAAGGAGCCAAGGAAACCTCTAGCACTAAAGGAACACTTGCTTAAGTTGCACAGGCTAAAGACCGAGGCATGGTCTTTCTGAGCTATCTGATAGAGTCCTTGCAGAAGGGCCAACCTGCATATACGAACTTCAAACTTCAAAAGGGGAAAAATGTTCTTTTTAAGATTTTCTGTTTTTCCCTGGGAAGTTGATAACAGCAGAGGATTAATTTTTTTTAAACCAGTACATTTTTGTTCTGCTGGTATTGCTTCCTTTCTGACATTTTTGTATCTTGAGTTATTTGGAAAGAATTTTAACCCCAGCATGATGTGACCTTATAAATAATTTAGCCCATATCTTGTTCTGACCAATTGTATAGGTCTTCTGATAAAGATCTCAAGAAGATTCATGGGAACACTCTCTAGGGGTTGGGAATATTTTACAGGTTAATGGGATACATTTCAGGCATATCTGACCTGATCAGTAAGTCGTCTAAGATGAATCAATATTAGGTATGATGGGCTCAGATAACAAACAGTGGGGAAGCTTATAGGTACAGACACTCAATCTGTGATCTATATAGATTTCTGAGTCTCCTAATTACTCCTGAAAGGAACAACTACTTGAAATGCCAGGGGTTGTACTGCCGATGGCTTATTTGGAATGAAGGTGAAAAAAAGAACCTCATTTACTGGAAACAGTTGAGCATCTTGTGAACATTCACATTCCAGGAGTCCACTGGCATTTTTCTTGCTTTAATGTTTCCTTTTCTTTGTAAGTTTTCCCTAAGACTAGATTCTCAGACTTGCACAAGAATCACCTTACAGGGTTCTGTTTCTAGAAAAAACAATTCCAAGTATCCATGGGGGTAGGGTGGTATAAACTTGTATGAGAGCAAGCCTGTAACTTCACTTTCAGTTCCACTCTACACCTGCTGAGGAATGATGACTGTAAAGTGAAGGAATAACTATAGACTTAGCTTGTCTAAGCTCATCAATTCCTAAGAAAAGTCTATACTAAGCAGCTCTCAGGGAAAAACTTCAAGTTCTTGAAATGTTCTGAAAGGTGTTGTTTGTGTTTTTGTTTTTGCCTATAATCCTGGCCATGTCAGAAAATTTATTTATAAAATAATTCTTGGATAACATCAGGCTGATCTCTTCAGAGGATAAGGGACTAAGTGACTAAGACCAGATACTTGGGCACTACATAACTATGTAATTTGAAATCTCTGGGCACCATGGCTAAAGTAGGTGATCTACTGTATTTTCTCTCAAGCAGCCATGACATCTCTTTCATCTACAGGTGAAAGAATGTCTATTCTTCCAGCAAAATAAATTACAATCCTGATAATAAGAGCTTTTTTTGAGTTCTATGATCCTGACTGAATTTGAACATGGTGTTACAATGAGTGAACTGACTGGGCTGAAAGCTACTAGGCTACAGTTGAACGAATGGGAGAAGAGGAAAGACTATGCTAAGTGAGCGAAACACTAAAATATAAGTCCAGATTTGTTCCCCTCCCTTTTCTCGCTCTCATGGATGAGCTATGAAGGAGTTGTTGAATGGCTTCTGTGATTTTTTTTTGTAATTTTAACTCCCTATATAGTCTCTTGCAGAACCTTACTTTTATATCTATTTCACTAGGGTCTTGCCAGCACCGGCACAAAGTAAATTCATATAATGTCTCCTATAACCTGTTCCATAAAGAAGAAGGTGTGAGGGAAGAGGTTCTCCCTGCATCCCAGGACTCCCTTTTCTTGTTCCACTGGAAGGTCTTTGGTGAAAAGTTTCCAGACAGAACAGAATCCTGGTCTCTGCTGTGCCAGGCAGTTCATTGGTGAGGGATAGTTCAAGAATGCAAGAATTTCTGAACCATTATCTTTTACCAAAAAAATTGATCAAGGCTTGCAAAGGAGATTGGTAGCCTTTCATATCCACTACTTTATTGTTAAGTATCTTTGAGAGAGTGGCCTATTATCTGCAGACAAACTTATGGTATCAGCCTGAGGGCTGAAATTCTCCAGCCTCAACTGCCACCATCTCTTAAGTATTACAGAATGTCATCAATCTAACTTAAATTCTGACTTGCCCACACAAACATGCTCATCATCACTGTACCTTCCCTGGAGGGCCCACAACAATCTGATAATTGGGTCATATGTTTTTGCAGTTGTAACTAAGTCAGATGACTCCCGAGAAAATTAGTGTAGAGCACACAAGTGAATCCAGGAGGAACTTGAGCTTGAAAAGACAAAACATACGCGGGATTGTACAAATACACTTAGCCTTTCACAGCTTTCCCTGTTCTCATTCTGAGAGGGAAGAGCAAGGGGAATTTATTATGATAATAGAAAGAAGACAACTGGCAACTCAGATAGAGACCTTACCGAACAAAGGGTAGATGTAGTCAAATTAATACTATATAGCAATGTGCTAGTATAATGTTTACTTTCCTCTTTCCCTGCCTTTCTCCATACCCAGGAGTTTGCATCCTAGGAATGTACAATAGAGAATGCTTTCCTGTTAGACTGATACTCGATAAAGAGATAACAGGTACATCTACCTTAGCCCAAGCTTCTGACATCAGCGTTGAACCTACATCTACAGTTCCTACTGAATGGTCCCTACCCTGATATCCTATTTCTTAATATGAAGTTAGACTAATTGTTTTTTTTTATTGGCTTCCTGCTATGGTTTATTTCTGGGCATGGCTGTACCTAAGCTTAGTTCCCCTGCCATAACTTTATAAATACTTTTTTGAAGTTTCTTGAATCATATGAATCACATTTTATCTTCCTGGGTCCCTGATACTGGCTCTCCCTGTGCCCAGTCGGCAGAGCTGCTACTGGCTCTCCCTGTGCCCAGCCGCTCATGAGGCACCCGGGAGGGATGGCAGGTCCTAGCCCTGGCCCGCCACACCAGCAGAGCCTCACAACAAGCCAGACAACCCCCACTCTATGAGGGCCTCTATTTTCCACATCTGGACTTCCCCCTCATCAGAACTCCATCAGCAGACCAGCCTATCACAGCCAGGCCCATGCAGCCTCTTGTGGCCATGCGTTTCATTAATAATTGCTGGATTTTGAGATGACTACAAGAGTATGCTACCCACACGGCAGAGCCTGGCAAGCTACCCGTGTCGTATTTGATATGCCAGATACCAGTAACAATTATAGACCTCATTCCCATGACCTTATGGAATGGTTTGAGGCTCTTTATGTTCCTGGAGCAAGCAGGTGCCCTTGGACTCTACTTGCATGAGATAGGTAATATGGAGATGTTACTGGTGCCCGCTCGAGCAAATCAATGATGAATGGGAAGACAGTGACAGTGATACAGTCCCTGATACCTGATATTCATCTAGAAAAGTTAGATAACATACTGGTTTGCCAGGAAGCCCTCTTTCTCCTGGAGTTCCTGGTATGCCCTGTTGGAAGAAATAAACAAAACAGTAACTATAATACGCATAGAACATTATTTTTTACTAGTATTTTAATACACATCTTGAAAAACCACAGCACAGTAACTTTAATGTCAATGGAACCATGTTTCTTTGTTTTTAACTTTATTTAAACAATGTTTTTTACAAAGTTGATCACAATACAACTGTTTCAGGTATTCAATATTCCAACACCAATTCAACCACAAATGTGTCCTAACCACCACAAAGTCCCTAGATTCCTACCCCTAAGCCTGCTCACTTAGCAAGCACTAATTAATTTACTTTATATTGCTTATTACAACATATATCTTGTATTGATGCTGCTAAGGTCATGACCATAAGCATATAATCTTTTTTTTAAATGCTGTATGATTTTATTTTATTTTTTTAATATTTTATTATACCGCCGTGAGATACACAATTACAAAGATGTTCATAAGATGTTCATATTTGGGTTTCGGTCATACAGTGTTCCAGCACCCATCCTTCCACCAGTGCCTATTTCCCACCACCAATGTCCCCGATTCCCTCCCCTAGCCTGCCTCTATGGCAGATTCTTTATTTCTCTCTCTTTCTCTCTATCTCTTTCTCTTTTCCTTCCCTTCCACATTGTGGATTACAATACATACATTAAAAGGTTGTCATTTGTATATTTTTGCCTGTATTTAATGCTCAGTTCTACGTTGGTATTAGCACTTTCGACAATTATTGGCACAATGTTCCATTCTCTGTCTTACCTATCCTCTGACTATCACGCATTTTCGATAATTTCCACCTTTGTCAAGACCTCCTGACCCATGAAAAGCATATAATCTAGATCTTCTCTATTCCTCTTTTCTGCTGGCCTCAATATCTATGCCAAGACTATATGGTAGAAAAAATATTGATGCTCTGTACCAATAGAAATTAATGGTACTTAATCTTAACTGAATAGCCAAAAATTCCCAGAAAAATGAATTATAGCAAGTAACTACAAGAACTCATATCTTCCTAATATTGCTGATATGCAAAACAAAACAAAGTAAGTGATTCAGAGTATGCATGTTTGCACACACACACACAAACTCAAACCTATTAATTTCATCCTACTTTTCAAAACACTAGTGGAAGTCTAGTTATGTAAACACAAATAGATATAATAGCCTGCTTCAATAGAATATGACAATAAAAAAATGCTGACAGTAAGAAGACAGACTAGAATATACAGAAACAGGAATTAAAGGGTAACTGTATCCTCTGAAACAGAATTCAAAGAGGGAAAATACATTCCTGATTTAAAGAAATAGTAGGAGGTAATAAATTGTGAGGGTAGGGGCTGGAGCGATAGCCCAGTGGGTAGGGCGTTTTTTTTTTGCACTCGGCCGGCCCATGCCGGCCTGGGTTTGATCCCTGGCATCCCATGTGGTCCCCTGAGCACCGCCAGGAGTAATTCCTGAGTGCAGAGCCAGGAGAAACCCCTGAGCATCGCTGGGTGTGACCCAAAAATAAATAAATTATCAGGGTAACAAAAACTGGCATGTGTCTTTGGTAAGAAGCTTACCACAATGGGTGGGGAATGATAGACACTGAAACAGTGGTGGAGAAAAGAGGACATTTGGATGGAAGGGACTCATGCATGAAACCCTACTAATAAAAGCAGTAAACCTTGGTGTCTAAACTAATATTAATAAAATTAATAAAGGAGAGCAATTTATTATTTCTATTCACAATAGATGAAAAGTATTACAGTAGACAGGAAGATGTAATAATAAAAGATGACTACTACTATGGTTAACTAGTGTTTGACATCTTTGGTTTATGAAAAAAAACACCTCACTGACATCTATGCTTTGGAACAATGAGTAAGTTGTTCTTACTCATTACTCAATTGTTCTGTATATGGATCACTGCAAGGCAAAGAAAAAAAAGTACAATCCCTGTCTTCTTGGAACTTGAAAAGCTTTAGCAAATATCTGATAATGTAGAAGGAGATGATATCAGGCGAGCCTGGAATTTCCTTGACTAGAGAAACAAACTTATTCCAGGGATGGGTCTGGAAAACTCAATATATGCTCAAGTGTTGTCTTACTTGAGCATAACTGAGAAGCCAGCTATGGAAAAAATTAAAAATAAACAAAACAAAACTAATAATAGAGGGAAATATAACCCCAAGATGTCCAAGTATAAGGCTCCCTAAGAGTTTACTGAGAAAGCATGATAGCAAAGCAGGATTATTAAAACTAGACAATATAAAATTATATGCCAAAATAAATGCAAGGTCAAACATTTTAAATATTCATGGGTAGGTAAGGGAAAGAATGAAGAAAAGTTGCTCTTAGATTTTCTGAAAGTCCTTCCTTGAGCTTTAAAGTCATGGGAGACTGGAGGCCTGAGTTTCTAAGAGAATTGTAAGAACCTTGATTGAGTTTAAACCACATATCCTTACTTACATCCTGTCCAGCTGGCCCTGGGGCCCAGGTAGTCCAGGTAAACCTCGAGATCCCTGGTGAAAAATAAGATAAAATAGTTTAAGTAAGTAAAGAAAAATCCCCTTTACTTGGCATATATCATACAAAATAGCTTGTTGTTAAGAAGAATGTTATGTGTGCCAAAGAGCACTCTGCTCAGAACTGACTCACTCCATTATGCTTGTGGAGGTGGATGTGTTAAGTACACACAGAGAACACTCTGGAAAACTGTCATCATGAATTTTATTTCCCAGACCCCACACCAGGACCCTTTCTTGAGTGGGATGGGACAGTTCCTGCAGTGAAACAGGTCTGGTGCAAAAACTCACGCAATAAATTTCCATTTAACCTGTTAAACCTACAGGTTGTTGGTCAGTTGAATAAGCTCACTTGTATAAGACCAGCACAGAGCTCAACAGCAGATGCTATAGATGTCTATAGAGAGGTATATACATGCATATATATGCATGCGTATATATATAATTCTCATTCTGTTGAAAATGTATGATATCAGGAATTGGCTCATGATAATCTTGCTTCCTGTTGGAACTTAAATAGATAAGCACAGGATTAACTCCTTTGCTGACAGGACTGGAATGACATCTCAAAAGCTAACTTTCCCTTCTCTTTTCTGGGATCTTCATATGTCAACCATTAACACTGAATCCTCCGTTTGGATTTCAGTTTCTTAATCTGTATGTTAATATTACTGCTTTAAAGCTTCATACTGGTTCACTACTGCTCTGAACCATCAGTTTCCTCCTACATAAAAGATGGGTATAAAAATTAAGATTCTTTTTGATCTAGAATTCATTCAAGTGGGCAAAATTAAACACATAGTATGGCATAATGTGTGGTCTGTTGACTAAACTATGCAGCTCCTCTTTCAATCGGTGAGTTATATAAATACTCTTTTCCCCAGAAAATTCATAAATATGTTTTTATTAAGTTGCTGCTGCTTCTAAAAGCAACAAATTTAGTTGGATCTTTCTTATTGTTTCAACACACATTTAATCCAGTTTAATCCCTTGGCTATTCCCACAAACACATTCCAAATTAAAAAAAAATCCCTATTTTGCTCATGGTTGTATGGTTATGGCTTTGGTGGCAAAGCAAAGATTCAAAATTAGTTCTTATGGAATTGTGGTTAATTTCATGAAATTATGACGATCTGTATGTGATTCAGAGGTAAATAAAAGTCACTATAGTCCATTTTCCCAAATACAAAAACCAAACCAATTGACCAATATCAACTCCTTCCAGTCACTCTGGAGGTCTATGTTTTTATCTTAGAAGAGACTGTACAGTTGAATTCAGTAATTTTCAAAAGCTATGTTCATTTCTGGTGCTCAAATTAAAATTTCTTTGAATAAAATAAAAGGCCAATAATCTGGATCGGTTCAGACAGTACAATGGGAAGGACACTTGCCTCACACACAGGAGACCCAGGTTCAATCCCTGGACCTATTGTATTCCTCTGAGTTCTAGCAGGAGCGATCCCTGACTTCAAAGTCAAAAGTAACCCCTGAGTTCATCCAGGTATAGACCAAATCTCCCTCCACCCTAACCAAAGAAAGGCAAATGCTTTCCATTTAAGTCCAAGCCTTGTTAAAAATTATACTATACCGGAGGTCCTTTGTCTCCTGGTGCTCCGGAAGGGCCCTGTGAAACAAATGAACACAAGTAAAGCAGAAAATAAATTATTATTTAAACATTCTGTATGAATTAGTTCGTGGGAAATACTTCTAAGACAAGTCTTCAGTCATTGAAGAAAATAATAAATGTCCTCTCCGTGAAGGCATGTTGTCATATGCCTTGGCACTCACCATCCACCCAGGGGTTATGCATGTGTAAATATTGCTGGACAATTAATTCCCCATTTGACCCTGAAGTTCCACTGCCCTATTTTAGCATCCATTTGATTCTTACACTTGAGACTCTGGTACAGGGTGGAAGCTGGAAACTCTGGTACAGGGTCAGTATCTCAGTATCCTCTTGTTGTGTTCTCTTAAAGATTCTTACCTTGTTTCTTGGTCAGGACAAGGTAGGGCACACTCAGAGTCATATCTGGCTGCACTTAATGCTTCTGGTCCCTTTCTATTCTTGCAAGAAGATATAAACACACATGTGGACATGCACACACCACACACACACTCATCCACCTGCGACTGCCATCTGATAAGCAGGCCCTGTTAAGAACGTGGCTTCCATATATTGAACTTAAGGTGTTCTCATTGACTGAGTCGTTAGTGCATAGTCTCAGGTCCTTCAGAACTATTCTTTGGCCCTGAATATTTACCATTTACTACACTTTGTATGTAGAATTTCTGCCCTACGTTTCTATCTGGATATATCATTGTCATGATTTGGTTCTCAGTTGGATAGCACTTAGAAAGGGCTACTTAGTCCTGTTACACACTTAGTTCAGGACATATTGCCTACAATTAGCATTCTTTCTCACTGTCCTCTCTACTAAATGGAATAAATGCTAAACTGGGAGAACAGAGATGCCCTAAGCACCTTGCTTGGCAAGTCTCTCGCTACTTGGCCCAGTGCCCTACCTTCAGTTATAACAGAGTAGAGTAGTGCACAGAAAATGACACTCCATCAAAACAAAAGGTTTAAAGCATGAGAGTAAATAGAGAAAAAAACTTATAATTATTTTCCTTTGAATGATGATGATAAGATTCAGAAGAGAGGGAATTTCCCATAGCATACTGGACTTGCTCACTCCACATCTGATCTCAGCACAGCTGGCCCTGTAGCAATATCCCATGAGAAATGCCATATATATTTCTGAGAAAGAAAAAATATTACACAATTGCACAGGTTTCTGGCAACTGAAAACCAGTAAACATACCTTATCCATTAAATATGTCCCAGAGCTGCATGATAAATAGAATAAGTATCATCTTAAGTACATGGTTAAACAACAAAGGAAGTAGGGACACTTTCCTGTGGCCTAAAAAAACCAACCAAATAGTTCTCTAAGTAATGTTCTAAAGTTCCTTGGCCAGGGAGTGAGTAGTGAAGAAGCAATAGTGGTAGGACACACAATGAGCCTGGTTTGATCGGGAAGCTAAAATTCATAATAATTGTAAAATGAAAGGTATTTAATAGGTGTTAACAAAGATTCTTTGATGATGGAACACATGGCAAACCTGTATGCTTTGTTAGCCATATGATTTCAGGCACAGGTATTCAGATATTCACAGTCATCATGAATAACTATAGTATATTCAATAAAACCATAATTATAAATGCAGAAGTATAAATTTTATAGATTTCTCATATCATAAGGTACTGACCTATGTCATTTGTTTTCAAAAAGCCATCTGAAACTGGAAAGGATTCTTAGCTCTTAGACCATACAAATACTTCTATTGAGTATGTTTGCCCAGTGGGTCATAGCTTGCTAACCTCTGGATGATAATGTTAGCCATGGGATAAAGATGGAAAGGTTGGGACCGGAGCAATAGCCCAGCGGGTAGGGTGTTTGCCTTGCACGTGGCCGGCCTGTGCCGCCCAGGTTCGATCCCCAGCATCCCATATGCTCCCATGAGCACCACCAGTAGTAATTCCTGAGTGCAGAGCCAGGGAGTGACCCCTGAGCATGGCCGGGTGTGACCCAAAAAGCAAAAAAAAAAAAAAAAAAAAGATGGAAAGGTTGTCATTTTTCTCTCTTTGAGATAGTATAAATGCTTAATGAGCAAAAGACTTCCTTTATAACTAGTATTCAGAGCTTGTCCTCACAGATATTTGGGAACTCTGAATTATAATGTCTTTATCTTTTTTGAGATCAAAGTTTAAGTATATACCTAAAAATCATCACTGGCACCTAAAAAAATGACAGAGGAAAATTATTTCTAAGTGCACAGACTTGAAGATGCTCAAAAATATGCTCCTAAATGACATCAACTCACTATCTCAAATTCTCAACCATTTCCTGTATAAAACCATTTTCTGTACAAAACTGAAGATGGCAACACTATAAGATATAGGAAATAAAAGAATAAAATCAAAATAGTCTAATACAGTAAAATGAAAATTCTAATAATATAACATTACTTTTTTAATTTATTTTTTAAAAACCTGGCAGGCACCAAAAGAAGCCATAGGGAAGTTTGAGAAATAAAAGTATAAAGTCAATACTTCCTTTTCTTAGAACTGTTTAAACAATTAAAATTTCAGTTTTATGATTCTATATAAATTATCGTAGAGTTTGTTCCACAAATACGAAATAGCGTATTTGCAATTTTATAGGGATTTTGTAGAGTATATATAATTATTTTTGGTAGATGTGATATTTTGACAATGCTGATTATTCTAATTAATAATCATAGAATAGTTTTCTATTTCCTAGTAATATATTTTTTAAAACATTGCCTTATAGTTTACTTTGTATAAGAACCTGACATGAATGCTATTTCATTGACTGACTTGAATCGTAATATAAAATAATTATAGTCAAAACTGTGTGGTACTGAAATAATTATATTCAGACCAATGAAACAGAATAACAGAATCAATGTTCCCATAACAGACACTCAGATTCATGGGCAGCTAATCAATAACAAAGGGTTACATGAATGAGATGAAGTAAGGAAAGTTTCTTTTAACAAATGCTATCGCAAAAATTAGATGGTCACAGGTAAAAAAAAAAAAGCTGGAACTATTTCATACCATTCATGGAAACCTATTAAAGCTATTAAAGACTTCAAGATTAGATCAAAATTTATAAAGCACACTGAAGAAAACATAGGCAGAACCCTCTTGGAAAAAAAAGAACCTAGGTGAAAAGACAACAAATGAAATAAAAATTAACAAAAGGTAGTATATCAAATAAAAATGCTATTGCATGACAAAGAAATTCAAGCTCAAATAAAAAGACACCCTAATGAATGGAAGAAAATATTTGCATACAATACAGGAGATAAAGGGGTTAATATCCCAGATTTCCAAGCAGTTATAGACGGAAACAAAAACAAAGATAATAATCCCTATCCAAAATGGGGAGTGGAGAACAGACATTTCTTCAAAGAAGACATACAGATGGCTAGTAGACATAAAAAAGTGTTCATCATAGCTCTTATTAGGGAAATGTAAATCAAAATAATAATGAGATATCAACACACATCAGTGAGAATTGGTGTATCAAGAAGATTAGAAATGACTAGAGTTAGAAGGGTGTGTGTGAGAGAAGAACCCTCATTCACTATTGGGAATGTTATTTGGTTCAAACTCTGTGTAAATAGAAATAAATATTTTTCAATTTTTTTTAAGAATAGGGAGGGGAGATAGTACATCAGGTAAGGCACTTCCCTTGCATGTTATTACCTGGATTCAATCCCCAGCATCCCATATGGTTCTCTAAGACGCTCCAAGTAGTGTTTTCTCAATGAAATCACTCAGAACCACAATCAAGCTCTGAGCACTCCTGAGTTTGACCAACCCTCCAAAAATTAAAAATAGGACTCCATAATAAGCCTGTGTTTCCACTTCCTTGCATCTACACATCAAAAATACAGAAATGATCATTCAAAAGGAAATGTTCACACCCTTGCTAACTGCAGTACTTAGATCAATAGCCAGGGATACAGAAACAATCCAAATGTCCAACAATAGAGAAGTGGAACAAGAAACTGTTGTATATATGTACAATTATGAGAAAAGATGAAAGTGTTAATTACGCATTGTTGATAGAACAGAAGGCTATCATGTTAACACAGTAAGGCATGGGGAGAACTAATATCAAATGACATTATTCTCATATGTGACATACAGAAAATTAAAATAAGTGAATATGCAGTAATTAATGAAAAAACCATGGTATTGGAATACAGAGTCATTAACAAACTACAGGAGGAAGGAATCAGGAGGTCAAAGACCAGACTAGGGGGGATATAGGACAATAATGCAGGATTATGAGCATTTATTTTAGTGTGGCAGGTACAATAATTTTGTATATCAAACTAGATATTAGCACTATTGGAATTTTCTGAATATAATAAAGTTTAGGCTAAATAAAGCACTGCAGTTTGAAATATCAAAGAACAGTAATTAAAACATCATAAAATTAATAAAATAAATTTAAAACAAATATCACATAAAAATTTCCAGAAAGGGGGCCGGAGTGATAGCCCAGCTGGTAGGGCATTTGCCTTGCACTCGGCCGGCCTGTGCGGCTTGGGTTCGATCCCCGGCATCCCATATGGTCGCCGAGCACGGCCAGGAGTTCTTCCTGAGTGCAGAGCCAGGAGAAACCCCTGAGCATTGCTGGGTGTGACCCAAAAAAGCAAAAAAAAAAATTTCCAGAAAGAAGATCATTGAATATCATGTCCCAGTCAGATCATTCAAAGGGTCGGTTTGAATATTTTACATGAAGAAGACCTGTAATCAATCCCCATCACCCAAGTTCAGCCAGGAGCAGCCTTACCTGCACTGCTGAAAGAAAGCCCAAAATAACTTTGACTGTGGTCTCAAAACAAAAAAAAAAACAAAAGCAAAAGTATTGCAAACGTGTCTACCCAGGAAAAAAATTGGTGGAAGATAAATAAAAATATGAGCAGAAATTTAATTCACTGGGTATGAAATAACCATGATAAAATGGAAATTACAGTAAATCTCTGTAAAATACCCTCTCTTTTCAACCAAATGGCCTAGAAAGTCATATGGCTATTATAGAACTTCTACTTCATATAGCAAGTTCTATAGCTATATGTATGTATGTATGTATGTATATATATATATATATATATATATATACGTTTATATATCAATCAATCAATCACCTCTCTTCCACGGTTCATTGATTTGCTCAAGTGGGCACCAGTAACATCTCCATTCATTGGTAATGAGATATATTATTGTAACTTTTGGCATATCGAATACACCATGGGTAGCTAGCTAGGCTCTGCTGTGGCTCAGGTTCACCCAAGGGGTCCCAGTCTTTTATATGTTAGACCATCAACATCCAGGGCCCACAGGGCAGAGCTCTGGCTGTAGACAAGCTTGTCTCTCGTCTGCCACCTGCCAAAGCAGCTGGGCACCATAACCATACCTGCAACACTCAATCTGGGTTTCATATATATATTTTTTCCTATATATAAAAATATATATTTTTTCATATATATATATATGTGTGTGTGTATACACACACACACACACACTATATCACCTGGGCTCGATCCCCAGCATCCAATATGGTCCTCTAAGACCCCCTCCAGGAGTGATTACTGAGATGAAATCACTCAGAACCAGGAACAAACTCTGATTTTGACCTACCCTCCAAAGTTAAGAATAGAACTCCATTATAAGCCAGTGATTCCAATTCCTGACATCTACACACAAAATATTCCATCTTATTACAGAATTGATTGGAAACTTAATGAACTTATATAATGAATAGAGAAGAATGACTGGTAAGGGAAACTCAGAGATGAACAATTCACAGTTGAAAAATGAGGAAATCAGGGGACATTGGTGGTGGGAAGTGGCACTGGTTGGGGGATGGGTGCTGGAACACTAGATGCCAGACATGAACATCTTTGTAACTGTATATCTCATGGTGGTATAATAAAATAATTTTTTTTATAAAATGGAAGGTTAGTGGCTTACGTATCTGGAGTGGTCCTAGCTGCGTCATTCATAGGGAATATCATTTTAAACCCCACTGGAAGTCTATAAGCTGAGTATCCTCAGGGAGCCCTTTGCTTCAGGCAGGGGACCTGAAGTTAGTAATCTAACCAAAATCAAGCAGGTAGAAAAATGGATCCAGGAATTCACCTGGAGTCTGTTTGATTCATAAGTCGCTCTTACCTATTTCTCTGATTTAGTCAATTTTGCATTTCAATAGGGGGTACACATGTGGACCAAAAACATGTGCACTCATACTAAGTCGTTCTTTCAAAATAATTCCCTATTGAGACTATATTTCTCCAGAAAGGAACATGGGGAGAGTTAACTTTTGCATGGGGAATGATGTTATTTCATTTTAGACAAACACTCTTTGTCTCCAAATGAAGTGCCATGATACACTCTGAGCATTTAATGTGTTCATGAAATAATCTAAATTCCTTATACTAATCATTTTTATAACACAGGAGAATGATAGCTTTTGCTTTTAAGAGCCATTATTAGAAAACTATGTCTGCAATACCCTGGTACAGACCAGGCATATGCCGGGTCAGCCAGGCGACCACGGTGCCGGCCAGGAAGATGGAGAAGCCAATGAGCAGCAGGAAGAGGTAGTCAAGGCTGTTGAGGTACACCCGGCAGAGCAGAAACCAGCTTTCCCGTTGAACCCCCTGCATTCCATGGACCACGAGAGCAACTTCCAACCCGAGTCCACCATCCCGATGGAGTCTCGGAGGAGCCCTGAGAAACCCCACATACCTTGCTGGCAGCGATCTTCACAATCCACACTCTGCAGCAGGTAAGATCTCCACCCAGCAGACTAATCCAGTCTCTAGCCTGCCTTGTCAGAAAGCCAACCTACAAGGACACACCACGCAGAGACCCGCCCTTCAGAGGAGAGTATTTCAAGCCCAGGAATGCTTGAGCCTAAGACACAGGTACACCCAGCAGAGCAGAAACCATCTTTCCCCATTGTGTGGCAGCTTGGCGCGACACGATTTACCTCCAAATTACAGTAAATATTCAACCCACCCCTCTGAGAGAGTCCCACAAAGTAATCAGAATATAGCGCCCGCATGGCAGAGCCTGGCAAGCTGTCCGATGCGTGTTCGATATGCCAAATCCAGTAACAGAAATGTTTATTTTCCTGACCCCAAAAGAGCCCTTAATATGGCAGCAGTAAGAAAGGCAAACAAACAGTGCCTGACAAAATTTCATGGCCATCCAAGGCTGCCAAAATGAAGAAGGACTAAAATGACTGCCTGTACTTTCAATGCACGTACGCTGGCATCGAAAGCATATATTGAGGATCTGATACTGCAAGCAAAAAAGATCAAGTGCGACATCATTGGTCTGACTGAGACGAGGAGGCGTCAGTTTGCTGTATTTAACACCAAAGAAGAATTGTTCCTTGGAACATGCGAGGAAAGAGGCATTGGTGGCGTTGGTGTCCTTGTCAACACAAACATGGCCGTAAACATTGATTCATTTAAATGCCTAACAAACCGAATAGGACAATTACACTGAAGAGATGTGGCCCACTGCCAGCAATTTCTATCTTCATTGTCTACGCACCAACATCCACATACAAAGAAGATGAAATTGAGAAATTCTACATGGAATTGGAGGAGTTCTATAAAAAAGATCACACCTTCTACAAGATCATAGTCGGTGATTTTAATGCCAAGATAGGACCAAGAAGATCGGCTGAAGAACTCCACATCGGGACCCATGGCCTAGAATGGAACGAACAGGGTGAGAGACTATCTGAATTCATCATGTCCACCAAGACCATTCATGGCAACTCACAGTTCCAGAAACCTGAAGCGAAAGGTTGGACATTGGAATCACCTGGCGGACAGTTCCACAATGAAATTGACCACATCATCTTCAATCGAAAGTTTTGTCTGACCGATGTAGCTGTCTTCCCCAAATTCCAAACAGGATCGGACCACCGTCTCCTTCGTGCAAAATTCTACTTCCCACAATGGGGAGAAAAAGGTTGCAAAAGTTTTAGAAAAAGAACTCCCAGAACGACCACCAACTGGGAACTTTTGGCACCATTGCAGCAACATGGGAAGAAACCATCATTGACCACATCGATGAAGAATGCAACCGACTGGTTCAACACCTCCATGATTGTGCGAAGAATGCCGAGAGAGAGAAAGACACAAAAGGACGCCTGTCTTCAGAAACTCTTCAGCTCATTCGCCAACGTGGTAAGGCGCCGAGCCTCAGGAGACCATATGCTAACGTCCAAGCTTGCTAAACGCTTGCAGAGAAGCGATAGAAGAAGACCTCAAAGACAGAAGAGCAGAAATACTGGAAGATGCAGCAGAAGCCGGGAAAAGCATTCGCACCGCCCGCCTGTCCTTTGCCAACTATAAGACCAAGATGACTGCCCTCCGATGCCCTGACGGATCTATCACATCTTCCAGAAAGGCAATGGAGAAGATTATCCAGGACTTCTACTCAAATCTCTTTGATAGCCACAACCACCTGCCCACATACCAAATTCCACAGGATGGATATGTCATTCCCAACGTTCTCCCTTCTGAAATCCGACATGCCATCTCGTCAGTAAAGGGAAGAGCACCAGGCCCAGACAAAGTCAGACCCGAACACCTGAAGAATCTGCGATCGGTACTCATCAATACACTAGCTCGGCTCTTCACACGCTACCTGTCTGAATGCAAGGTGCCCTCCCAATGGAAAACCAGCAGGACAGTTATAGTGTTCAAGAAAGGAGACATTCACGACATCGGCAACTATCGCCTCCATCTGCCTGTTGTCTGTCATGTACAAGCAGTTTACACGAGTCATCCTGAACAGGATTAGCAGAACACTAGATGAAGGACAACCGTGCGAGCAAGCAGGCTTCCGGAAAGGATTCAGCACAATCGACCATATCCACACAGTAACCAAGCTCATTGAGGTTTGTAGGGAATACAAGATGCCACTCTGTCTCACGTTCATTGATTTACAGAAAGCCTTTGATTCTGTGGAGACTGAAGCAGTCATAGAAGCCCTAGCCAAACAGGGTGTTCAAACCCAATACATCAAGATCCTTTGTGAGCTGTATGGACGGATTCACCACCAGGATCTCACCATTCTACAAAGAAGTGATCATTAATGTGAAAAGAGAGGTTCGACAGGGTGATACCATTTCACCAAAAACTCTTCAGCGCCACCCTCGAAAAACATCATGCAACAATTAGAATGGGAAGGAATGGGAGTGAAGATAGATGGTCGGCAACTACACCACCTCCCTCTTCGCTGATGACATCATTCCTAATAACACCAAACATTAGCCAAGCAGCACAAATGCTGGCTGACTTTGACAAGAATGTGGAAAGATAGTTCTACAGCTGAATCTAAAGAAAACTATGTTCATAAAGAATGAACTAGTTCCAGAGGCCCCATTCACTCTCAATGGAACAAACATCTCTGAATGCAGCAGTTATGTGTATCTAGGTCGAGAAATCAACGTGATGAACGACCTAAAACCTGAGCTGCCCAGGAGGAAGAGAGCGGCATGGAATGCCTTCAAAGGCATCGAAGAAATAGCTAAAAAGGACAAAGACCCTCCGGCTCCGGGCACATCTCTTTGACTCCACCATTCTCCCTGCATTAACATACGCCTCAGAGGCCTGGGCCCTACGAAAGCAGGATGAGAATGCTATTCGGGTCTCCCAGAGAGGAATTTAAAAGAGCTATGCTTGGAATATCACGCCTCACTCAAGTGAGAGAAGGAATCCGGAGTTCTGACCTCCATCGCTATTCCAGAATCAGGGATGCTGTCTCGTTTGCCAAGGCATGGAAGATCAGATAGGCTGGACATGTAATGCAATTTGGAGACAACCACTGGACTAGAGCCATTACCGACTGGATCCCACGGGATGTCAAAAGATTCCGTGGCCGCCCACCTACAAGATGGTCAAGACTTCCTTGTAAAGACCCTGAAGGAATGGTTTGAGGTTCTTCATATTCCTGAATCAACCAGATGCCATTGGGCTACATTGGCACGTGATAGGGTCCAATGGAAATGTTACTGGTTGCCCGCTCGAGCAAATCGATGAATAACGGGATTCAAGTGATCAAGTGATGTTTGCAATATACCTACCTTGTCTGTGTTATCAGAAGTAACAGACAATGCAATAGAGAACTATGCCTATATTTTTGTGATAAATGGATTCTATAGCTATTTTATTATTATACTTTACATAAATGTAAAAGTTGTTAGTAAGGAATGGTATAATGATTATTGATGTTATTTCTAAATCTGAAATTCATATATACTTTCTACAAAAACAACCTTCCTATACAAGGTTATGTTGTATGATGGGGCCTAGCCAGCCTGGGATCTTTGCTGTTTTATCCACTTACAGTTTAAGCTATTTATATGCCCTTAAGCCAGGTTTCATGCTAATGAGATCTCTCTTCTGTGTAAACACTGATGGAGGGTGTGGTAGTTACAGTAATTATTTTGACTCTGAATTAATAACTTCTGAAATATTATTATAATTTCCAATATGATTTCAATGTTATCTAGATAGGGCACAATTCCTCTTTATACTAGTCCCAGCGTGGGACAGTTAGAATTTACTAGGAGACTACCACCCTGGATACCTGGAGACTATCATTTAGATTAAAGGACAGATCATAGTAGTTTGCCCTCAAGCAGGCGCACATAAAACCCTTTCAGTATACAGAGGACTCTTTCTGTATACACCCAGCATCACCTTGGTACAGAATCTAAATAAGAAGGACCGTGTGGGTACCATCTAGATTGCATGAAGCCCATGAAATTATGATGTGATTCTCCCCTTGAATATACATCCATTAAGATGTATTTCTTTATACCAGCTCTCTCTCTCTCTCACTCTCTCTCTGCAGTGTTTTGATATAAGAGAAAATATCTGAAAAGGGACTAGTCCCTGGCACAATCATTTGTTTAGACCAAAACAAGTGTGGCACCACCATAGTGTGGCAATACCTTACATCTACTTGATCACTTGATCACTTGAATCCCGTTATTCATCGATTTGCTCGAGCGGGCGCCAGTAACATTTCCATTGGACCCTATCACATGCCAATGTAGCCCAATGGCATCTGGTTGATTCAGGAATATGAAGAGCCTCAAACCGTTCATTCAGGGTCTTTACAAGGGAAGTCTGACCATCTTGTAGGTGGGCGGCCACGTGATCTTTTGACATCCCGTGGGATCCTGTCGGTAATGGCTCTAGTCCAGCGGTCATCTCCAAATCGCATTACATGTCCAGCCCATCTAATTTTCGATGCCTTGGCAAACGAGACAGCGACCCTGATTCTGGAATAGCGATGAAGGTCAGAACTCCGGATTCCTTCTCTCACTCGAGTGAGGTGTGATATTCCAAGCATAGCTCTTTAAATTCCTCTCTGGGAGACCCGAATAGCATTCTCATCCCTGCTTTCGTAGAGGCCCAGGTCTCTCGAGGCGTATGTTAATGCAGAGAGAATGGTGGAGTCAAAGAGATGTGCCCGGAGCCAGAGGGTCTTTGTCCTTTTAGCTATTTCTTCGATGCCTTTGAAGGCATTCCATGCCGCTCTCTTCTTCCTGTGCAGCTCAGGGTTTAGGTCGTTCATCATGTTGACTTCTAGACCTTGGTACACATAACTGCTGCATTCAGAGATGTCTGTTCCATTGAGAGTGAATGGGGCCTCTGGAACTAATTCATTTTTCATGAACATAGCTTTCTTCAGATTCAGCTGTAGACCTATCTTTCCACATTCTCGGTCAAGTCAGCCAGCATTTGTGCCGCTTGGCTAATGTTTGGTATTATTAGAACGATGTCATCTGCAAAGCGGAGGGTGGTGTAGTTGCCGACCATCTATCTTCACTCCCATTCCTTCCTATTCTAATTGTCGCATGATGTTCTCGAGGGTGGCACTGAAGAGTTTTTGTGAAATGGTATCACCCTGTTGAACCCCTCTTTTGATATCAATGATCACTTCTTTGTAGAATGGTGAGATCCTTGGTGATCCGTAATACAGCTTACGAAGGATCTTGATGTATTGGGTTTTAACACCCTGTATGGCTAGGCCTTCGATGACTGCTTCAGTCTCCACAGAATTACAACTACACCAAGACTGATTTGTTGATCTTTGTTTATACTACCCTCCCTGAAGATAGGATTGTTACTTTTGGATATATCGGGGACTAATTTGAGTTACATCACCCAATTTAGTGGGAGACTTTGGCTGAGTCCATAGTCAGAGTTCTGACCAAGAGCTAGAGGTCTGGGGAATCTTGGATTATAGTGGCGGAGCTTGTTTTATTACTGAAAATTAGTATAAGAATTTTGGAACTATGCTGGACTCGTGAATTTTCATCCATTCCTGCCAGCCTTGGAGGTAGAAGGGAACTCATTTCCAATATTGTTGGGGACCACAGCAGTTTCCGAACACAGTTGTGCCCTGTGGTGTATTCCTTTAAGAAAAACTTTTCCTTCAGACATACACCATTTTCCACTAAAAGGAACTATTAAATTGGACTCGAGAGAAATGACTAACTCCCCGATCTAAGCAAGAAATAGATTAAATATACTTAGATAACATTGCAAACTATCAAACATTACAAAAGTTGTGTCAAGAACTCATGTGACATAAGTAATTTCTAAAACATTAAAAGTACTTGTAATACTGAACCAAAAAGAAACAACTAACCTCATCAAAAACTGAGGAGAAGAAATGAGTAGAAATTTCTTCAAAGAAGATCTACAGATGACCAAGAGTTATGAAAACATGCTGTGTCACTTACGAAGGAAATGCAAATCAAAACAATGATGTGGTATCAACGCATACCAGTGAGACTAGCATACATAAAAAGTAGCAAATCTCCGGTTGGAGTAATAGTGTAAAGGGTAGACCATGTGCCTTGCATGTGGCTGACCCAGCATCAATCCCTGGCATCCCATATGGTTCCCTGAGCACTGTCAAGACTCCTGAGTACAGCACAGAGTGTCACAAGGTGTGACCCCAAAAAAGGAAAAAAAAAAAAAAATTAAAACCTAGTGTTGACAGGGATCCAGGGGGAAATGTAGTCTTCCTCAAATTTCCGTGAGACTTTTAAATGGTAAACCCTTTTTAATAAACAATATGAACCTTAGAAAAGAAACTAAGAATTGAGATGTCACATGTTACAGAAGTTCTACTTCTGTGTATCTAACACCAAGGGCCAAAATCTTTATTCAGAAAAGACATCTATGCTCCTATGTATATTGCAGCACTATTCACAATAGTCAAAATCTGGAAACAACCCAAGTGTCCAACGGCATATAATGGACAAAGAAACCATGGCATATACATAATAGAATACTACTTTGCTAAAATGAAAGATGAAATTATGTAACCTGTTGCTATGTGGAAGTCTATGGAGAGTATCATGATGAGTAAAGTTAGTCAGAAGGAGAGGGACAGATACAGATTATCGCTCTCATACATGGGATATAAAGAATATAGTAGGAGAATAATAAACGTGCAAATGCAATAGATATTGATATCTGGTCTTCAGTAGGAAGCTTACCATAGAAAGGGTGGAGGCAGGAGAAAAATGGGTGATGCTCAAGGGGAGTGCTACTATGGCGGAAGGTGCGGTGTTGGAAGGATGTACTCATAAAACCCTAACTACTAGTATTGCAAATCATAGTGTTTAAAAATAAGGTTTTTAAGTGCAATGAAAAAGATTATTTTAAAAGTTCTGATGATCAAATGTATTATGTTCCTACTGATACAAGTTAATGTGAGTATCAAAAGGAAGAAGCTGCAATTAAAAGGGAGAAAACTGGAGCATTTATACTCGCCTGACTTACAAAGTGTATCACTGTGTATTCAAATTTCTCCATTTGAAGCATCCAATGTATAAAGAACTGAGAGAACTAGTCCAGCATTTTGCATTATTTGATGTCCTAATTGATCTAAGCCTGAGACATCAAAGGATACAAAAATCGCAAGACATTCCCCTAATGGAACTACATTGTACTGTGAAGCTTTGCCAAAATCATCAAACCCCAAATGATTCATTCGAAGTAGAGATGGATTGTAAGTACAGGAACAGAGTAATGAATTCAAATATTAAGTTATCAAACTCCAGCTGTAGGAGGCTCTCTTTCTCTCTCTCTCTGCCTTTCTCCCTGTCTCTCTCTATAGAACGTTTATATATATGCATGTAGTTATATATATATAGCTACATATACATTTATATATATAAACATTGTTTCTTCAATAAGTAAACTGAAATAGGAAAGAAGAATGGAAGAAAAATTCTATAGATTAACAAATTTTAACAACTGATTATTGTTTACTTATTTCAAGCAATCTGAAAATGATGAAATTAATAGAAATTTAGGGCCAGAGAGATAACTCAATGTGCTGAGTACACGCTTTGCATGCAGAGACCCAATCTCAGTTCCTGGCACTTTATATTCCCTAAATACGGCTGAGAACAATTTGATGGTGTTTAGAAAGTAGTCTGAGAAGTAATAATAAAAATTATGATTAGGTTTTAAAAGTCTTTACCTTTCAGAAACACATTACACAACATTTACAGTTAAAATTACTTCAATGTTATGCAAAACTCTGGAATAGTAAATGATGAATATCCACTGACCAGAATTCTGCTATTAAAGAAAATTGTAGTCACAGGGAAGTTCATTTAACTTTTCTGCCTACTTTTGATAATCAGAATCTCAATAATAAAAAGCTACAAATAAGTTACCAAATAAATTCATAGTAAAATTAATTCCAAAATAAAGTCTTGAATATGCACTTAAAAGAGCACACACATGAACAAAAAATACATCACAATAGTAATTTATCAATAATTGCAGTTCATGAAAGAAAACAAACCTCACAAGACGTTTTAGATTTTCTAGATGCTATATCTTCTTCCAGTGCCAAGCTGTTTGGTTAATATCCCTCTTCTTAGAGTAGATAACCTCTCCACTCCCTCTATACATAAACATATGTCTAGAATATGGTGATTTTCTTTCTTTATAGTCTTTTTTATCAGAATAGTGAACATGATCGAGGCTCTGTGTTGGGCTCTGAGCCATATGCCAGTAACACATAAAGCCTACCTACAATGAAACACAAGACTTGGGGAAGGGGCAGAGAATGGTATAGGAAGACAGTATGGAACATTGCACATAGTGGACCCTGGTTACATCCCCAACATCACTGGATTCCCATGAACAATACACCTTAGTATATAAGTGCAGAGTATAGAAGTATTCCCTGTACATTGCTGGGTATGGCCCACTCAATCTCCCACCTTCCAAAAACTGAGTGAAGAAAAAGAGTCCCATAGTAGCTGAAGGGTTTAATGGGCTGGAAAGGAAAAATATGGAAACTACTTGCATAATCCTGAAAAAAGATTAGGGGGACCTTTAAGCAGAGGGTTCCAGGTGAGAAAGGATTGGGAATTGCTGAACTTCAAAGGTAGACAATGGATAAGGACACCCAGCATATTGGAACTTGGCAGAGAAGTCAGACTTTAGAACACAAAGAGAGGTGTCTTTATTGCCTTTGTTGGATGCCTGCCAAGTGGTAGTTGTAGGTTTACCGTGGTGCTGAAGATGGCAAAGAGTTCCTATATGTAACTAAACAGGGAGCAGTGAGATTGGATGCAGTTTCTGATGTGTTGTGAAGAAGCGACTGTGGTAACAGAATTGATTTTAGAAGCCATAGTTGAAACCCAGGAAAAAAGTTGGAGGGAGACCGGGGCTGCAGCAAGAGTTGTTGAAAGAGATGGAAAAGGACAGTCATGGGAAGGGCCTAGCCAAGGAAGGCTCTGTCACAATCAGAATCACAGTTACTTGGAAACTGCAGAAGTATGGATTTGCCCAAGCAGGGAAAGATGCTTTCACATGCCAGCTCTAGTTATATCTAGTTGAATTTCCTAGGAGAGTGATGCATCTCTTCCTTCCTCCTCAAATAGATGCCTTGGTCCACAGAACCACAGAGACAGTCCTACAGTTAATGTGAGGAACATGAACTTCAACATGATAGATCCCTTATCAAATGCCTGCTTTGCCCCTCTATAACCCAGTGACCCAAACCTTGTTTGGGGGCCAAACTTATGGTACTTAGGGAAAGGTAGTAGCTATATACTCAGGAATCACTCTTGGGGCTTGGAGGATCATACGTGGTGCCAGCAATCAAACCTGGGTGAGCCACATGCAAGGTAAGCATCTTACCCATTGTAATCACACTCTAGAACTCTAAAGAATGTTTTAGGAACAGCCCAAAGGTTGACTAAAGTTACTTAGTTAAGTTCACAGTCTGAAAGAGGAGTAGATAATTGTTTGTGACTTTATCCTTGAGAGAACATTTCTGAGATTTTAATTTAAAACAAAAGAAGAAATGGCTAGTGCTCTCCTAGCTAAGCAGGGAACAATGGGGCTTGGAGTAGTTGACACATGTCTCTACTGCACCCTCTCCACCCACAGCACCATGCAGCATGTGTGTCAGTGAATAATACCCTTCTCAGCATCATTCTTAAGATTAAGGCTAGAGCCTGAGGTTCCCACTGAGAAATGCCTGGTGTTCCCAAGCACCACTCAAATATGATTCCAGATGCCTGCATGCATTCACTTATTAGTTCAATGGGAAACTGCTTCATCCAAGTCTGAACAACTCTGCTTGGGTGGCTCTTGACTCTTATGACTTAATAAAGCAGAATAATGCAGATAAAACAATATATAAAATAAAAGGATAATAGACATGTTAATTATTCCCTTGGGAGCAAGGCTGTATGGGAGAAGATATTGGTAAGAGGAACCTAAACCCCCTGTCACTATTGTTTCTTTGCCTCAGTCACCAGTGGTGATGGCCATCTGCTTTAAATGAGAATGTAGAAGCTCCATCTTAGATATGCAATACACAGAGTATGCCTTCAGGCAATTGGTATCATCTTTATTTCCCTCATTTGTAAAAAGAAAATAAGAACAAGATTTCCCTGCTATGGTTTCTGGGAGGATTAAATGAGATGTCTGAGATAAATAAAGGCTGAATGTGGATATCTTACTCACAGCTGGCCACCCGCAAGTTGGCAGTGGGTGTTGGCTGTGATGAGCATTACTCTATTTTTTCAGTAGCTTTCATATTTATTCTTACAATATTATTCTCTGCAAGATCTAATACCAAAAACATCCATTCTGTTAGGCACTTAAAATATGTTACTGCACATAACTCATGCTTTTTTCCTCTATTAGTCTGAGACCATTAAAGGCAGTGAGTCAGTCCTGTTTGTATATGAACCCTCAATACCATAGTCTAGAAAGGGAAAGTTAATTGCTCAAAAATGTAAGTTAGGTAAGGCTGCAAAATTTGAGAAAATATTTTGTGATGTTTTAAGATCAAAGGCATGGTGATAGGTATTATTTACTAACATATTTTCCCTCTTCCTAATACCCCTGATTTTTGCTACAAAGATTGTTGGCAACTGAATCAAAAGATCACTAATGTTCAGCAATGGAAGGTCCAAATTGAAGGCATCGAACTGTTAGAAAAAATTCCTCCCTTTCAGACCACAAGTTTTGGGCTTATTAAGGCTCATTAGCACTTTATCTGCCTTCAGGCTGGGGCTGGTTAAATTTTCAGCAATTCAAATCTGGTTGCAGAAAAGTTCAGAGGCAAAGTAAAGACTCACTTGATGTTTTTGCTAATATTTTAAACTAGAAACTCAAAATAACAAAAGTATAGCTCACTCTCAGCTAAGCTACCCTCCATGGAGTCAGTATACTCCTTGGTGCCAAAGGCCTTGGAGTATAAGGCCCGGGAGGATACTTGAAAACAATCTAAAGTCAGATCGACTCTTAATATGCTTTCTCTGAGAGAAGTAAATGACAATAAGTACAAGTGATCTTGTCTAAACTTCAGGAAAAAGGGCTGAGATCATGAGATAAGATATGCACCAGAGCCTGTCCCTCAATTCCATATTTTTAACAATGGCTTTGCTAAATCATGTTACCCCCCCCCCAGATTTCTGCTACCCCAGGTCTTTGTAGAAAACCTAGAGGATGCTTAGCCCAAGTGTTAAAAAAGTTGAAAGCTCCTGGTGCTGACACTCCAGCAGAAAGACTGCAAACACAATGTGTCATAGAAGAGAGAGGGAGAGAATGAGAGATGAAAAATTTATGCCATAAAGATAGTTGGGGGATGAGGCAAAGAAGGAAAATTGGGGACATTGGTGGTGGGAAATGTGCACTGGTGGAGGGATGGGTGCAGCAATATTGTATAGCTGAAACCCAGTATGAACAGCTTTGTAAATTTGTATCTCATGGTGTTATAATAAAATTATTTACAAAAAGACTCCAAACAATGATTAATAGTACATAAACATTCTGGCTTTATAGCCCTTTTGAATTATAACCCTGCAACTGAACTGTATACTGTCTGTACTGTAAGAAAAAGGCAAACACAGTATCTACAGTGCAAAATGACTCACTAATCGTCTTCCTAGGTTCCTTTCCTTTCTGTCTCTGAACCATCATTCCTGAGGCCATTTCCCAAACATCTTATCTTGTATACCATCCTCAGAAACTGCGTATACAGAATCCTAGCCTTCACCAAAATGATAAATAAAACCAACTTATATAAGACTTTAGAAGGTTGAGGGTTTGCATGTTTCCAGATCCCAGCACCAGAGCAATAGAGAATGTAGAGAATGTAGAGCATGCGATGCTCTGTGAAGGGGCAACTATATCCCCAGTGAATTCAAACCCGCACCTCTGATTGCCGTTCCTGCCCTCTACATACCTATTCTCAGCTTATATCTGAATTGCCCTCTAGATTCCCAGGCCACTCACAGCTTAGGCAAGAGGCCAAAGACAGGAATTTATAGAAATGAAATATGGTTTCATTTATCAGGAAGTTCTTAATAGACTGAAGTGGGGTTGGGGAAACACTAAAGAGTTGATTTATTCCAGTCTCTTGACTGGAATCAACTATTTTTCAGGTGGAATCACTTAGGCAATAGCATATTTATGAACAAGTTATAGCTGGCTCTTAGCTGGAGGTCGGGAATTGTGCAGAGCCATGCTGCCCTGCTCTTTGATTAAGGGTTTGCTACTTCTTAGGGGCAGACTAGGACACGCGCAAGATGCACTAATAAAGGCAAACATATTCAGGTTATTCTCCTGAAATTACATTAAGTTTCCCGTCTAAGTGGTAATTCTTCTATGATTCAGAAACCCAAATCTGGAAGAATAAATTACATTAAAAGGATGACTTCAGAACTACTGTATAAAAACAGTTTCTTCTGTTTTTATTTTCTTCTTTGGGAAGAGAGGAACACCCAGTCAGTATTTGGGTTCAAAGGCTACACGTGAGCCCCATACACCTGAACTGTCTCTACCAGCCCTGAACTACTGATTTTTTTTCTGCATATTTACCATATTTTTTCTTTGCAGTTACAGAGACCAAAAAATAGATAAAGAAAAATAAAGCTGTTGCTGCACCAGAGAGGATCTTCTTCATAAGAAATTCTAACAGAATGTATTTTAAGGAAGTCAGGAAGACAGTCTATAAGTAGATATTCCAAAAGCTTATTTAAAATGCCTCATTTCACGTTTTTCAGGAATATCTAGGAAGCTACAGAGTTATCGGGTCCTCTTTGACCTTGAAATTAGCCTTGCAGCAGAGGAGCATTTGGGGACTAGGAGGACATAATTTCATGAAAATCCAAGATCAACTCTAGCCTATAAGAAAACCGTAGAAAATAAGAAAGGAGATTTTAGTTTTACAGATAATAATCTGAATTTTTATTTCTTGGTGAGAGATATGAACAATGCTATTTATTCAACTAATTTAGACCGAGTCTGTATTTCTTGCATCCAAAACCAAGCAAAAATGGGACTACATGCTGCTCTGGCTTACATTAAGGTTATGTTTAGTCAGGAATGAATTTGATTTTGCTTTTATATTAAGATAACAATGGTATTAATGATATTGATACCACAGGAGCTGAAGCGTGGTGCACCAGGTCACTGTAATGTCTGCTCATGGGACAGGTAGCCAATCAAAACACAGAATGGGATGCCTGGAGGTGGGATTTGGCAGTAAATACAAGGGAAGCCCTCAGCCCCATCTCCCTCTCTCTCTGTCTCTGAACACACAGGCTCTGGACTCTGTCCCCTCTCAGGTAGGGCAGCAAACCATACAGGCAGGCCACTCAAGGCCAGACAGGCAGAATACAGGCAGGTCTCAGCTGCCCAGAAAAGTTCAGGTATAGGCAGGGCTCAGATGCCTTGGTAGTGACAAGGCGCTGATCACAAGAGTCTCACCTACATGTGCGAGGCCATGGCTGGAGACTGGGAAAGCCAGGACAGGCTGGAGGCTGGAGACTGGGAAAGCCAGGACAGGATGACAGGAACTGCTGGGGAGGCCCAGCAACAGGCATAGAGCACAGGGAGGGATCTCGCACACGTGCATGTGGCTGTGATGGGAGACTGGGAAAGCCTACACAAGATGAAGAGAGGCAGCGTAGGGCAGGACCAGTGACATCTACCAGAGGCAAATAGACTGGGGAAAAGACAGGGAAGTTTTATTTGGACCTGGCTGCTCTATAACAGGACTGGTGATGTTGTTTATAGGTAAAAGAGAGGTTTGAACATCTGGGAAGGGACCTGGAACCATCTACCTTTTCTGTGCAATAAGCTAACTTTTATCCTTCCGAGTTTTGTATGCAAATCCTTCATACAATTCTCAAGAACCCACAGTGCAGGGTTCTTGCCTAATAGCATTTCAATATTTCACAACAATTAATAATAATAATACAAGGGTATCTTGCATATTATAAGGTGTTTAAATGTGCCACTAGAGAATTACAGGTTACATGAGTTCCATTTAAATAACAATTAAGATACAAGCTACAGTCTAATGTTTTTATCTCTAACTAATATTTCGATACCTAAGATTCTATATGACAGTCATAGAGATGGACATTGTGGGAGTGATTATGTAATATGGATAGAATATCTTGAATGGAATTAGCAACCTTGTAAAAATGTGTCCTTTTATAGTGTTCTCTAAAATATTTTGGAGAAAGCTCCAGCATCATCCTTTGTGTAAGCATACAGCAAGAATGCTGTATCGACAAGCAGTTCCTCATTTTGTGGATACCTTGATCTTGAATGACTGAACTCCACAAGCATAAGAAGTAACTTTCAATTGCTGATAGTCTCAAGTTTATGATATCTCTAAATAACGTTCAAATAACTGATGTAACATGACTGTCAAGGGAAAAATTCAGTGCAATTTTCAGATGCATTTAATAAGATATGCTGCCTTTAGCAACAAACTAAGAAATATTGAAATTTTTAAAAACTATCTTTTAAAGGATTTGAGATAATAGTAGAGGACTCCTGACACTCTGGAAGTGGGCCTGGTGTGGTAGTAGCACCAGTATATAATAATAATAATATAATAATAATAATAATAATGATATTGATACTATTATGGAAACTAAATGAGTTCCAAATCTAGTTCAGGAGTAAGGTGCTTGACCACATGATCCCCTGATAACTGAGAAGTAATCGCTGAGCATAACACCGGTATAAGTGAATCACTTGATCACTTGATCACTTGACTTCCTGTAGATCATTGATTACTCAAGCGGGCACCAGTAACATCTCAATATGTCCTGGCACGTGTGAGATAGCCCAAGGGCATCTGCCCTCTTCAGGAATATAAAGAGCCTCAAACCATCAAGTCCTGGGAATGAGATCTATAATTGTTACTGGTATTTGGCATGTCAAATACAACACGGGTAACTTTCCAGGCTCTGCCGTGCAGGTGGGATAATTATCCCATAACTGGATATGGCTCTCAAATCAAACAAATTAAAAAGTAAAGGTAGATAAATGATAATCTTTTTAAAAAGACAATCATAGAGGTTCTTGGACTTTTTGCTGATGGTAAAAGTATATTAACTTTGGACAATAAAATCATAAAAATGAAAACTAGTGTAAATTTATATTACCTAAACTATAATATTATTAAATTAACAATTAACAAAAAAATAGAAATAAATAAAAATTAAAGTATCCTTTAACTACAAGGTCTATCATTTATTAAAAGGGAGAGGGAAATATATTCTATATAAACATGAATGAATGGAAAGAAATGTGTGGAAAATAAAGATGATTATATTCAGGTCACTAAAGGAAGAAATTTCTTTTTTTTTTTAGTTTAACCTTTTTATTCTATTTTTTTAATATTTTTAATTAAACATTTTATTATATCACCCTGAGATATACAATTACAACATTGTTCATGTTTGGAGGTTTCGGTCACATAGTGTTCCAGCACCCGCCCTCCACCAGTGCCCATTTCCCACCACCAATGTCCCTAATTCCCTCCCTCCCATAGCCTGCCTAAATGGCAGGTTCTTTACCTCTTTTTTATCCCTCTCCCTCCCTTCCTTCTCCTACAAATTGTTGGTTGCACTACATACACTTGGAAGCCATCATGTGCATTTTTTGCCTGTATTTAATGCTCAGTTCTATGTTGGTATCAGCCCTTTCGACATTTAATCACACATGTAAGGAAGAAATTTCTAATAAAGTATGTTCACTTTGGAAATAGTTGACTCAATTTCTATTCCAGATTGTCTAACTTGCAGAGAAGCATTTTCTAAATTTCTGGATCTACTGAGATAGATAAGGTTGAGACTTTCAGTAACACCCTTCAGTTTGGATGGGGGGGCCCAGATTTCACTGACTCTAGTAAACTCAGAAGGAACTCAAAAAGTTTTATAATTCCTAGAATTGTCATTTCAAGAGAATATGCAAACTCACACTGTTAGAAACTAACAGTCTGAGGAACACTTGATAGATTTTATTTTGAAGACTATATTAACCTTTCTTGATTTCATTATTTTCTCATCTATCAACATAGTGGAGGAAGAGGGCTAATGTTGCAAAACATCTGAAAATATGTTTTCTCCCAGCTCACACTTTTTAACCAAACCAATTCAGTTTTATTGGTCACGTGCTTTTTAGAAAAGTTAATTAAGGGAGTAGAGCCAGAGCACAATGGTTAGGGGTTTGCCTGGCATATAGCAAACCAGGTTGAATCCCTGGTATCCCATATTGTTCCCTGAGCCCACTCAGGAGTAAGCTTATGAGCACAGAACCAGGAGCAGCCCTGAGCATCCCCAATCCGGCACCAAAGCAAAACAAACCAACAAATTGAAGTTTTGTAACACTATTGTAATAGAGTTAACTTTCCTGGACTTGATGTACAATGTTACTGTCTCAGGCCTTCAATACCATCCTTACATCACTTCTAGTCATCTCCTCGTTCCCTTCCTCCCCCACATTTAGTAATTTCAGTTCTGTAATAAAAGCACATATGCACACTCCTTTTTGCTGCAAATAACTCAATACTACATAAACAACACAAATGTCCAAACATAGTCAAGATGTATATATCACAACCAGTATACGACCATATATAATATATGCATGTAATATATATACATAATTATAGTGGATAAATATATAATATACATGTAATTATACATATAATTATATACATAATTATATATAATATTTACATACAAATAAACTCATAATTTAATACTATGCAGTTGTAGAAAAGGGATGAAGTCATGAAGTTTGCTGCAGCATGAAAGTGCCATGCTAAATAAAATAATAATTAGATGAGAATTTTTATAGATAATAAATTAAAATGTAGAAATTATTTGATGTCCAATAATGGTTTGAATACTAGTCATATTTTAGGCTAATATATCTAATATCATAGTTGTTTGGGAGTAATTTTATACTAGCAAGCTAAAACAAATTTTATTTGTATCTGTATGTGTGCTTATATATATATGTATATGTATACATATACACATATATACTATATACATATACATATATATGTATACTGTACCCACTGTATTATGGCTGTAACACTGTACCCACTGTATTATGGCTCCGGCACCTAATCATGATAGTTTCTATATGGACCCAGAAACTATCATGATTATGTGCGGAGCCCATAATACAGTGGGCAGTGTTTGTCTTGCATGTGACCAACCCGGTTTTGATCCCTAGCATCCCATATGGTCCCTCGATCACCGCCAGGAGTACTTCCTAAGTGCAGAGCCAGGAGTAAACCTTGAGTAACATCGGGTGTGACCCCAAAAAAGCAAAAAAAGAAATAAACAAAATATCTTTATTAATACATACTCAATTAAGAGTCAAAAGCGCTCATATTTGGAAAAAAAATTTAACTTGTATATATAATAAAAAATAAATGTTACTATTTCAAGTACAAAAGGACCAAGGGTTTGTGCTCATTCAGTGATGTCTATTTTTTGTTTCTTCATATGCCACAGATTAGGTCGAACATCTAATATTTGTTCATCTCCCTTGACTTATATATAATATGCATTATATAATATACATTATATATAATATATAATATTATATATCTTCTATATCTTATTTTCTATATGATATATAACTATTACTTTCACTGTATCACTGTCTTCCCATTCATCATCGATTTCCTTGAGCGGAACCAGTAACATCTTCATATGTCCTGTCTCATGCTAGTAGAGCCCAAGGGCATCTGCTTACTCCAGGAACATAAAGAGCCTCAAACCATTCCATCAGGTCATGGGAATGAGGTCTATAATTGTTACTGGTATTTGGCATATCAAATACGACACGGGAGGCTTGCCAGGCTCTGCCGTGCTGGTGGCATTACTATTACTTTATATAACTTTATAACTATTTATAACTTTAACTGTTTATAACTCACTTTCTTTGTAGTTTGGAGAGTATTTTCCCCCCCTCCCTTTTTTTTTAACATTTTTTGAATTTTGTCCTCTTTGCCTAAGGCACGTCTTTTACGGTACCCCCAAAAAGCCCCCATACCCATAAGAAATTCATCCACCATTTATAATAGTATGTCACAGTAGATTGACATATTGATTGACATACCTCAACAGACTCAAGGATCAGTGTCATATACAGAAGTTATTTTGGAAAAAAAATGCCCTTGATGCTAGGCTCAGGCTAGCTTTGGATCAATCAGGGAACAGCTAATGGAAGTTATATTTCAACATACTCACAGGTGGGCCAGCAACCCCAATGCCTGGGTCACCACGGTTTCCAGGAGAGCCTGGAATTCCAGGCAGACCTCTTTCCCCTAGGAATAAAAAATAAATCAAGATCAAGAAATAATCTGTGGAAGGAGAAAACTAACAAAATTAGACCTATGACCCAAAGTCCACCCCCTTTCCCAATACACTCTTCATGTAGAACTTTTCCATCTGTGTACTCTTCTACAATTTACCTAACCGTCTCATTATCCCCAAAGTCCACACAGAGGGACCAACAGATTCACAGTTGTATAATCATTCAAAGATGCTTGTATCCCAGTCTTAATCAAGATTCCATATGTGATTATTACAATTTGATTCCAATGTGAACACGGTTCCTAATTTGATGGTGCTTTTGCCTCATGCTCCCATTCTGACATCACAGATTCACTGTATACACGCATTTTAAACGCAGTTGAAAAACGGCCCAAAACTCATCAATAATTTTCAGTAACTCCATATTTTAAGTCACATTTCCAGGTGTTAAGAAGGTCAGAAATTACTGACATAAAATATTTCTGTCAAGAGTAGTTTATACAGTGTGGACTGAGGTGTCAAATGTCTGGAATTAAATTTTGGCTTCAACACTTATTAACTGTTGACTTGAGAAAGTGACAAGTCCCTGACTATCACTTTCTTCATCTCCATGTGGATGGTAATGAATAGAGCTGGGTGGTATTCAGCTAATCGAAAAGACATGAGACAAGTAGAGTCTTGGCACAGTGTGAGCTGCACAATACAAGTCAAGTTCTTGTGGTAGCTGATAATCCTGTGGCACTGATTTCTTGTACCTGCCACATGGGCTCTCAGCAGAAAAGCAGAAACAAAAAAAAATTGCCATCTCCTTTAAATAACATCATGTTTTTTATGCACAATTTCAAAATCCTCAACTTCGGAAGCTGAGTTCACAATTGATAACAAAATCTGGCATAGACTACAGATACTAACAATCCTGAGATACCTCATTTTTATGCATATTTAAACATTTCTATGACTTCAATAAATGGGCTTGGTTAGACATACAGTCTCAAGTACCTTATTAAGTGCAAATTATATGTATGCAATATTATTCAAAAATAACCGAATAAATAACATATAGTATTACTTTCTCAATTATTAAGTAAAAAAAATTAAGAGTGCATGATTCCAAAGATTTTGTGCCTAGAATAGAACTGTATTTCTGTATTTGGAAAACATTTAATTTAGAAAAGTTAAGTTATACAGTTTACTGTATAATCGATCAGTTGACTCTCAGTGAAGCCTACATAAAAATGGCAAACCATCATAACAAAATAACTTCAAATACCTAGAATCAGTGACTTGAATGACGAGTGGAAAGCACCTTAGAAGGCTGTTATTACAAGTGAATGAGATCTGTGCAACAATTTAACTTTAGGTAACAGTGTATTTGGGGGAACACTTGCTTTGTAAGTGTTTATATTGTTAAGTATTAAAAATATTGAGTAATAATATCCTAAAGTGTCTGGCAAGCTACCCATGGTATATTTGATAAGTCCAAGACAGTAACAATAATGGGCCTTATTCCCAACTAATGAAGAAATTACTGGTGCCCGTTTGAGCAAATCAATGAACAACAGGAAGTGACACAAGTGATACAAGTAATCCTAAAGTGGAGCTTGATCACTATACAAAATGCAAATATCAAAGTACAATGGGAGAAATAAGAGAACAAATAAAAAAAGAAAACTATAAATATACCATGAATCCATGAGGGGAGGGCAATAAATTATATATAGTATTATATCTATATCATATATAAATAATATATAATAAAATTATATTATATATTATTTATATATGATATAGATATAACAAATTTTACTAAATATCAGCAGCCTGAACTCGAAACCCGAAAAGCAGAGTGGCCAAGTCAAATGGGAAACAAAAGTTAATGTTCTGCTATTTATAGGAAACCCATTTGAATTTTAATGTTAAACATAGTCTCAAAATGAAAGGTTGGAAAACAATCATACAGACAAATGGTAAACAACAGAATGCAGGCATTACCATACTACTATCAGATAAAATAGATTTCAAGCCAAATAAGAATATAAAAGAGACAGAAGAGTTGGATGTTATATAGTATCTAGGGATCAGGCGCTCTAAGCTTAACAGTTAATTGTATATATGCAGCAAGTGAAGGATATTAAAATATATAAAGCATGAGCAAGATTAAAGAGAGATACCGTCTGCATCTAAAATTCAGCACTTTTTAATAGTCTGTTCTCACCATTGAACAGAGAGAAAATCAATAGGAAACAAAGATTGAGGAGAGAATTTGAAAGAACACAATTTAAAGGCCCTTTTTTTCTAGCAATCTACAATTAAAAAATTAATAAATATCATATTCTTGTGCACATGAAACATTTACAAGCATATACTACATGGTCGGAAACAAAATATATGTTAATAAAATAATGAAGATTCGAATAAAAATATCTTTTATAAGGTCACAAGGGGATAACACTAGAAATCAAAAATAAAAAAGAAATATGGTGTGGGATATATGGAGACTAAATAGCGCGTTATTGGATGACCATCAACCAATGAGTAAATGTTTCTTAATTTTCTTAGTTCTAGAAACAAAAAAGACAATGAAGAGACAAATTGTGTATGTGCATGTGTGTGCATATATATACAATTGTATATTGTATGTGTGCATATATAACTATGCAATATATATTATACATACATGTAATATATTTATGTTAATACAATGTATTGATAACTAATATAATTATTAATGCCATATAATATAGATTTATATATAATACATACAGGTCATTGATAGATAGTCCTAAGAGATTATAAAAATAGACTTTCATCAGAAAAAAGTAAAACTACAAAATGAAAGTATCACCTCACATATTAATAAATAGAAAAAAGAAAGTAAAGCTTAATTTAGTTAAAGGAAGGAAATGATAAAAAATTAAAGAATAAATGAAATACCAAAAAATACAGTAGTTCAATGGAACCAAAAGATATGTAAAAATGATAAACCCTTGGTACGCTCATAAGGGAAAAAAGAGAAAGAAAATTTTATTAAATAAATTTAGTAATCAAAGGAGAATTAGTAATGAAAGTTGTAACAGATAACACAGGTATACAAGAGATAAGAGACTACTATAAGTATTTTTTGTGGCTGTAAATTGAACAAAGTAAAAAAATCGGATAAATGCTTAGAGCCGTCCTATCTTCTAAGTTTGAACCAGACAAATAGAAATAAAAGTATGAACCTTTAGAAGGGAATTATTTAAATAAGGAACTTTAAAAGGCCATACAATTACCTTCTTTCAAAACAGAGTTGGCTAATCAGTTCTGTTAAAACATCAAAGGTTCCAAAATATGTTATCATTGAGTTCCTCCAAAAAGATTCATGAAGGGGATTTTTTTCCAATTTCTACATGGTCAGCATTTCCCTGACATTAAGAACCAGAGACATCGCACAAAACAGAAGGACAACATTGCTGCTGCAATTGGATGCAATGACCCTCAACAAATCTTAGCTAGCCAAATTCAACAGCATATTAAAGCACCATGTATAACGACTGAGATTTACTCCAAGGAAGCAAGTTTGGTTCAACATTTGCAAATCAAATAAAGTAACATACTACAACCAGCAAAAGGAAAAATCAACTTTTTGTTTGTTTTTGGGTGACAGCTGGTGATGCTCAGGGTCACTCCTGATTCTCTGTGTTCAGGAGTCACACCTGATGGGGCTCAGGGGACCATATGGGATATCAAGGAGCAATCCTGGGTCAGCTGCAGCAAGGCAAGTGCCATGCTCATTGTACTGTCTCTCCAGCCCTAACACAGTAGCATTATTACATGATAATCCCTAAATGTCTGTAATGTCTGTAGGGCAAGCCACAGCATGTAAGAGAAGAGAGAGAGACAGAGACAGAGACACAGAGACACAGAGACAGAGACAGAGATAGAGAGACAAAGAGACAGGAAAAAGGAAAAATGCCTGATATAGAGGCCGACTTGGGGTTGGGGAGAAGGAATTTGGAGCCATTGGTGGTGGGAATAGGGCACTGGTGAAGGGGTGGGTGCTGGAACAATGTATGACTGAAACCCAATCATGAACATTTTTGTAATTGTGTATCACACAGTGTTATAAAAAAACTTAAAAAATAAAAATGAAGTAAAGTAGTAAATTGAACCTAAGTTGGAAAAGGAATAAATCTAACACTCTAAAAATGCATAATAATGAACATTTAAAAACAGAAAACAATTCCAACTTCACCAAAACATTTTAAATAGTACAGCAAAGTGGCAGGCTACAAGATCAATTTAAAATAGGCTGCATTATATATGCAAAAAATGAACTAGCAAGAAATAAATCAATAGAACAACTCCATTTACAATTGCATCAAAATAACGAAGTGCCTAGGAATCAACAAAAGAGATAAAGACATCATCAAAAGCTGTATTACTATTAAGGAGCAATGGCAATGCGATGTTAGAACTGAATATTGAAAGTAGACAAAGAGGTATGAATGATGGACCCTCAGTGTATATATTGCGAAACACAATGTGCAAAAGAAGAGAGAGGGAGGGGAAGAAAGAGAGAGAGGGATAGAAAGAGAGAAGTGCCTACCATAGAGACAGGAGGTGGGAGGGAACTGGGGACAGAGGTGGTGGGAAATGGGCACTGGTGGGGATGTGTGCTGCAAGATTGTATGGATGAAACTCGATCCTGAACAGCTTTGTATAATGTCTATCTCATGGTTTTATAAAAAATAAAAAGAAAAGAACATGAAAAATAATAAAATAAAAAGTAAAAGAAAAATTAACCTTGGAACACGAAAAAATGAAGTAATGGGAGAAGATAAGATAAGCTATAAATATATTCATGTTCATGAATAGGAAAAATTAAGTGTTTAACGATCATTCTACCCAAATCATTAACACATTCAATTCATGGCTTTTCAAAATCACTATGATTTACTCCAAGGAAAAAGTACAATCAATCATTACTAGACGTTGCATGGAACCAAAAATTCATATACTTACTAAGCAATTATAAGATAAAAGATGATTAAGGCTTTGTCTTCAACTTTACATATACTCAAAAGCTATGGTAATCAAAATAGCATGGCATGGAATAAGAGCAGAAACTCAAATATGGAGAAAACTGAGAGTCCCCAAACTAATCCAATGATTTATGAAATAGTTGAGTTATCAAAAATAACCAAGCGCATAAAGAAGAGAAAGGAAAGTCTTTTCCACAAACAATGGTGGAAAAACTGAATATCACAAGCAAAAGAGTTAAATTGCCATAATCTTTCACACAAAAGCTATATATTTTGTGTATATATTTTTGAAAGGTATTTATTTTATGAATGCTCATTCACAAAAGTTATATATTTTAGCCTGAATTCACAGTATACAACATATAAATCACAGGCAGAAAAGAATCCCATGAACCTGCTTTGAAGAATTTAACTCCACTGGCAAAGGAAAAAATTGAAAACTGACTTATGTTTTATATATATACACATGTATATACATAATGTATATATTATGTATATAATATAATGTAATGTATTATGTAATACATATACATTATACATATGTATGTTGTATATATACATAAACATAATATATTTTGTATATATATATATTTTATATATGTATAGACGCACAAAATGAAATACTCAGTGACATGCACAGATAAAACATTGTTTCTGTTACATTTAGATGGACCTGGATATCATGATAAGCAGATCACTCCATCAAGAATGACTATTACTGGGATATCTCACTCTCATGTAATGTGTAAACAAGCAAGCGATATTGTCAATGTGCAATTAAGGCAGACACACAAACTCTGACAACAGACTGAAGATTCCAAAGAGCTGGCTGCTGGAGCTAAAAGGAATGTACATGCAGTGCGGATACAATGGCACTTTAATACCCTAAAGTATATTAGTTTTTATATTTTTATAAGACAAAGCTCAATTCTTTAAAAGTTTGCAACAGTTGCTTATATCTAATCTAACCATCATTTCTAATGGGAAACATAGCATTTTTGTCTTTTCACAAAAATAATTCCTCTAGAAATATTTTCTCCCATTTCTCCCAAAAGTAAGATATTATTTTTTGGTGAGTATGTGAGTTATATATTTATTTAAATAAAGTATTTTTAGTTATTTTGGATTAGTGATTGAGGCTCCAGAATGACTCAGTCAAGAAAGCTACCACATTCAATAATCAGTACTAAGGAAGAAATAGAAATCTCTCTCACAGCAACTGGGCAGATAGGGCTTGAATAGTTCTTAGAAATGATATGAATGAAACACATGCTTCTCACCTGGGTTTGATAATACAGTTTTCTCTTGCTATTCAGAGGAACAACCCTACGGTTGTTCCCATTCCCTGAGAGCCACAGTGTCCCATGTTTCACCCATGCATCTGTACATAGTTTCCTTTTTGTAATTCTCTTCATATGCCTATTAATACATTTTAGTTTTTAAAGATGATAGAGTATAACAGGTTTGGGGATGTATGAGAATGTGGGAACTTTATAAAGCTAATTAGCATGCATGGAAGGGTGGGAAATGGCAGAACATCAAAAAAATAAAACTGTATCACTGTATCACTGTCTTCCGTTGTTCATTGATTTGCTCAAGCAGGCATCAGTAACATCTCCATACGCCCTGTCACATGATCGTAGAGCCCAAGGGCATCTGATTGCTCCAGGAACATAAAGAGCCTCAAAATATTCCATCAGGTCATGGGAACAAGGGTATTTGACATATCAAATATGACACGGGTATCTTGCCAGGCTCTGCATATACCATAATAAGAAAAATTTAATCTGTCATTTATCCATCGATTCACCAAAAACTGTTAAAGTACCCACAATGATTCAGCTTATCTGTTGGGTTAAGGATGTATAAACTCATATTTCTAGTGCACCCAGCTTATTGCTGGTATAAGTAGAGGTCTTACACATACATGCTATTGAATTCCAGAAAGAAATGAACATTTGTGCTGTACTGTATTATTCCATTAGTGTCCATCATATTTTAACAGGGAAGGATATTTGATAGAAGAACTTGCCAAGACCAGCCATAACTCAATGATAGATTACTCTCTTCTGACAGACCTGAATCATTTTCACATTTATGTGCCAACTGTGAAAAAACAATTTTCCTAAAGGAATATTGCTTAGTGAACTGAAACATTTAGAAAATATCCCCAAGATAAAAACAAACAAATAAATAGCCTCAATGCTCTATCAGCAAAACCATGGATCTTACAGTTCTTGAGAAATGAAGATGAGCATAAGAACTAGAATCTATACTATTAACTTTAATATCTGCACTTACTACAAGACATTCTAAGCTAGCTCAACAGTCTCAAGAAAATGTGTGAGGAAAAGGAGTAAGAGAAGAATATTTATGAAGGAACAGCCATGTATCATAAGATTATGTGTGTCTAAAAAGTCTTTTTAGAGGCTAATTATTTGCTTACTTATGCAGAAAAAAGTAAAGAATCTTATAAAATGTATGCTACTTGCTTTAATCTATCTTGTAGGTAATTGAACTTGGATCTGAATTTACTTCTGTATGAACGCAAATACTATTTATTTTTATCACTCAACAGAATAAGTGTCACACAGTATAAGGAAAGTCAAATTTGCTAGCCTTCTTGCATTTATAAGCAATTAGGCAGGACTGAAGCTGTTGCCAATAAAAACGTGTTCCTAATTCTTCAGTGTTTTTCAGTCAGCACCAAGGATAGAGCCAGCACAAGCTTTATGGCATACAATTTCCAACATTCATCTCTATCTCTTCTTCTTCCTTTGTATTCCTCCTAGCCAGCAGCTCATATTCCATATAAAAAGATCTTAATGAATTGCAAGTTACCTTCTTAATGCCAATTGATTATGCAAAATTTTGTTTCCAAATGCTATCTCACTTACAACTTTATATATCAAAACAGATAATCTGCTAACATATCATGCAGTTTTGAATAGGAGGAGGCACTTACATTTTTATTTGGTTGTTTCATTATGTTTGCTTTTGTTTTGAGGCCACAACTGGCAATGCAGAGAACTTACTCCTGGCTTTACACTCAGTAATTACTCCTGAGGATGCTCAGGGGACAACATGGGAAACCAGAGGTCAAACTTAGGTGGGATGCATTCAAGGCAAACACCCTACCTGATTTATTTTTGATCCAGCCTCAGATGAAGTATTTAATCTAAAGTAGTACAGCATAATTTAGCCTGACTCTTACTATGGATAAAGCAGTTATTCATCGTGCTGTAAATTTCATATTATTTCAAATTAGAATTTTTAAATATCTTAAAACACAATTCTTATGATTATGTTGCTTAGATCCTAAAAGATACAGCTATAGTATAAAATGTAAAACGCAAATTTAAAGCTCTTAAAATTAAGTGAATAGATATTCATAGCTTGGGATACAACTTCAGCAATAACAGTATACATGGATTCCAAAAGTACTTTATTTTGAATTATTCCACTTGATGGATAATGATATGCTTTAGAGAAGGGGTAGTGACTCAGAAAACGGCTCTAATAAACACATGCAATGATACTGAAGGCATATAAGAAATTTAGAATGTTTTAAAAATATGTAGTGTAAAAATAATTAGAAATTATATATCTCATGATTTTAATGTATATGTAAAACCAAAACAAAGAATATTCTAGTATTAATAATTGTATATTTTATGCACATTTTAAAGTTTATGTATTTGAATTGGTCATATTATTTTCATATGATATGGCTGCATTTAAATGTACATACAGCCTATTTCTTCCCGAGTGCAATCTATTTCTTCACTCAGTGTCTTTCATGTTATAATTCCTAAGAACTCCCTCACTCCCCTTTCTTTCTCTTATACCTGCCTCCTGCATTTTAAAATCAGAACCAGCATCACCATCTCCATAAAACTCCCTTCAGTCAAGCCAGGCTATATCAAGTGTCTCCTCAGAGCTCACATGTACCTTCTTCCTAGCGCTCTTATACTTTGGCTCTTGTTATGTTTTCTAAGACCACTAGCTGTAGGAGGGTTAGGGCTATACCACATATCTTCTACCCTACAGCCCACTGACAACTGGTAGAAGTTCAGGGATTTATAGTAAATTATATAAGCACAGTGGCACCAGAAGTACAAAGGAGTTTATGGATGGATGATTCACTATAAGGATGAATTCAGGAAGTATTTTGGATCACTCCCTGGCTTAGTTTTAAAGAATGATGCAGAAAAGTTCTGGGAGAGATGAATTCTATTTACCAATTGTGCTTTGATCTCAGGTGCTCAGTTGGATGATCATCCCCTACTTCCTCTCCTGAGATCAACAAGAGATTGCTAGAAAAGAACAATTCTTTCAGGAGTATCTTTTAAAAATATTCACCAGTTTTCCTATCATTTTCAACTGTAGACCAAGTATTAGTATCATTCACTGAAGTCTGAAAGCAGAATAGTCACTAGAATAAATAAATCTGTGTGGGCAGAATTTCCTACCTACATGATTCCCAGTACAGCTAGTGCAAATCAGAAATAATTTTGTTTCGTTAAACAACAATAAATAGGACTTTGGAATAAAAATAATATGAATATGGCTGCAGAGATCCATTGCTCTGATGGTTGAAATGCAGCATATCTTTTGCAAATTAATTTAATCAGCAAGTACTTATTAATAACCATTTGTAAGACAATTAAATCCATAGCACAGTTTGAGTCATAGGTTCTTTCACCAAGTGGAATACAATGGACTGAGTGGTCATGGGTTGTGACAAAATAAGTTTACAATAAAATTGTGTACAGTCCCTTTCTCAGTGAGACCCGGAGCATCTACAATATTCTTGGTTATACACTTGCCTTGATTCCAAGTGGCCCAGGCAGTCCGGGTGGTCCTCGAAGTCCCTGAGGAAATGAACCATACAAGGGTAACTATATGACTACCAGTGGACATTTTCTCATTTCCACGTCAAGATAGGTCTACCGTATGTGGGAGGGTCCCAGAGACAGTTGAAATTCTTGATCTCATGCCCTCTCTTGTACAAGTGAAACAAAAGGTGTGAATTCTGATGATGTGCAACTTTGAACATATCCCTGTTTCTCTTTCCCAATTACTGTTAAGGATGGATATGGGACAGATGAAAAAGTTTGCCTCATCCAGTTCCAATGGCTGAACTTGTTTGTGCTAACTATGCTACTGTTATCACCAGCAAACCCAGGGAGGAAAAATATTCAATTTTAGACTGAAGAGGTTTGTATGATGCAATTTGTAAGACCAGGGTTAAAACCATATCTCCCTTTGAGGAGTACTGAATGCAGGTGGTACAATAAATCAAGACGTGCAGTTACATGGGGGCCTGAGAATTAGCACAGTGATTAGGCATTTGCCTTGCGTGTGTCTGATGCTGGCTAAATCCCTGGCACTCCATGTGATCTCCTTAGCCTGCCTGAGAGCAGAGCCAGTAAGCCCTGAGAACTGCTGAGTGCGGTCTAAAAACAAAACAAAATAAAATGAATAAAAATAAGAATGGGTACAATCCCTTGAGATATTAATTGACAAAATATCTCACTAACATCCAGGATTATAGAAATGTTACAAATATTCATATCCGTAACATCCTTATTGCTTTCACAAATAATCCCTATGTCAAATTCCATCCCCTATGCTGCTCTGCACAAAAAAAAATTTTTTTAGAAATTTCTCCTCTTATCTTGTGTACCATTAACTTTATATGTGGACCAAGAATACCTTCTCTATGTATAGACTTAAGATTGCTCTGAGCTGTGCTTGTTTGAAATTTCGCCCTGTAGCATGTAATATAACACTTTATGATCTCTGTTTCCCTATGATCTACTACAAAGCCTGACATAGAATAAGCAGCTTCCAACATTGGGCAGCAATGTCTGGAACATTCTAAAACAGACTGTTTTCCCACCATAAACCGTCTCTTTTCCCAGCGTAATTTCACTGATTATCATCAGTTTCTGCAAATTTTGACTAATGGGTTTTCTTTAAGAAGTTTCCAGAGAAACCCCTGAACCTTATACTTACTGGCTCGCCATCTTTACCCTTTCCTGGAGGCCCAGGGAGCCCAGGGGTGCCAGGCTCACCCCTGAAGCCAGCTGGTCCTGGGCTCCCTTCTTCACCTGCTGCTCCCTGAAAAGGAAATTAGGTAAGTTTTCAGAATTAATACCATGGATAGCATAAGTTCTCCAGTGGCAAAGGTGTGTAACAGAACAGAATTCAGCCACACCATTACCACCATCAACTTCACATTATTATGGTGAGGATGGGCTAAATTAGGATATAGATATAGTGGGAAGACAATATGAAGACTAGGAAAGGCGGTCATTAATAAGCCGGGAGAGAAGACTGGAAGATGGTCTTTCACAGTTCTGATACCATACTGAGTTAGAACTCTCAGACAGAATGAGAACAGGGATAGTCCATATCTGTTGTTTAACCCATCTAGTTTGTGATACTGCTTTAAAAGGAGACTATCAGAGGGTTTCTAGTGGAAAAAATATACCCAAGACAGGAATCTAATGAGTGAGTGACTTATAGGTGTACCTTAATTTCTTCTATCTCTTTTTAATTTTTTTTAATTATGATTTTTGAGATTACACCTAGCAATGCTCAGGGTTTTTTCTTGGTCCTGTGCTCAGGGATGACCCCTGAAGGTGCTCAGGATACCATTTCTGGTGTCAGGGATCAAAACTAGGTCCATAGCACTGCAAGGCAAGTACCTTACTGTACTATCTCTCTGACCCACTACATTTCTTCTTATCCTTCATAGAGAGCAGAGAACTTGCCACCTACCAAGTCTGCCTTTTTTTGGTTGAGGATTTGTATTAGATAACATGTCTTTACTCAATTTAGTCAAGATACATAGCACTTTCTTAAATCTGTCAGACATTTAATAAACAGAGTTGGAACTCTATGGATAAAATCTCCCCCACCATAGACCCTCAGTGATCTGAACACAGTTCAAGGCTTAGAAGTTGTGATGGAGAAAGAATGGAGGAGTGCTAGGAAATGGAATACCAGGATTTGTTGACTAAGATGGAGCTCATGTAAAGCAACTTACCATTTTTTATCACAAAGCTTATAATCCCCATATTGTGGTCCTGGCTGAGGAAAGTTGGTTTGGTCACAGGAACTACAGGCTCTTTCCCAGAAAGGGTTCCCTTGAGTTTAAGGTCAATACCTTGTCTTCAGACATTTACAAATAAAGAGGAATAAAGATAGGCCAAGGGTGGTCAAAGACAGGAATAGAGAAGACAGTGCTCTAAGCCCCAGGTCAGCCATTGGAGAATGAGGTCATGTTCTGGCCAGGTGTTGCACTCACCAATCACTTAGAGTTCCCTCCTAAGTCCACCCCCTGGCCTTCGCTCTCACCAACTTCTGCTCACAGAAAAGGAGGTGTTTGGCTCCCCCTAGAGGCCTAAGTGATTACTTTTCTGCTCATAATTACTCCACACACCTCAAGTAACTTTATTACCTCCCTTCAACTTAACAGTACCGCATTTACAACATGTTTGAAATGTAAAATAGCATCTTAGACTGGTACACTCAATGAAAATATAAGGGTCAATAAAGTTTGGAGGTGGATAATCTGATCCATTAGGTGAAGAGGACATCAGGTTTAGAAGTAGGCACTATGTGTCTTACCTTCTCCCCACGCTCCCCATCTTTTCCAGGGGGACCTCTGATGCCAGGAGGACCCTGAGAAAATGGTTATTAACATGTGAATTTCAAGAGTCAGGCATTCTAAGAAAGGACTCATCATGTCCCGTTAAGTCATTGGCAGCATCTTTGTTCTACTCATTCCTCTTTCCTAATAGGCTCCACAGTAATACTCCCTTTTCCTTAGATAACCCTAAACCTCCTGGCACTGGTGCATTAGCACTGTTGCACATAGGAGCCCCAAACATGCAGGCATGGTATGCCTGAAACTCTGACCCATGCCTAGGCAGTAGCTCTCAGAAGAAAGGGAAGGTCCCACGAAGAGCGGACCCCAAGTAATAGGCTAAGAACTTTATGTTGCATCAGAAACTGAGCCCCCAGTATCTCTGAATCCTCCTGAAGGATAAATTTGGTCCAGGCTCCAGTGAAATTGTTACATGCAGGCAGTGACACGGATTGTGTGACAGAAGGAGCCTCTTGGGACACACACAGGATGTACCCTCAGAATGACCCCGCCAGGAGAAGGAGCTGAGGCATACCTCACGGCTACATTTGTTGGTGTTATTGGTCAAGTGTCATGTGCATGGACGTTTCTAAGGGCCAGAAAAATCCTCAGACAGAGGAATATGGGTTGGCTGTTGTTTTTACTGGAGGAATATAGACAATGACATAGTTAAAACTGTGTCAACTACAACTACCGCAGGTATGACTCAGTCTCTCCACACCCCTATTTCCTCCTGCACAAAATGGCAACATAACATGCACATCCCAGGATCACGGGATTAAGCACATTACCACACATAAACCACTTAACATAGTGTTTGATTTGTATAAATGTACAGCACTTGACTCCTCAACTGTCACATTATCATCCATAAAGGTGGATGAGTGACCAGCCTGACCTCATTCTATTTTAGGAATGAAGATTCTCTGTTGACCTTGTCTGCATACAATGTGTGTTTTATTGAATGAGTTAAAGTCAAATCAATATCCATGGTAGATCTGAAAGCGAGTCCATTAGCAGATGCCTCAGGCCACATACAGAGAATTAATCTGACTGTGTTAAATGTCCTGGGATATTAAAGTTAAATCAACCCAACCCATTGGCTCTATTATGACGATGAAAATGAGAGGTCTAGAGGAAAGAATCCCAGAAATCTGGAAGCTGATGGCAGAGTTGTGATTACAATGAAAATTTCTTAAGAACCCTTTGACTTCATTAGGCTCACTGTTCCCTTCAAGCAAATTATGATGCAAATCCTAGCATCAGTGACCTTTATAGGCTTCCTGAATTTTCAAAAATGCCATTTACTCCTGAGTTCTAATAAGATGTCTGGCATCTTATATTGTTAGCTTTTAGGTGATTTTTATTGGGACATTAAATTCCTCTTTGTAAAATACAAGTAAGAACACCTACATTGCTGAGGCTTGGGATGATTAACCTGTTAAGCAGGTAAATGGGCTTTGGATCCACAGTCAGAGCAGTTATTGTCCCATTTCCCCACCTCTAGCACTCACCGTACTTCCTGGGGGGCCACTGGGACCAGGAGCACCAACAAGTCCAGGAGTGCCCTATGAAAGGCAGAAGGCATTCAGAAAGACCCCTGACTTTATCATAAAAATTATCCCAATCTTTCTCCCAACTGCCCTCTGGTTCATGTCATGCCACATTGCCTAAACCACTTCTAAACAGCCATGATCCTTAATGATCAAGGATTCCCAACCTGAATATTATAGCAGTGTAGTTTGCCAATCCAAAGAGAGAGGGATCCTTTTGGCCATTCAAATTTCTTCCTTTGTCGAAGTTTCTGTTCATTTCTTCTCCCCATTATTTATAGGGTTGGCTGTTTTCTTCTTGTAAAGTTTTACCAGTGCCTGATATATCCTGGATATTAACCCCTTATCAGATGGGTACTGGATAAATATTCTTTGAAACACTGTTCATCATCACTAATCATCACAGAGATGCAAATCAAAACAACAATGAGATATCATCTCACACCACAGAGTCCAGCACATGTTGAAAAGAGCAAGGACAACGATTGCTGGCGTGGCTGTAGGGAGAGATTCTCATCCATTGTTGGTGGGAATGTCGACTGGTACAGTCTTTTTGGAAAACAATATGGACATTCCTCCATAGACTAGAAATTGAGCTCCCTTTTGATCCACCCATACCACTCCTGGGAAACTACCCTGGGAGGCCAGAAACACACAGCAGAAACACCATCTGCACTTTTATGTTCAGAGCAGCACTATTCACAATAGCCAGAATCTGGAAACAACCAGATTGCCCGAGAACTGATGACTGGATAAAGGAACTTTGGTACATCAACACAATGGAATACTATGCAAAAGTTAGGAGAAACAAAGTTATGAAATTTGCCTATAAATGGATGGACATGGAGAAGATTATGTTGAGTGAAATTAGCCAGAGGGAAAAGAACAGATATACAATGACTGCATTTATTTGCGGGATATAAAAAAATAGCATGATACTAGTATCCAAGGCCAAATAAAACATAGTTGAGGTCTTATGAGTGGGTAGAACCTACTGCAAATGTAGGAGTCAGAAGTTAGGCAATACAGAGAAATGAAAGTGTACTAATAATTATTGTAAATGATAATACCAGCGTAGAACTGAGCTTTGAAAGTAGGCAAAAGAATATACATGATAACCTCTAAGTGTATGTATTGCAAGCCACAGTGGGTAAAGAAGAGAGAGAGAGAGAGAGAGAGAGAGAGACAGAGAGACAGAGAGACAGACAGAGACAGAGACAGAGACAGAGAAATGAAAATTACTTGCCATAGATTCAGGCTGGGGAAGGGGGAATCATGGGACATTGGTGGAGGGAAATGGGCTCTGTTGGAGGGATGGGTGATGGAACACCGTATAACTGAAACCCAAATATGAACACTTTGTAAACTGTGTATCTCACGGTGGTAAAATAAAAAAATTGAAAAAAATAAACACAGTGGGATCCTGATGTAAGGATGGGAGGAGGAAATGCAAAGGAATACATTAAAGTTCTTAGGACCAAAATATAGAGGAGACACATGTGGGGAATGGGAGAAGGGAAGAGCAGAGAACTGTCAGGCCCTAGCAAGATAGAAGATCTTAGGTTCGGGTTGATTTTTATTTTAAATTCATGGGAGAAAAGAAACACTGATAAGGAACAAACTGTTCAGACTCAAGTTGAAGAGAAAACACTCTGGAGTGGTGGAAAAATCAGTTAGAAAAGACATGAATAAGATCCAGAGACCAGCTCATCTCAAGGCAGTAGTTGACAGATTCCCAGAGAGCAACATAAGCAGGAAAGCTTAAGTATCTACTTGTTCCAGCATATGTGCTGGCTTCAAATGGAAAATTCTGCCACCTAGAGGCAGTGATTTGAACTTAACACTAGTGGTTGGGAAAAGCTTCCATGCGTCAGGACATTCCAGGTGGATCAGAGCCATGGAGATGGGAACCCACAAAAGCATTGGCAGCTACTCTACCATCCATATGGCTTCATTCCTCACGACCATGAGGCTTCATATTTTTCACAATTAGAAAGAATACAGAATACGCAGCCTCCATTTTCCTCAGGAGTTGGTCGCAGGCACGCCCTGAACACAAAGATGTCTGCTATATGCCACTTCTCTATGGCATCCACATAGAGTCTGTGGCCTTGGTTGACAGTGACTCTACTCAGTCAAATGCATAGACAGCTGCATCACACAAAACCATGACAGTGATTCATGTCTGTACTGTGGACCCAGGGGTTAGTGGGATCCTCTGAACCCACTTCTGCTCCTGAAGGGTACAGTAGGTTTGACCCTTATCTTGCTGCCACAAGCTCTGTGAAGAGCCTGACCTTAGTACAGCTATGCCATGTAACAGACTCTCATCATCTCTCTGAACCTGGCCCCAAGGGAAGGAAAGGCAGACACAGCATCAGGAAAACCCAGAAGTGTGCACATAAAGGCTCATGTGTGTATGTGTGTGCCATCAGCTGATTTGTCTGTACACAGCACAGTATGTGTGTACCCATGTTTTAGACTATGTATATATGGAGTTGGGCCCATTTCTCAAATAACTGATCTGCGTGTGTTCATTTGTATCAACTGTTCATATGTGCAAGCAGAATTCCTTCATATATTGAACATTTGAACAAAGTCCCAAAGTTCAGAAGTTTTATATGTCTCTCTTGGTCCTTGAGCTCAAACTCCCCCAAGCCCAAATAGCCACGTGAACTGCATTTATTTGGCCCTTTCACCATGAGCTCTGTGCTATGAGCCAAGGGCCAGTACATTCGATTTAGGACTTCTGGCCCCCTCCCCAGACCCCAGGGGCAAGCAGAGCATGAGGACTCACGGGGTTTCCAGCTGCTCCAGGAGCCCCAGGTGCTCCATCTTGTCCTTTGGCACCCTGCATGGGAAATAAGCCTTGAGGTACATTGTCAGAGCGAATGCTCTCCCCCTCCCAAGAAGGGACAAATTATGACACCTTGATCATTAGAATATGTTTATCCTAACTGAAAGCACAAGGAAAGGGTTACATAGAAGCATAAGTCACATTGCCTAGTCCAGAGCTGGAGCTGTTCCACATTATTTTATTCCATCATTACCATTCTGGGACATATGGGGTCAGCTCTGGCCCTCTGGCCTTACGACAGTGGTATTCAATGGGTGGGGCAGACAGGTTCACATGGCCAGCCTCTGGTCCATAGGATCCATTCCAGAGACCTCGCTCCAAAGGGAAACCCTCTGAACAGCATCTCCCTCCCCCCAACTCTGAAAAACTTGGCTTGAGAGTAAGCTGACTAAAAAAAAATAGCAGAAAAAGAACCACAAAATCAAAATGCTAAAACATATAGAGGATAATTTAAACCACACCTGTAAGTCAAGGCGGGGAGGAAGGAAAGGATGACTGCTCCTGAAAAGCCCTAAGGACCCAGGAAGTTCCTTACCATACTCCTCTGAGCTGGAGAAGAAACCAAACTCATCTTAAAATTCAAGGGTGTAAAGCCAGAGCCTGTCACTGGGGTGATGAGGGGTGAGGGAGAAACATGCCTTTAAGGTACTAGATCCCCAGGTCCCAGATACCAGGATAACCCTCTGGCGGGCATCAGGTCCCAGATACCAGGATAACCTCTGGTGGGCATCTGATGGGAGAGGTCTAAGAGGGGCTAGTAGGATGTTTAGTGTCTCAGAACAGAAAAGTACAGAAAGTTGTCTTACTGGTGGTCCCATGGGTCCGGAGGGTCCCAATTTTCCAGGATGACCCTGTGACCCCTGAAATGAAACAACCCTTGAATTAATTAGATCATGGTTTTCATTCAGGGGAAGTGGAACCAGACATGGATACACAATGAGTGAAAGCAGAAATCCTGGAAAAAGGTAGTACAGGGGTTAGGGGGTCTGACACATGCCTTGCATATAATCAACTGCAAATTGATCTCTAGTACCACCTATGGCTCCAGAACATGAAGGATTGCTTGTGATCACAGAGCCAATAGGAGGCCTTGAGCACCACCAGGTTACTCCATCTCACAGAAAACAAAGCAAAGGAACAGACAAGACCAAGAAGGAAATCATGAAAACTCTAAGGGCAAAGAAGGAGCTGTTGTCAGTACTGTGAGGCTGTGGGTGTCAGTGCTTCCCAGAGCTGCAGCTCCCCATCCAGGGAGCACAAACTTTGGATAGTCCTGGAGTGCAGAGTTATGGAGGGATGGAGTTAGTGTGCAGGGTAGGGGGTGCAGGGCACTCACCACCTGCCCAGGCACTCCTGGGTCACCTTTCTCTCCTTTCTGCCCTTGTTCTCCCTGTTGGTGTAAAAAAACAGAGTTGAGCGATTTTCATTCCACATACAACCCTTCTCCACTACCTGTGCACAGGACTGGGCCTATTCCCAAGAGCTATCCTGCTGCCTAGAAGATTCTGCCCTGTTGCGGTACACTGTTGCCCAGAGCCTCTGCATCTTGCCTGGCATTACCTCCTCCAGGCCACTTTATAGTGGATAAGGGGCAAGAAAACAGTTTGAATATGTGTAAGATATGTGGCAGTATATCTTACCATGTATTCTCTTTTGGCTGGTATAAATATTTACTCTCATGCTACCACAATCATCATGGGACTAGGTAGATTTTACCACTATATTTACTTGGTCACACTGGATCTCTAAGTAATTAGATAAGAGATAAAAGCTGTTTGTTTTAAAGCAAGCAAGCATGACTGTCTAATAAGTCTAAAGACTAAAATACAAAGCAACTATGAAGTAAAGATGAGAATCTTGTGACGGCTTGGAGAAATATATACCTGGCTGTAGATTATCCATTGCTACAAATCCATGCCCTTCCTCCCATCTACATAGTGCCTAGTGGAAATCCAAGAGCCTTCAGCCTTGGCTGGGGCAATATTAACATTTCAATGGGACTAGGTGATGTCCTTCAGAAGTTATCTGAGGGAATTGACCCTAACTGTTTTCCTTTGATGTGGGCCTGTCTGGGCTGAAAAGTTATAATAGCTGTAGCCCACTTTCTTCTTTGCCTTTTTTTCTTCTTTTTGCTTTTCTCTTCCTCCTCTTTGCACTCTGCTTCTTCTCTCCTTTCTCTTCTCTGTTGGGCCTTAGCACGTGGTAGAGGCCATCTTGGCCTGGGATTCTAAACTTACACATGGCCGGGGCCCAACTGGGAACCTAAAGTCTGGGCTTTTCCTGTTACTGGATTGTACACCAGAACAAGTATGAGTAAAGCCTTTTGAAACCTTGCTGGATTCTCACATCTTTCTCTTTCCACCAGCTGCTGATCCCCTGGGATAGAAAAGATCCCTATACCCTGCTCCTGGATTGTCGGGGCACCCAGGGTGTCCTGAAACTTCCCTACAACACCAATGAACTCTGCTCCAGTTTTCCTTATCTTTCATACTTAAGGTGGAAAATTGTTCTTCTTTAAAGAAATTGAAGCACAAAAGGGAACAACTCCGCTCCCTCCATGCCAGTTTCATAGAGCTGCTTTTACCTCCAGGACATGGGCTGGGGACAGCTTCACCTGGATTTGCAGGGTTTAACCACTCTCCCCTGTAGTTTAGTTTAGACTGGAGGGGCAGCAGATGGTCATCACATACTGATGGAAAGAATGCAGCGTAGGAAGGATTAACACAGCCTCTTGTTGCAAATCTGTCTGAAGGAAAAGCTGAAGCAATTCCACGGGAGGGGCAGAGCTCTTAGAGGACAGACTGTAGATTAGATGTTGGCCTCAGGATGACATAACTAATATTTCTTTTTGTTTCATTGCTTGGTTAATAGGTTTATTACCATCTTTAAGAAATCTTAATAAAAAATGGCTGAATTTTTCAGCAACCCACTCTTGAACTCTGAGGAAACCTGCTTTCTTCTGGACTATCTAATCTTTTTTTCAGGGCAAGAGACCTTTTGGGACAGTTCCACCTTTTTTTTTAACTTCTCTCTTTGCTTTCTTATCATAGACAGAGTTGGCTCTATTAGTCACATTAGCTTTATTATACATCTTCTCCAGCATGTCTGGAGTTATGTTGTTCTTATGTATTGAGAAACTGTTTCTTGTGGGCATCTTCATCCTCTTTTGTTAGGTAATGCATATAGTCTGCAACATTCTGCCCCAATATGTGTTTCTGATGTACATTGGCATTAAATTCCTTGCTTTCTGAGTCACAATTGGGGAATCATTTGATACTGCGAGGAACAGACAAGCTTCCATCTGCAGCTTCTTCCAGGGCCACAAAAGCTTTGCTTTCAGTAGTAGTTCTGGCAAGTTCTGCATCTAAATAGCAGGTGAAGACACCAGGTTGTCCATCAATGCTTTCCACATTATATTCCTCTCCAGTAACCACCATTTGACCTGATAAATCTTGCCTACATCAAATATACTGAGAAGACTGCAGGCCAGCAGCAGGCCAGTACTGTATGCTGCAGGGCAATTTATCAGACCACCCTTCACACCATACTTTGGTAGTTCATGAGTATATGCTGCACCAACTGTCTTATCTCCTTCTATGTGAGTACAAGCAATCTAACAAATGATGTCTCTGCTGATGACATGGACCACCATCATGTATTTTGGTATGTTGTATCTAATTTTATCCAGGATCACCAAACTTATCTGAACATAGATTTGGCTTCTCACCATCTTCTAAATTTCACTTGCTATCTCTTTAGAGATATTATTCTTGGAAACTTTAACAAACCTTGTCCTACAGAACAGAGACCATGGCCCATGGCTTGATACAGACCTAGTATCAAGTATCCATCTGCAGGGAGAACTAATTATCATTTCTAAAGCACATAAGCTGGGAAGGTGTGTATAGTGCTGAGGCATGCTCAGAATGGTAAAACTGAGAAGCCAGGAGTCAGATGGTTTTTCTGGTTCTACTGGAGTCCATCTGGACTCCCAACAAACCTCCCTGGGAGGTAGAGGGACATGATTTCTCTTCTCTGCTGTTCACAGACAGCAGCACACAAACAGAAGGTGTCACCTAGATTCAAGATATACAGGGAAGGACGCAAGCCTCCATATTTCAGTACTGGCAAGGTAGGGTAACTGTGGGTCAGTTACCCCTAGGGTGGGTCAACCACCCTGTGTCTAGATTCACATAGACCTGCTTTGAATTCTGACCCTTGCCAAACAACTTGGGACAATATTGAACCAGAATAATTTCCATACCTGTAAAATGTACAAGTGATATTTATTTCACCTGCAGGAAGCAACAGCAAAGACAAGGTGAAGAAGAAAGGAGTCCTTAGGGGAAGATGGAGAGGTCTGTGTCCCAGGTCTGTGCCCCAGGACCTGGGGAAAATAGGATCTAGCAAAGCACTAGCAGAATGTGTACCTGGTTCTTGTTAAATGAGTAAATATAGCCTGGTATGGAAGTGCCACAGCTGTCAAGGGAAGAGTTAGGTTTCCTACTTGAAAAAAGGCCCAAGGAAAGATGGACAAGCATTTGCATGAAGAAAAGGGGAGTTTGAATGCAGACTTTATGAAGAAGATAAGTCTGGTGAGGATCCTAGAAGCACCTTGAAGGTAAAGCTACCATTGAGTTGAGATGATTGGGATAGTCTAGCTTGAATCTTTGTTGGTAGAGAGGCCAGCAAGTCCTTCACAGGCCACACATGTTTCCTTTCTATGCAAGGACAAACCAGAAAGCCTTGTGCTAGAAATTCCCACACACCCTTCTTTCCTAAGCCACTTTTTAATCTCTGCCTTTCTATCTCATGACTCTGAGTTGGTTTTCCTGAGGTGGCTGATTATGAATCAACAACTTAACGCTGCCCCTTCTAGCCCTCACCTTCTACTCCATCATTACATTATAAAGCTTCTGTGGAGTTCTCAGCTGTAACTGACTGAAGTTCAAGGGTGCCTGCACCTATTTGCTTCAGTTTATACTGCCTGTGCTTGTCTTCTTTCCTCTGTTAATGACTGGGTTTATTCTCCAGCTGACATTTCTAGACCAGAACCCTCTCTTTAACAGTCATCCCCCTCCAAGCTCCTGGGGCAAATTGTCAGCCATTCCTAGCATATCCTCAATTCAGTGCAGAAGGAAGGAGCTGAAGCTTTTCCTTCCAGCCCTTTCCTGCTTTCTATTATTTTTCTTACTTTTTTTGATATCTGGTGTTAGCAATTAAACACAGAGCCTCATGCATGCAAAACACATGCCCTTCCACTAACTACATCCCTGGCCTCTGTTCTCTGTCTTAATTAAGCTGCAAACTTTGCATCTCCTCTAAACATCCCCTGATCCTGTGTGCAAGGATTACAAAAAAGCACACATATGAAGAGAACAGAGAAAGTCAAAGAGAACAACACTTGCCTAAACCATCAATACCAACAAGTTTACGGTCTATGGCAACATAGCCCGTCTTAGGAGATTCATGGAATAATGCACAAAGAATCTTCTTTTTTTTTTGCAGGGGGATAAGGGGTACTTTCTTTGCTTTCATTAAGTGATTTTCTGGATTCCCCAAAGATTGATCTGCAGGAAAGTGTCACTGTTCAGAAAGAAGAAGGGAGCAAAGCAGGTTTCCTAACTCTCCTTATGTGCCTTTAAACTGGATGTCATCTTTTATTGAGCAATCTCATTAAGGAGAAGCTGGAGATAAACACTTGGCTCAAGCTTGAGGGGTTCAGGGTGTGTCTGATGGAAGGAAACTGAGATAACAGGAGAGGAAGGGAGGCACTGAGTCCCAGAACATGGAGATAATTGCTCTGGTGTGTGATGGGGGGCCTGTCACCACCCAGGACAGTAGCTGGGGGTAGCAGTACTGTCTCAGGTCTGACAGTTGACAACTTAATTCAATATTGGATTCCAAATTTCCAGGTCTCCAACTGGATGTTGAAAATCTCATGCTCTGTCCATCTCAGCTTCTTTTATGGTACAGCCACTGTTGCCCACTAAATGTTTTTCTCTCAAAAGCATTCCCTGAAGATTTCTGTCCATGCTGTGTATTGCTGTACCCTCTTCATTATTTGTTCCCTGTTTCATTTTCAAAGAGGCTCAAAGTCTTCCTTCTCAGGATGGTTTCAACGCCTGTCTCAATTTCTCTACCTGTTCCATTCTTTAATATGATAGACGGGATTATGAGTTTAGCTAAGTTACACCAACTTGGTTCTGAAGGGGAAAAAATGAATAAAAACAACTTCTCAAAAATGGACTTAATTCTCCAAGCTTTTGCCTTCACACATCAGGGGACAGTTCTCCAATCTTAATAAGAGCAGAATTGTGTCCCTGCAGACCGCTTTTGCCCCTCTGTGTTGCCAAGAGCACAGAGATCCTGAGAATCTTTATTTTCATAACTGCCATTTATTAAAAGAGGAAGAAACAGTTCCCTGAGACTGCCAAGGTGGAAGATTTTCTTTCTGGTAAATATAGACTTTAGTGAAAAGCACAAGCACCTCTCAATCTGCTTTACCCCAAGTTGCCTCAGTTTCTCTAGTTCTCCCAACAACCTTTTTTATACCTGCATTATTGACTCACCTTCACCACTAGCACTTGTGGATACTGTGACTGCCACCATTTCAAATAACTATTCTCATTAAAACCACTAAGGTCTCTTGGTGAAGAATTAACTTTCCCTGCAGAATCCTGTACCTTGACCTCAACCTTTGCCATTGCACTTCTCCCACCTGGTATTGGCCTCAGTCATTGTGGTTATCTTTTTCCTCCAAGTCCCTTCCAGTAAAAAATCTGAAACTAGTCATGCTAGTGACTAGCATGTTAGGACTGAGAGCAACACCCATCCCAGCTCCTGGAGCACAAAGGGTCATTGCCGTCCATGATGAGGCATCCAGGGACCACTGCAACTTACCGGCATTCTTGGGTGTGGGAGTAAAGAGCGGTGTCTGAAAAAGAAAAGCATAGAGATAAGTGTGATTCAGAGTTAAAGCCTTCTGACACTTACAAGATGAAAGAAACTGAACCAACTTTCCTTTAGACATTATTAGTTTTTACAGCTAGAATCAATGTTCCAGAGCACTTATTAATTCTGAAAACCATTGGAGTTAGGTGTGAGATGCTTGAAATCATAGGAGTTCCATCCCTGTCTTCCCACCTAACACTATGTGTCCTCAGATGTCTGTGAGTTTCTATGTCCTGAAAGGTAAGGAGGTTAAATATTGTCCACTCATCATACAAGCACCCAGAATACTTCATCCTTCCTTTCTACTGTCCTTCAAAACAGGATCTTTTGTATGCTACAGCAAGGTTACAGGTGAATAAAAACCTAAAAGCAAAGCTCAGCTCTATTGGTGGCATGCTATGGGAAGGAGTGTCCCAAAGATTTAGAAAATAGAAGAAAGACAAAGGTGATAAGCAGTGTAACTTACAGTTCCTGGTAACCCTGGGGGGACCTGCTGGACCAGCCTCACCCTAGATGATGAAATGAAAAACAGAAGAAATGAAAAACTCCTGGTATCTTTCCCAGATCAATGATTAATCTACTCTGTCACTAACCTGATAATATAGAAACATGATAAAGATTCAAAATTATTAAATATTTAGATACAGAAAACCATTATTTTTCAGAACAGAGTTACTTATGCAGGTATAAGTACATATATATAATTTATCTCACTAGATACTATACCCTACATGCTTGGAATTATTGCGCCCTGTTAGCTAGCTTCCTGTTGATTGACATTTGTACTGATGACATTGATGATTACTGCACTGAGCAGGTAGTTTCCTTCTTAGTACAGTCATACCCAGGGTTTCAACAAACTCCTTTACAAGACCCTCCAGCACCAAGGCTTTGGCTCCTTTAAGCCCAGACCCCTCCCTTCCATCATTGAAGGGTTCAGGCTGTTTTAAGAGGCCTGAGAAGATCATTTACACTCAGGTGAACAACAAAGACTTAGGGGCATGAATTCCCTAAGCTAAACTAAGGGTACTATTTTAAGTCTTATCTTAAAAATTACTTCTGATTTGCTTTTTATTTTGCAAAATCATGACCATATTATAAACAACTCAGAATCGTGTGGGAACTGAGTTAAACCATCTTCAGCAGCAGCCCATGAGGACAGTACGTTGATGACATTTGCCTTTAGGGCTGAGCAAACTGGGTTGTCACAGTCAGGCGGGAACACAATAAGATGAATGGGTTCCCAAAGACCATATTCTACCTGGGTCACATTGGCACCAGCACATGAGGCCATGACCAGGGAGTTCTAGAAGCCTTGGGATAAGTCTGTCCTCAATCTTCCAGACATAATTAGTGATACAAATGAAGCACTAGAGTTAGTTCATAGATAAGCAAGACTGCTCTTAGAGCAGTAACAAAAAATAATATAATAATGAAATAGTGTTATGGTTCTCTATCCTATTTGTATAGTGAGAAAGTATTTAAAATACAAGTACTGCTTCAGTATTTTCCTGTATTAACTTTTTTAATCTCCACAAAATAGGCACTTTTTATAGAGGAGAAAGCCAAGGTACATAACATTCATTCACCTTCCCAATGCCACACAGCTAGTATATGGTTGTACTTGGCCTTAAACTCTAAGACCAAGCCCTTAACCTCCAAGCAGCATAGCCTTGAGTATAATTCCAGAAGCTTTGGAAAAATCATTTTGTCAGTGCAATTTTCATGATCTGATGTCAACATCCTGCTACTAGAATGCAGGTTCCAGAACAAATGTCATTTGTGTACTTGCATACACAAATCTAAATGCTTGGGGCTGGCCATTTCACACTTGAATTTGCAGATGAGTATAAAGGAGAAGTGTATCCAAGGAGAGAAAACTCCGAGGGCTCAAGACTTTGTTTTAGGAACAGAAGACACTTCACTGAGCTATGGGACAGGGAAGTTTGGGGAGGGGTGTGTGGTGAGCAAGGACCCAGAAGACACTCTGACTTGAAGAGCTTGGCTGAAGGAGGAGCTGTAATTCTGGAGTTAATTTGGGAGTTTTGGGGGTTATATTCCAGTAGGAGATAAATTTTCAGTACCTCCTGCTAACAAAGAAGCATTAGCACGCGTTCTTCCTAATATGTTACAGGGCTTCAAGTTGCACAGGGGAGGGCTGGGGAGTAGGAAAGCAGAGGAGGGGCTATGTACACACTCAGAAGAGGGGTTTAAAGTTATATTTAGCATGTTCTGACTTGAACTGTGTATTATTGCATATTTCTCTGGAGTAAATATATCAGATGCTTTTGAGGCCTGAATGTGATTCTACCCTGGTCCTGGAAATTCTGCCAAAGCAATAAAAGGGGTTTTATGGTCTTGCTGAGTCCTTTGCATCCTGGAAATGAGTTTCTCAAATAAAAACTGCATTTCTGAAAAGTCTTCGTGAGCAGCAGGCCTGAATGGCTTAGCCATGCAAAGCCCTTTCCACTTTAGTTTCTATTTATAGATCACAGGTCTGTCTACAGCAAATCCTTGGTCCTCAGCCAAAAGAGAGAAGGGGGAGGGATCCCTTCCTGGAGGCAAGAAAGGACAAGGGCAAAAGGACATGGAGAAAAGAATATGCAAATGGTAGAAAAGGGGTAAGCTGCAAAAAGGAAAGCTGCAAAAGACTCTGCCCTTGTGAGCTGAGCTAGTATTGCTCATTACCCCGAAGACAGGCAGTGCGGGCACTGTAATCTCTGGAGAACAGATATTGGCTCTAAGCTGTCAACTTAAAATGTGACTCTACTGTGGTCTTCCACAAAGTCCTGTGAGATTTCATTGGTTGTTATGTGCCTCTGTTTCCTCATCTATAAAGGGGGATAATAATCATCCATATCAGGCTTGTCACAAGGATTACTAAATCACAACACATAAAATACACCCCAGATGCCTAGTATATAGTAAATCTGCAACATTAGAAAAACTATAAGGCATTTACATTTGTCAGCAACTCCCAAAGGTCAGTTTTACAAGAGCCATTTTTATTACACAAGTGTTGCGCAGCACAGGAAGTCAGTTAATATGCACAAGCTGAGTGGTAACAGAACTATCACTTTGACTCCAAGTAGTGGTTCTTTCCGCTCCCTATAAAAGGGACAAATAGAGATGAATGCTAATAGTAAGTGAGAACTAGACAAGAACAGCAGCTTCCTACCTTTTCACCTCGTTCACCTTTCAATCCCGGCCGTCCAAGTTCACCTTTCTCTCCCTATAGTGAAAAAATTGAATTAAACAATAAAATAAAACAATAAAATTAAAAAAATATATATTTTAATTAAGCAATAGACTTTATGTGTGTGTCATCCTTGACTCTTCTAGATAACAGCAACAGGATCTTAGAAAGAAACTTTGTTTTTCCCAGCTTGCTTCAACTATCAGTTAAGGCTCCTGGAAGCCCAAAACATATGTCCTCCTGTCAGTTAAGTGTGGAAGATGTAATCACCCATTTGGTGCTTGACAGAAAACACTACCAATGTAGTTCCCATTAATTTCTTCTGAAGATATGTCTTCCTTTCCAAAACATTTCTAGTTATTGCCCTTGGTTCCGACATTCAAACCATGAGTAAGGTCTACCCATCAGCCCTTTCTTATCCATGAACAATGCAAAAAATCATTCAAATGGACACATGGAGTCACCATGTGTCTCCAAATTTCTATGATTCATATGGAGTTGTTTCCCATGTTTACAGGGAAGGTCTGGATAGGAAGGAGCTTGGGCCCTTACCTGCTCACCCCTTTCTCCTCTCAAACCAGGGAATCCTGGAGCACCGGGAAGACCTGCTGCTCCCTGCGGAAACAACATGGCATTGCTGTTGAACAGGAAGAAGGTTCCCTGAAGGCCCGGTCAAGGATCGTGTCTTTTCCTTCTTCCTGCTTTCCTGCCCCCTTCCAGAGATCTTTGACTTAGTTAAAGTGTCATGGAACAGAAACAAAGAAATGAACTCCGGAGGAATTGCCCATTAGGACGTCCCCAAATTCTTTTACATTCTGTCTTCCAGAAATCTTTGTTCCCACTATTTTATTTATTTCCTTTTAACCACCAGAAATTTCTTCTTTTCATGTCTAATTCTTCCTTGACCTTTAGCACTTAGTCATGTAAGTGCTAAATAATGTCATGTCACAGTCCTTTTACTGACATACCCCATGGTCTGAGAGAGAGACTCGGCATTTCCCCTCCATCTCTTGCATATATGTCACCTTTCACTGAGCCTGTTAATTTATTTTTGAATCACAAGAGCAATCCCAGTGTCTGAGAGCAATATACATACATGGTATGATGATACTTATTGGGAAAATATATCAGTGTTTGGTATAAACATAATGAGCTCCCAGAAAACAGCTAGTACAAGGTCTAGTGCTTAAATGAAGTCAGTAGATAGAGAATAATATGAAGGTATGAAAAACAGACCTTCTCTCCAGGTTGACCTGTGAGGCCTTGTTCCCCAGCTTCACCCTGGAAACAGAAGAACAGATCCCATTATTTTTCCCTCATGACAGAGATGTCTACTATTCACCATCAGTGCTACATGCTCAGTGTCTGCAATCATGACTTGTGATTCCCAACCATACAGCATGGTTAAAACCTAATAGTCACAGGTCAAAAGAAGAAAGCATGCAATATTTCTAGAGAAAGAAAAGGGATCCCGAACATTCTTACTGTACTATTTTTTAAAGAAAATTCTGGGCTGGATAGATAGCTCAAAGGGAATGAGCACACCCTTTATGCATGGGAGATCCAAGTTTAATCCTCAATATTCATGGTTCCTTGAGCATCAGAAAACTACCACTAGCTCCCAAAATGGGATTGGCCACTGAACACTGTGAGAGTAACATTCTTGACCCCCCACCCCCCCCCAGCCAAAAGAAAATCTGGAATTTTCCTCACAGTTTATTCAAACTAAATTCATTTATCCTGAACCTAAACAATTAATAATGCAAAACAATGAGGAGCCTCAGATTATGCTCTCTAGTTCTACTTCAATTCTTCTTTATACACTTTCAGAAAACTCAGACCGTGTTTCAGGTGCAGAGATGAAGGAAAAGCTGTTAATGAAACAGGCTGATGGGCTATGTCTTGCTGTTCACATTCAAGTTAAACATAGAGATAGGCTGGGGGCTTCATTTTGCCTACTTTAAGGAAATACAGGAAGAGCAAGGTGTTGGATAGGATTCTGATAAGCATACAACTTGTATCATAAAACAAGGCCCCAAAACATGCATACACTGAGTCGAGTAGAAGAGAGTGATTTTTGTCTTCAATTATTATGTTATTGAGTAATATTTTGTAGTAAGGTGAGGTGAAACGTGGGACCAGAAGGCTTTTCTTTCTGGTCCCAAAGCATTAAGCAACTGTGTTTATCATATCCCCATAAATAATTGATGCAAAGATGTAGATGGAGGTGAAAGGACTATAATTTATAAACAAATATATGTCTTGAGTATAGACAATTTCTTGAAGTAGCAGCTTTTTTCTAATTTTGGTGGGCTAATGAGGAAAGCCTTTAATATAAATTTTCACTAAGAAATGCGGTTTTCTCTTGAGTGAATAAACACATAAATGAATAATTGAATACATGCAGACATGAATGGATACATTTATGGAAAATAGTTTTCCGTGCACATGACATGTTTTCCTGTAATAGTGGCAGACTAAATTGATAGTGAAAGTCACCACCCCACCATCACTTATCAGACAGGAGGGGATAGTAAACCATAGTTGAAGTGTTAAAACAATTCACTTGATCACTTGATCACTTAACATCCCATTATTTTCCAATTTCCTCAAGCTGGCACCAGTAACATTTCCATTTGTCCCTGTCTCGTGTCAGTGAAGCCCAATGGCATCTGCTTGCTCAACGAATACAAAAGAGCGTCAAAACGTTCATTCAGGGTCTTGATGATGAAGTCAGACAATCTTGTAGGTGGGCAGTCATGTGATATTTTGACATCCTATGGGATGCAGTCGGTAGCAGCTCTAGTCCAGTGGTGATATCCAATTTGCATTACATGTCCAGCCCATCTGATTTTTGATGCCTTGGCAAATGAGACAGCGTTCCTGACTCTTGATGGTCAATGGAGGTCTGGACTCCGGATTCCTTCTCTCAACTGAGTGAGGCATGATATTACAAGCATGGCTCTTTTGATTCCCTCTTTGGGATATCTGAATAGTGTTCTCATCCTGCTTTTTGTAGGGCCCAGGTCTCTGAGACACATGTTAATGTAGGGAGAATGGTGGAGTTAAAGACATGTGCCTGGAGCTGGAGGTTCTTTGTCCTTTTTGCTATTTCTTCAATGCTCTTGAAGGCATTCCATGCTGCTCTATAGCTCCTGTGCAGCTCCTCAGGTTATTCATCATTTTGAGTTCTTGACCTAGGTACACATAACTGCTGCATTCAGAAATGTTTGTTCCATTGAGAGTGAATGGAGCGAACATTCCATTTTGGAAAAAAAACATTCCTGGAACTAGTTTGTTTTTCATGAACATTGTTTGGTTGAGATTCAGCTGTAGACCTACCTTTCCACATTCACGGTTGAAGTCAGCCAGCATATGTGCCACTTGGCTAATGTTTGGTATGATTAGAACTACGTAATCAGTGAAGCAAAGGTGGTGTAGTTGCCAACCGTCTATCTTCACTCCCATTCCTTCCCATTCTAATTGTTGCATGATGATCCCGAGGGTGGTGCTGAAGAGTTTCGGTGAAACTGTATCATCCTACTGAATGCCTCTTTTAAAATCAATGATCATTTCCTTGTACAATGGTGAGATCCTGATAGTGAATCCATATTACAGTTCACAAAGGATCTTGATGTATTGAGTTTGAATGCCCTGTATGGCAAGGGCTTTGATGACCGCTTCAGTCTCAACAGAATCAAAGGCTTTCTTTAAACCAATGAATGATAGAGAGAGTGGCATCTTGAATTCTATACAAACCTCCATGAGCTTGGTTGCTGTGTGGATATGGTCTATTTTCCTAAATCCTTTTCTGAACCCAGCTTGCTTGCATGGTTGTCCTTCATCTAATTTTCTGCCAATCCTGTTGATGATGAGTCAAGTGAACAGCTTGTAGAGATGGACAACAGGCAGATGGGGCAATAGTTGCCAATGTCGTGGATGTCTCCCTTCTTGAACAGTACAACCATCCTGCTGGTTTTCCATTGGGAGGGAACCTTACATTCAGACAGGTAGTGTGTGTAGAGATGAGCCAGTGTATTGATGAGTACTGATGACAGATTCTTCAGGTGTTCGGGTCTAAGTGCTGTTCACTTATTTATCAATGAAATGACATGTCGGATTTCAGAACGGAGAATGTTGGGAATGACATATCCATCCTGCGGAATTTGGTACGTGGGCAGATGTACATGGCTATCAAAATGATCCGAGTAGAAGTCATGGATAATCTTCACCATTGCCTTTTTTGAAGATGTGATATATCCACCAGGGCGTCAGAGGGCAGTCATCTTGATCTTATACTTGGCGAAGGACAGGCGGGCATTGTGGATACTTTTCTTGGCTTCTGGTGCACCAGCCAGTATTGCTGCTCTTCTGTCTTTGAGGTCTTCCTTTATTGCTTTTTGCACTGCTATGCATCTTCCCATGTTGCGCAATAGTCCAAAGAGCTCCCAGTTTGTGGTCCTTCTGGGAATTCTGTTCTTAAACTTTGAAGCCCTTTCTCCCCATTATGTAAAGTAGAATTTTGCATGAAGGGAGACGGTTGTCCTATCCTATTTGGAATTTTTGGACGAGAGTGACATCAGTCAGGCAAAACCATTGATTAAATATGATGTAGTCAATTTCATGGCTGAACTGTCCACCAGGAGATTCCCCTGTCCAATATTTAGATTCAGTCTTCTGGACTGTGTGTTACCATGAATGTTCTTGGGCAACATGATGAACTCAGATAGTCTTTCACCCTGTTCATTCCATTCTAGGCCATGTGTCCAGATGTGGAGTTCGGCCGATCTTCTTGGTCCTATCTTGGCATTAAAATCACAGACTATGATCTTTTAAAAGGTGTGATCTTTATAAAATTCTAGTTGAACTTCTCAATTTCTTCTTCCTTGTATATGGATTGGGTTTGTTCAAACCCAATACATAAAGATCCTTCTTGAGCTATATTACAGTTTTACCACCAGGATCTCACCATTCTACAGGGAAGTGATCATCAACATCAAAAGAGGGGTTCGGCATGGTGATACCATTCACCGACACTCTTTAGCATCACCCTAGAGAACATCATGCGACAATTAGTATGGGGAAGGAATGGGAGTGAAGATAGACAGCCTCCGTCGCTGTTCTAAATTCAAGGACGCTGTCTCGTCTGCCAGGGCATCAAATATCAGATGGGCTGGTCATATAATGTGATCTAGAGACGACCATTGGACTAGAGCCATTACCAATTGGATCCCATGGGACATCAAAAGATCACGTGGCTGCCCACATACAAGATGGTCAGACTTCCTTATCAAGACCCTGAATGAACAGTTCGAGGCTGTTCATATTTAATGTTCATATTTTATGTTAATATTCCCAAAACAACCAGATGCCATTGGGCTACACTGGCACGTGATAGGGTCAAATGGAAACATTACTGGCACCTACTCGAGCAAATCAATGATCAACTGTATATTGATATTGGTGCATAGACAACAAAGATAGAGACTGCCATCAGTGAGCTACATCTATTCAAATGTAATGTCTGATTCAGTTTGTTAGGCAATCAAATGAATCAATGTTCATGGCCAGGTTGTGTTGACAAGGACACCAACACCACCAACGCCTCTTTTGTCATATATCCGAGAAACATTTCATCTCCGTTGTCGAAAATGGCATGATGTGATCGACACCTCGTCTCATCAGATCATTGATCATTGATCATTGATGTCGTACTTGATCTTTCACGCTTGCACCATCAGGTCTTAGACATATGCTTCTGATGCCATCATACGTGCATTGCAAGTACAGTCATTTTAGTCCTTTGTTTTGGCAACCTAGTTTAGCCCAGAGTTTTTATCAGCCTCTTCTTTCTAGTACTTCTTAGCAGTGCCATATTTAGAGCTTTTTCAGGGTCGGGGGGATGAGATCCATTGTTTTTAATAGTTTTGACATATCAAATATGCAATGTACAGTTTGCCAGGCTGTCCTTTTTTATCTGTTATCTCTAGAACCACCAAGAAACCTCACATTTGCGACAGATATATCTTGCAATTCTAGGCAAACTTTAATTCTCACTCCAATTCCCAGGGTTTTCAAGCACAATTAGTGAGAATTGCTCTAGTAGAAAATGTTCTAATAGTTGTCACTCCAATTGTCACTTACAATATGCTGGCTTTATAACACTTTTGAAGTAACACTTCTTTCTGGTAGATAAGAAGGCTGAGGCCCTCACTTTTGTTAGTAAGCTATTATTAATTATTATTTATTTAGTTTGTTTATTTTGGAAGTCACACTCAGCTGTGCTCAGGGATTACTTCTGGCTTTAAGCTCAGGCATCACTCTTGGCAAGACTCAAGAAACAATATGTGATGCCAGGGACTGTTCCTGGGTTGGCCATGTGCCAGGCAATTGCCCAGCTAGGGTACAATTTCTATAGTTCCCAAAAAGCATTTATTTTATAACCATCCTGAATCTGTCCTATGAACCTTGAATCCAGGGCAAAGAAGACAGAGAATCAGTGGCATCTTGAATTTCTGATGTGAGCCTAATAGGTGTTTGCTAGTGCTCATACTACAGGCCTTTTGGAATACCTGGTGGATGCATCAACAGTCAGCCCTTAGTAGTCAGTCCCTACCTTTTTGGGAAATTTTAATCTTTAGTTGGATTTTTTCCAAAACAAATAACAACATTCCATAATAGGTATCCTCTAAGCCTAGAGAGTACATTTTGAATGCATCATAATGGCAGATACTCTTAATTCTGACTGCTTGGGGGTATTTTTTAAACATTTATACACCCTCCATGACCCCAAATAATTAAAAAACACATGTTAAATACAACTGACTTTTCTGTTTGAATTTTCCTGTCATTAGCAATCATAAGAAATACCAAATATGCTGATATGTGATGAAGAATGAGAAAATACTTGAAAGCACCTCTAGTTTATTGGCAATCCAACGCATAATTGATTGTATTCATCTGAAAAATTGTATACATATTTTGTACACAAAATTCCCAAGTCCCATGGATTTTACCCTGAAAGGTCTATAAAAGGGCTGTAGCCATATCATTTAAGGTACAAGAACAGTATATTTGGCAAGACTAGGTCAATCCTATGCTCTCTGTCTGGGAGATATTTATTATTCTCTGTCAGAATCCCTTAGTAAGCACCTTCCAAATTGCTTGTACAGTAAATGGGAACCCATTTTTCAAAAGACTGTTAAATGGATGGTTACAAATCATAGAGCATACATAAGTTCCAAAGGATTTATCAACTTACCAAGCACAATTCAAAATTATGGTTGACTCCATAAAATTCTTGAAGTCAAGTTAGCAAAGGTATGCAAACATTTTCTAGAAAATGACAAATTTCAACCAAACATGGAAAGGTGGCATAGTATATTTTATCCCAACACAAATACACATTTGGTGTTTGTACATGGGGAAAATGTCAAGTTACATATAATCTATCTGAAATATTTAGAGATTTCCATAGATATGGAAAAGTACATAAAGGTCAATTCTTAAAATATGAAGGGACACTGTGCGTTAAGTAGATATGGATGATTCCTTTGTACTCTAACGTGGAACACGAGAGCTGAGTTCTTAGAATCTGGAGCCCAGGAAACCAGAACTTTCCCATGGACCTTAACAGTGTGCGCTACATCTTTGTGTCAGCTTGAGTATGCTTCAGTCAGCTCACATGCAGAATTTTCCGCTTGTTCTTTTTCTTTTGTTTTATTGTGCTAGGAATGAAATCCATGGCTTCACAAGTGTTTTCAGCAAGGCAAGTGCTCTCAGCTATATCCATGAACACTAGGGACAATTTGATCATTTTTCTTTTCTACTTTAATATGGCCTCTAAAGAAACACCACTTTTTGTAAAGATGAGATGACAAATTCTCAAGTTCTATGGATTTTACCCTTGAAGGTCTATAAAGGGGCAGTAGCCATGTCATTTAAGATGCAAGAACAGTATATTTGGCAAGAGTAAGCTAATCCTGTGCTCTCTCTCTGGGAGATACTTACTATCCTTCGTCATAATCTCTTACTGAGCATCTGCCAAATTGCCTGATCCAGGAGTGGTGAAAACAGGTGACTAATACCGAGACACTGGCCTTCACTAGTGCAGATGCCAATAGCATCTTACTCTACTGTCTGCTCAGAGGCATCCCCCAAAGACTATAAGAATATGTGTTAACTCATGTACTAATACACTTAATGCACACCTCACACACATTACATACATACTGCACACATACCACATGCATGCCACTGATAAATATAACACATATCACTCACTTACCAACCACATGTCACATTCACCACATACAATACACAGAGTGCATATGCTACATGAAAGATACCATATAAACATACCAGTCATACCACATGAGCTCACAAATGCACATATATGCACACACATGTGTATACATGCACACACAAACACACACTTACATCTTCTCTTTTCTGCTTACTGAATTCTGATCCCTAGTTAAATTTATACTATGGCACTAAGAGCCTTGAAGGATAAGAAGGCTTCATGCTCTATAAGAAAACTCAGCAGTAAGGTCACTGAGGAGGCTCAGGCATGGGCAAACAATCAGACAAATTAGCACTTGGGGTCCCCACACCCATAAGAGTTATCTCTACTGGGGCCGGAGCGATAGCCCAGTGGCAGGGCATTTGCCTTGCATGTGGCCGGCCCGTGCCGACCCGGGTTCGGTCCCGGCCTCCCATATGGTCCCCGAGCACCGCCAGAAGTAATTCCTGAGTGCAGAGCCAGGAGTAACCCCTGAGTATCACCGGGTGTGACCCAAAAAAGAAAAAAAGACTTATCTCTACTAAGAGCTAAGTGTCTTCAGTTTCCCTTTCATATCTACTCTCACAGTTTTCTACTGACCATTAGCTCAGGAAGGCTGAAGTTGACAGATTGCCATAACCAGACATATTGCTTCTGGCTTTGTGCAGGCTCAGAAACGAGGGAATATTGTAAATATGTTAAAGTCCTGAAAGAAGGGACATATACATATGCATATATATATATATGTATATGTATATATATATATATATATTACATATATATTCATGTGTGTGTATAAGTGAGAGAGAAGCATGGAGAGAAGGAGAGTAAAGAAGAGCAAAGACATATGTGTACTGATCTCCCTTGCTCTCAGGCAGAACAAATTAGACAGTGACCATGTCCCTAGGCCTTGGCTATCCATAGGTCTCTCCTCTCCTCCAGCCACCACCCACCTTCGTGGCCTCCCAGCTTCTCTATACTAGAGGAGATAGGATTTCATAGGTCTCACTGTCACCAGGTGTCATCCTTCTTCCTGGAGTCCCTAAACCCTAACCCTTTCAAAGAACCTTATTTTAGTGACCCCCATTTGTTTCCTGCTGGAGGTCTAGTCTCTGTGCTCCATATTCTGCAGGTACCAAATGCTCCCACTATACCATGTGAATTACAAACACGATGGGGGAAGAGTGCAGTCCTTACCCGAAGGCCAGGTTTTCCAGGCAGACCATCCTCCCCTCTCTCTCCTGGCTCTCCCTGGAAGGAATAGAAAGAACAGTGAAGCTCAGGTTTTAGGCCTAGGACTTGTTACACTGGCAAGAAATGACCCACTAGGTGGTGCCGCACTCCTGCAATTCTGCATGTTTGCCCACCACAGCCAAGGCACACCACATCCCACATGACATATTCAGTGGTCAGATTTTTATTTCTTTCATTTCTTTCATAAAATGTGACTGAGTGGAAGTGAATCTCTTTCTAAGACATTTAGATGAAAGAAAACCTAAAAAAACACTTTATTTTTTTTTTTTGCTTTGTTTTGTTTTTGGACTTTTATTTTTTTCACTTTTTCTTGCAGGGTCAACACAAAGCACAGCATAAAGGCCATTAGGACTCTCTTGGCTCAGCCCTGTGGGCTTAAAACTATTGAATCTGTTGTTGTTAAGATCACCAGAGTCAAACCACATGGTGCTGAATGTCACTGGGATAACATCCAGCACTTCTCACAAAAAGTATTTGGTGTTGGGAAATGTGCACTGATGGAGGGGATGGGTGTCAGAATGTTGTACGGCTGAAAACCAATCATGGACAGCTTTGTCATGGTGAATCACATGGTGATTGAATTAAAAAAGAAGTATTTGGTGCTGGGGTCAAAGGCAGGGCCTCAAGCACACAAAGTTTCCATTCCAGACTTCTATGCTATCTCTTCATCCCCACACAAGTACTTTTGTGGAAACAAAAATCTACTTGGTTCACCTTTATGCTTAGGTTTGGAAGACAAGGTAAAAGGACTGAGAATAATGTCCATTTGGCTCCAGTCCATTTGTATTCTGCACTTGGTAATGCAAAGGATGAGTTTCAATATAAATTTATCAGAAAGGCTTAGCATTGTCCTTATAATAATCACAGTTGTCTGAAAAGATAATGGTATGCATACTAACTTGAATGTATAATTTATTGATAGCAATACAATTTGCTGACTAAAATATTTTATAGTTTTGTATTTGCTCATTAAAAGTTTGAAAAGAATATGCATCTCAATTTCAGAATAGTTTACTTCTGACTCTTCAAAGTCCTATCTCTAAGTCACACCAGCATTGTTTTTTATCTTGATTGAGATATTATTTTTGATTGAGACTGTGACTTACAATACTATGAATGATAGTTTCCTGATTGCATAATTCAACACCATACCCATCACCAGAATAGCTCTCTCTCTTCCCTAAGGTCACCAAGTCAAGTATATTTATAAAAAAAGGCCATCAAAAGTATTTGAATTATTCAGTTCTTGCAAGTAAATAAGCACATATTTCAACAATAGTTTTAATACTCGGGTTTCTGAATCCTTAAGTATATCACCTACATATAACATTGCAAATCCAAACATTACCAAGTGCTAATTCGAGCCTGGGAAAGTAATGTTTTATAGAATATGCCAATATATTCTTCTAGTGCATGTGCTTATATGTCTAGAAACATGTTGTATGAGTGAATATCACCAACCTTGTGCCCTGGCAGCCCTGGTGGTCCATTCAGTCCATCTTTTCCTGGTAAACCCTGGAACAAGAGGCAAAAAATACTAGAACATTAAAGGTATATCCCAGGAAGCCCTAAGTCTCATTACTTCCACATAAAATGTGATTTTTTTAAATCAGAAGCTGGTAGAAGATGTGGCCATTCTTTGTCTTATTATTATTATCAGAGAGCTTCTGTGAGACTCAGTTTGCCTGCCCATTCTGTTGCAATGGAAATGGGTTGTGTTCTAAGTGGCATCTAGTTTTAAGTGGCTACAGATGCATGGAGGAGGGGCTGAATCTGGCAGTTCTGGCAGTTCTACACCTCCAACTTCCAGAAGTCCCTCAGGAATGAGTCGCATCCTCATTCCTTGTTGGATGACAGGCCTAGCTAGCTTGGGAGCTTTGCTGTTTTATCCACTCACAACTTAATCTATTTGCATATTATTAAGCCAGGGTTCATACTAATGAAATCTCTCTTTTGTGTAAACACTGATGGATGGTGTGGCAGTTACAGAAGTCACCTTGACTCTGAGTGAGTAACTTCTTACTTATACATCTACTAAGATTCTATGTTATCTATATTGGGCACAGCTCCTCTTTATACCCACTGCACCCAGTGTGGGACAGTTAGAATTTACCAGGAGACTGCCACCCTGGCTACATTGAGACTATCATTTAAGATTATAAGAAGGATCATACTAGTTTCCTCTCGAGCAGGCGAGTGTGACCCTTTCAGTATACAGAAAACAAGATACTCAGAATCACCCTGGTGCAAATAATAAATAAGGACCTTATGGGTACCATTTAGATTACATTAAGCTCATGAAATTAAGATGTATTACTTTATACCAGCCCCCTTTCTCTCTCCAGTGTTTTACATAAGAGATCATCTCATAATCTCAGAAGAAGGGATTAGTCCTTGGCATAATCATTTGTTAAAAACTGTAGTAGGATGTGGCACCACCCTTGTACACTCTTCTATCTAGAAGTTGTTTAGACTTCTTTGTTGACAGGACTCTCCCTGATGTTAGGATTACTTTTGTGCATATAAGAGGTAATAATTAAAAATTATCGATTTTAAATTGATTTGAGGTGCTCTCTCCTCTTATTTTGTATAAGTTACTTATACAAAATCAATTTAAAATTCAAATCAATTTTAAATTGATTTGAGGACTCTACTCTCTCTTTGGTGGGCTCCTCTCTGGTGGGCTCCTCTCTGGTGGGATCCTCTTTGGTGGGACTCTCTCTGGTAGGATCCACTTTGGTGGGACTCCTCTCTGGTAGGATCCACTTTGGTGGGACTCTCTCTAGTGGGATACTCTTTGGTAGGAGACTTGGGCTCTCATGTATGGTCTAAGTTCTGACCAGAGCTAGAGTTCTTCCATTATACTAGATTGCAGTGCTAGAGCTTTTTGTACTATTAAAAGTCTTTGTTGGAATTGCGCCAGACTTGTGAGTTTTCATCTGTTTCCGGTGACCTCGGAGGTAGAAGAGAACTTCTGTCCTAATACTGTTGGGGATTCCAGCAGCTCCCCAACAATTTGTCTCCGGATCGCTTGTCACCATTTTCTCCTACTCACAGCTCTCATCCCTGCCTACTGTCTAGTAGAAACTCAAAGGCCAATACTTATTTTTTTAAATAAGAAATTTTAAAAAATTTATTATACCACTGTGAGATATACAGTTACAAAGATGTTCATGTTTGGGTTTTGGTCATACAGTGTTCCAGCACCCATCCCTCCACCAGTGCCCATTTGCCACCACCAATGTCCCCTGATATGCTGCACCCTCCCCAGCCTGCCTCTATGGCAGGCACTTTGCCTGTTCTCTCTCTCTTACTTTCTCTCTCTCTCTCTCTTCCTTCTTCCATCTCTTATTGTGACTTGTAATATATACATTTAGAAGTTATCATGTATATGCCTTTGCCTACATTCAGTGCTCAGTTCTAGGTATTATCATTTCCAACAATTATTAGTACACTGTTCCTTTCTCTTTCTTACCTAACCTGTGACTCCCACACACTTGCAGTGATTATACCTACTTAGAAGACCTCCCTGATCCATAAAGGCCAATATTTAAACACTCTTTGGCATTAGAAAATTGTGGCTTTTGCTTGTGATGTCATGGTGAGGAGCACAATTGAATACATGCCACACTGATAGAGAGTCCTCTTTTTAAAATGGAGATGTGTTCCTCAACTTCCTCATATGATGCCACATGTTACAGCTGTATCCGTGCCCCTAGAAGAGTAATGAGGATCCATATGGGTATCCACCTACCTCCAGTCTCTTCCCATTTACTGTTCCAGGCTAGCTTCCTCTTTTGCTATTCATTTGCACCCTAATCGGTATATCACAAAAGACACACCTCCCACTTGAGAAGTAAAAGGAAAATCCTTTGCCCTGATAGACTATGTCCAACAGGTCATTCTTTTTGGCAGCTCTAAGACCTATTTACAAATACATTTATTAAGAGAACTTACGGTTTTTCTGTCCAGAGAAGCCCCATCACCTACTTAAAGGCTCTAATCTCCCCGCATCTCCTGGCTGAGCTGCTAATCTATTAAAAGGGAAGTCTACCTTCCCAGAGCAGGAGTAACGAAAGGGTCAAGGCTGATCAATGTAATGCTCTTTGGGGGCTACAGACACTCTAACAAGAGGAAGCATTTTTTCATTTTTTTTCTATTTTGAAGCAACACCCATCTGTCCTCAGGGTCTAATCCTGCCTTAGTCCTCAGAGATTGCTCCTTGGGGTTTGGGGTGACCATATGGTATCAGAGATGAAATCTGGGATTCCTACACATGAAACATTTATTCAGCCATGTTTCACTAGCTTTATATTCCCTAAAACAAATGTTTACAAGACAAAAATATAGAAGTAATGCTTTAAACTCTCAATGGTAATAGCCTCTCCTTCCAGATCATAAATGCCTTTGGCTGTCTTTTGCTCTGTTTGCAGCACTCACCACTTTCCTAAAAGTTCATGTTGATACAGATACTTGTGATGAATTCATTAGATCAGATCCAACAGTTAATGTTGATAACTCTCAGACGGCACTGCCATACAAATGAAATGTTTGTTGGTGGTATTGTAGTTGCCCTGCAGTCATAGATTTCTATCAATGTACCTGAAGGTGTACATTACAGTACTGGATTTATGCCTGACACCTTTAGACATATTGTGCCCTGGAGTAAAACATTCCATAATGTTGTATCCCAACACTCATGTTTTCAGTGTCCCAGCTGTGTTCTGCCTGGTTCATCGCTCTCCAGTGTCAGGACCCAGCACTTTGACTTCCCCCTAATCTTTGTCTTTCCCACCTAGGGTTCCATCAAAGAGAAACATCTGAGAGGAGATTCTTTCAAGGACCACTTCCTGGGCAGCATCCTGAAGTCTATGACGATCAGTCAGGTCACACAATATCAGAGGCACACCTGCCACAAAGAGCTACAGGACAAATTGGCGGAGACAATCAGATTGAATCAGCCACCTAAAGTGCCCTATGCCCAGACATTAACACGTACTGAGCTCCACCTTCAAGGCTTAAAAGGAAATGAGAAGGTCCAGATTCCCAAAGATGATTTTGGATTTGGAATAAGAAAGTTCCATCAGGGTAAGAACAAGAAAAACTTTAGCAAGTTGTCCTAGACTTTTGCCCCTACATCCCTTATTCTCTGTAGGTGTCCTGTAGGGAAAATAGTCACTTTAAGTAGAAAAAACGATGATGATTTATCTGTAGGTAATAATAATGAGATGGTAGGTTGGGTAGAATGCTACCAATCATCATTTCAGCTGTGACTGTATGTATGTGTGTTTGTGTGTGTGCTTGTGTGTAAATTCCCAGAAGATAGAGGCCCCTGTGAACTCACTATAGGAAGATGGACCTATGGTCTCTACAACTTTAGAGGTGAGTATGAAGAGTTATGGCTCTGAAAATCAGCCTGCTGGAAAGACCAGCAACTCCCAACACAGAGTAACTGAAGATCCAGAGAATTTGGGAGGGAAGTTGCAGAACACTCACCGCCTGCCCAAGATGTCCAGGTTTCCCTGGGAAGCCAATCTCTCCAGGCAAAGCCCTGAAAGCAACCACACAAAATGGTTAACTTCTCTTCAGAGCATCGCACCCTTTATCCCAGTCTTCCCTCACCCAGGGTCTGAACTATAACTCGGAGGACCTGGTCATGGAATTTTAGATACCATGGAACACTTTAGAACTCAGTGTTGTCATGAATCTAGTGCTGGCAAGTTCTGGCTGATGTGCAGTCAGGGAATGTCACTCCATTCACAACTCCCTGGCGGTATGGGTGAGATGCTTTCCACAGCTCAATGCTATGTCCCCAACTCTCCTCCTGTGAGCAGAATTTTCCCAGCTGTATCTGAAGTTAGAGGGAAAACAGCAAACTCCTGCCCTAGCCCTCTGTGCACCTCACAGTCAAACTATAAGTTACTTATAAATACCCCAAAAGACAACTCCAATCTAAAATACTTAATGCAACATGTCCCTAGAAGCTGTCAGCAAGCTTTGGTGAGGACATTTAAGCAAAAGCACTCATTTAAGGAGCTGATGAGCTTCAAAGTTCTCGGGTTAAAAGGAACATGTCTTATTTATAAAGGCTTTGTTCTGATCTTATACAAAAGCATAAACAGGTTTCCATGAACAAGCAAACCCATGGATTCCACAGATTCTGACTCCATCTTCCCTAGTAAAAAGAAAATCAAGACCACTCTTACGGGTGGGCCCCCAGGTCCAGGGGGGTCCTGGGACACCAGGTGGTCCTGGTGGACCCTGTCAATAGAAAACACAGATTGTGTCACAAATGTGCACTGAATCAGCCTCTAGAAGACTTGGTTTCCTGTCGGGAGGGCGTCGCGGGGTCCCCAGCAGTGTCAGGACAGAGGTTGTCTTCTACCTCCGAGGACGCCGGGAGAAAGAGCGAAAACTCACGAGTCCGGTGCAGTTCCAAAAATGGCTTTTAATAGTACAAAAAGCTCTTCCACAGCAATCCAATATAATGAACAAACTCTAGCTCTGGTCGAACTTAGACCATACAAAAGAGCCTAAGTCTCCCACCAAAGAGAGAGGATGTCACCCGAGCTGAGTCCTACCCAGAAGGAGCAAAAGGCCAAAGAGCAAAAGGCCAAAGCCAAAAGCCAAAAGCCCCATGGAGCCAAAAGCTGAAGGCTGAGGGAACCAAAAGGCAAAAGGTGAAGGGGCCTCAAGTCAGCCCCTTATATACACCAAAGTTATCCAATCGGGAGGTTGTCATGCCAACAAAGAGACCCTAAACAGAGTGTAGTGCCACACCCCTATTGCAGGTATAAACAAAGGTTACACCAAGGACTAATCCGAGATTATCTCTTATGTAAAACACTGGAGAGAGAGGGGGCTGATATAAAGTAATACATCTTAACTTCATGAGCTTCATGTAATCTAGATGGTACCCACAAAGGTCCTTATTATTATCTGCACCAGTGTGATTCTGAGTATCTTGTTCTCATGTACTGAAAGGGTCATACTCGCCTGCTTAGAGCAAACTAGTATGATCCTTCCTATAGTCTTCCTTTAGTCTCAGCGTAGCTAGGGTTGGTAGTCTCCTGGTAAATTCTAACTGTCCCACGTTGGGTGCAGTGGGTATAAAGAGGAGCTGTGCCCAATCTAGAAAAACATAGAAGTCTTAGTAGATGTTATTCAATCAAGGTGACTTCTGTAACTGCCACACCCTCTAGCAGTGTTTACATAGAAGAGAGATCTCATTAGAATGAACCTTGGCTTAAATAAGATTAAACCGGGAGTGAGCAAAACAACAAAACTCCCAGATTAGCTAAACATGTCCTCCAACAGTTTCCAAAATTATTGAGTAATTAAAATAGCTATATATTGAATACGTGTATACACTCATACTCAATTTATTTTGTAAATCAATTAACAAAATTCTTGTTAACCTATGGATAATAAATATTTTGTTAACTTATGAACAAAATATGCTGGTATGCTGGTCCAGAGACTCTCAGACATGGGGCAGAGCTGCTCCTTGCTCTCCCTGTGTCCAGCTGTTCATGAGGCACTCTGGAGGCATGGCAGGTTCTAGCCCTGGCCCACCACCCCAGCAGAGCCTCACAACAAGCCAGACGATCCCCCAATCCACGGCACCACCATTTTCCACATTTGGACTTCCTCTCTTGTCAGAACTCCACCCTGCAGACCAGCCCATCACAGCCAGGCTTTGGGCCATTTGCGGCTCATCAATAAATACTTTATTTGGAGGTGACTACAAGAGTATGCCTCCTCACGGCAAGCCTGGCAAGCTGCTCGTGTTGTATTTGATATGCCAAATACCAGTGACGAATTATATTAGGTCATGGGAATGACCTAATATAATGGTTTGAAGTTCTTTATGTTACTGTAGCAAGCCGATGCCCTTGGCTCTACTGGCATGAGACAGGACATATGGAGATATTACTGGTGCCCGCTCTAGCAAATAGATGATATACGGGAAGATCGTGATCGTGATCGTGATGAACAAAAACATTCAAGAAGAGAGTCTCTGAGTTTTAGCCAGGGTTGCACTTTCTGCGGTAAAATACAATGTGCCTCTCACCTAAAACTTGACTCTAATAGTTGAGTGAAACCAAGAATCAGTCCTTGTGAAAGCTTGTCCACTAACTCTATGAAGAATAATTCTTTTCCCTTCTCTTTTTGTTCAGGAAACTTTAGAGCATTACATTGGTCTCAACTGTAGGTTTATAGCAGTACAAGACCACATTATGCTCACTACTAGATTCTAATTTTTATTCATAGATTTAATTTTACTTGATTTTTCCATGACTTTCTCCCTTCCTTTCTGGTGATAACTTTTTCTTCTTATAGTGTAAACACTTGCATTGTCTTAATTTTTTTAACCCCTAAATGAGCATCTTTCGCAGTCTGATTTATTTCACGAAGCATAATGCCCTCTGACTTCATGTTGGTGAAAGCAGCAAAAAAAACTTGTTATAGACACATATACACTATGTACATATATGCATCCATATATGCATATATGTATATATATCCATGTGACATATATGCACACATATATATGAACATATATGTGTATATGTGTGTATATATATATATCATCCTGTTGTGTTCTATTGGGCATTTAGATAAACTCCAACTCTTGGTTATTGTAAATAATTCTCCAGTTAATACTGGGTGCAAACACTCTTAAGCTTATTGTTTTGATATTATCTGAATACATACATGACGTTGGTTAACTTTGGTCATTTTAGAGTCCCATTACATATTTGTTGTTTCTTTGGGAACACCCAGTAGTGCTCAACGTTCTTCAAGTTAAAACGGAGGAAATGGCAAGAAATCAACAGAAGGTCGGAAACAGCCTGAAAAGAAATTGATAGCATACCAGAGAACTATGGGATGGGCTCGAGAAGAAAAACAGAATCACCACAGTTCTTAAAGAACAGGAAGGCAAATTCGATGAAGAAACAATATTTTAAAAATTAGATGAATTTACTAGATTTATGAATTAGGAACAGTGATTGAAGAAGACTGAAGGGTTTAAGAGAAACCGATCCAATTAGGGAAAACTTCAAGACACATTGGATACAAAATGATAAATTCCAAAGAATAAGACAGAATATTGAAAGCAGCAAGATCAGAAAAGCAACTTATATATAAAGGTCAATGCACAAGATTCACACCAGATAAATCAAATGAGACTCTATGAGTCAGAAGGCAATGGATGGACGTAGTACAAAAAACAATGCTGTGAGCACCTCTATCCAGCAGGAGTAGCAATCATATTTGAAAAAAATGATCACGAAGCTTCAGGGACAGGCAATGGATAAGGGAATTCATAGCCTTAAAACCAGTGTTACAAGAAGCATTAAAGTAGCTTCTATAAAAGATAGGACAAATGTCTCAACTTGTGTCACTGAGTATAAATCCTGATATGGTGCTTATAGCTGTCTTATATGAGATTAAGGAGGAGTGTGGGTTTAGTTCGAGCTTGCTAAAGGATTTTTTCAATAGTGAATTAACATCTCATTTAATTTAATGTCATATCTTATCAGTCTTCAATATTCCATTTCTTTGGATAAAACACTTTGCACATTTCTAGGTCTATTAGGAGTTCCCCCTTCAAATTTTCTTTAATTCTCTTCACTTCAACTAAATTTTACAGTTGTAAGCCGTATCAGTTTCATGTAAAAGCTAAAATATAAACGTGAATGAATTTTTTAAAAATCAGCATATTAGTGACACGGAAGACAGAATTATTGCCATGGTGAGACTGAGTACAAAATAAAAGTTGGTACATTAAGGGCATTCAGATAGGCAAGGAAGAAGTCAAGCTATCACTATCTGCAGATGACATGATACTATACCTAGACAACCCTAAATTCTCTACCAAAAGGTCCTAGAAACAAAAGATACCTATAATAGAGAGGCAGGGAACAAAATCATCTCACAAAAATCAGTGGCTTTCCTATATACAAATAATGAAAGAGAAGAAAGTGATATTAAGAAAAAAGGATCCCATTTACAATTGTGCACAGAAAATCAAATACTGAGGAATCAGCTTAACTAAAAGTGTAAAGGACCTGTGCAAGGAAAACTACAAAACACTAGTTCAAGAAATAGAAGAGGACATGAGGAAATGGAAACACGTTCCCTGCTCATGGATCGGGAGAATTAACATCAAAATGCTAATACTCCATAGAGCTTTACACAGATTCAATGCATTCTGTGCATGACACACCCATGACATCACTTGTCCCTTGTCTTCCCGTTGATCACTGATTTGCTCGAGCAGGCACCAGTAATATCTCCATACATCCTGTCACATGCTAGTGTAGCCCAAGGGCATCTGCTAGCTCCCGGAACATAAAGAGCCTCAAACAATCCCATCAGGTCATGGGAATGAGGTATATAATTGTTACTGGTATTTGGCATATCAAACACGACATGGGTAGCTTGCAAGGCTCTGCCGTGTGAGATTTTTCAAAGAAATTGATCAAACACTCCTGAAGTTTGTATGGAATAATTAACCCCCAAGAATAGCTAAAGCAATCCTTGGGAAAAAGAAGATGGGAGGAAGCACCTTTCCCAACTTCAAACTGTACTACAAAGTGGTAGCAATTAAAATAGCATGGTAATGGAATAAAAACAGACCTGTGAACCTATAGAATAGAGTTAAGTATCCTGACACCCATCCTCAAATACATGATCATTTAATCTTTGATAAAGGAGCACAAGGTACGCAATGGAGTAAGGAAAGCCTCTTCAACAAGTGGTTCTGGTAAAACTGGGCAGCTACATGTAAAAAAATGAATTTGGACCTGTGCTAACACCATGCACTAAAGTCAGATCAAAATAGATTAGAGATCTCAATATCAGACTTGAATCCATAAGTATGTCAAATAAATTATAGGAAAAAACCATCCACAACATTGAAGCTAAAGGCATCTTCAAAGATGAAACAACACTAACAAAGCGATTGGAAGAAAAAATAAACATATGGGACTACATGAAAATAAAAAAGCTTCTTCACCTCAAAAGAAACAGTGAGCAAGATACAAAGACAGCCCACAGAATGGGAAAGAATATTCACCCAATACCTATCTGATAAGGGGTTAATATCCAGGATATATATGGCACTGGTAGAACTTTACAAGAACAAAATAGCCAACCCCATCAAAAACTTGGAAGAAGAAATGAACAGAAACTTTGACAAGGAAGAAATTCAAATGGCCAAAAGGCATATGAAAAATGCTCATCATCACTAATCATCAGAGAGTTGCAAATCAAAACAACAATGAGATCTTTTATATATGCCTTTTTGGCCATTCGAATTCTCTTCTTTTGGAAGCTTCTGTTCATTTCTTCTCCCCATTTTTTGATGGGGATTGGCTGTTTTCTTCTTGTGGAGTGCTACCAGTGCCTGATATATCCTGGATATTAACCCTCTTGTCAGATGGGTATTGGGTGAATATCCTTTCCCCCACTCTGTGGATTGTCTTTGTATCATGGTCACCGTTTCTTTGAGGTGCAGAAGCTTTCCAATTTTATATAATCCCATTTGTTTATCATTGCTTCCATTTTGCTTGGTCAGTGGTGTGTGGCATCTTTAAAAGATACTTTTCGTTTTGATGTCATAGAGCGTTTCTCCTATGTTTTCTTCGATGTACCTTATAGATTCATGTCTGATATCGAGATCTAGAATCCATTTTTGATCTGACTTTTGTGCATGGCGTTAGAAGGAGGTCTAAGTTCATTTTTTTACATGTAGCTGCCCAGTTTTCCCAGCACCATTTGTTGAAGAGCTTCATCTTTAATCATCAGGGAGATGCAAATCAAAACAACAATGAGGTACCATCTCACCCCACAGAGACTGGCACACATCCAAAACAGCAAGAACAACCGGTGCTGGCGTGGATGTGGGGAAAAAGGGACTCTCATCCATTGCTGGTGGGAGTGCCGACTGGTCCAGCCCTTTTGGAAAACAATATGGGCATTCCTCCGAAAGCTAGATATTGAGCTCCCATTTGATCCAGCAATAGCAGTCCTGGGAATATACCCTAGAGACCGAAAAACACAGAGCAGAAACACTATCTGTACTTCTTTATTCATCTCTGCGCTATTCACTATAGCTAGAATCTGGAGACAACCTAAATGCCCGAGAACAGAGGACTGGCTAAAGAAACTGTGGTTCATCTACACTATGGAATACTATGCGGCTGTCAGAAAGGATGAAATTATGAAATTTACCTGCAAATGGATGGACATGGAGTCTATCATGCTGAGTGAAATTAGTCAGAAGGAAAAGGACAGATATAGAATGACTGCATTCATTAATAGGATATAGATACCAGTGTTTTAATAAATATGGGAAATGGTAATGGCAGATTAAAACTCACCACTGAATATACACAAAGAGACTTAAGTGATAAACTCTAAATATCTGCAGGGCTAGCCACAATGTGTAAAATAAGAGGGAGAGAGATGCAGAGACAGAGAGAGAGATAGAGAGAGAAAGAGAGGAAACTGGGGTACCTGCTATTAAGGCGGGTGGGGGGACGGGAGGGGAGGGGTACATTGGTGGTGGAAATGGGGCACTGGTGGAGGGGATGGGTGCTGGAATACTGTATTACCAAGAACCAATTATGAACACCTTCTGTAATTGTATGTTTCACGGTGGTATAATAAAAAAATTAAAAAAAAACAACAATGAGATATCATCTCACAATACGGAGACTGGCACATATCCAAACAGCAAGAACAATAAGTGCTGGCGTGGAAAGAGGGAAGAATGGGACTCTCATCCATTGTTGGTGGGAATGTCGACTGGTACAGCCTTTTTAGGTAAACAATATGGACATTCCTCTAAAGACTAGAAATTGAGCTCCCATATGACCTAGCCATACCACTCCTGGGACTATAACCTGGGGAGCCAAAAACACACAGCAGAAACACCATCTGCACTTTTATTATCATAGCAGCACTATTCGCAATAACCATAATCTGGAAACAACCAGAGTGCCCGGAGCAGATGACTGGATAAATAAATTTTGGTACATCTACACAATGGAATACTATGCAGCTGTCAGGAAAAAATGTTATGAATTTTTCCTATAAATGGATGGGCATGGAGAAGATCATGTTGAGTGAAACTAGCCAGAAATAAAAATACAGATATAGAATGACTGCATTTATTTGCATGATAAATATATATATATATATTCATATTTTATGATACCAATATCCACAGTCAGGCAAAACATGGAGCAGGAGGCCTCGTCAATAGGTGGAATCAACCAGAAATGCATGGGAGTCAGAGGTTAGTAAAGATAGAGAAGTGTGCTAATAATCATTAAACATGATAATACCAACCTAGAACTGAGCATTGAATATAAAGGGATACACATGATAACCTATAAATGTATGTATTGCTATATGTTGCGGACTCGGGCCGCTCCATCGCCGATCCTCCGATCCTCCGTAGGGGGCTAAATGTGCGTTATGCCATGTTGCTGTCTAGCTGGATAATATTCTCCATGCTTCACAACACGTGGGTAGCTAGATCTTACAGCTTATGGCCGTTGACGAGAGAAATCTGTTTCTTCCAAACAAAAAGATGGCTCCCTGATAAAATATAAAACAATGAAGTAGAGGAGACTTGTGAAGGCTTGGAGAAATATTTAATGGCATTGTGTTGATCTTGGTACAGTGACATGCCATCTCAAAACCCCTTCTCTACATTTCAAAGGCCTCCCTCCGGCTCAAAACATTACACAGTAAAGGCCCTGGTGGATGCAGGGAGGGGTTACCTGAGGGCATTGGACCCTCCTGCTTTCCTAACATGGGAGGAAGGTCTGGTTGCGGGGATAAACTTGTGGTTCCCGCTCCCGGGCTCTTCCCGGTGGAATCCGCCTGAGCGTTTCCCTTGGAGTTTCCTGGTGGTCGCCTCTTGGCCTCCGTGGCTGGGGTTCTAGCCTGGATCTAACATCGGGTTTTCTTTCTGTTTGTTGCCTGAACCTGTGATAGTAAAGTCTTTAAAACCTCATCGGATCCCTGAGTGTTCATCCATTCCGCCGCGGCGTGAAGGGAACTCGCTTCGGCACTCGGGCCCGCGCCCCGCATCCACAATGTTTAAGAGAAGGGAGAGAGAGAGAGAGAGAGAGAGAGAGAGAGAGAGAGAGAGAGAGAGAGAAGAGATAAAGAACCTGACATAGAGGCAGGCTAGGGGAGGGAACAGGGAAATGGGGACATTGGTGGTGGGAAATGGACACTGGTGGATTGATGGGTGCCTGAACACTGTATGACCGAAACACAAACATGAACATCTTTGTAGTTGTATATCTTACGGTGGTATAATAAAATACTAAAAAAAAGTTAATGCAGTATACTTTGCCTTACAGTGTTTGCCTTGCTGCAAGTAAGGTAAACACCCTACCCACTGGGCTATCGCTCCAGGCCCTGGAAACAATTGTTTTATTAATGATTTTGTAAACTGTGGCATGCACCATGAGATGGACAATTATAAAGTTATTTATGACTGGGTTATAGTCATACAGTGTTCCAACACCCATCCCTCCAGTAGTGCATATTTACCAACACCAATGTCCCCCGATTCCATCCTCCATCAACCTACCTCTGTGGCAGACACTTCTCTCTCTCTTGCTCTCTCTCTTATTCTCTCTAGCTCATTCTCGCTCTAATCCGTTCTCTCATTTTTGCGTACTGTAATTTGCAATACAGAAACTGAAGTGTTATCATGTATATCCCTTTGACTACTTGTACCTACTTTCAATACTCAGTTCTAGCCAGCATTACCATTTCCAACTATTATTGGAAAACTGGTCACTTTACTATCTTACCTACCCTCTGCCCCCCCACATTTGTGAAAGATTCCAACCACTGACGTGCTTTCCTGACCCCTTCTTTGTCCAGCCTTTTATATTAGTCTTATACCACTTTTTAATATTCCAGAAATGAATTCAGTCATTCTATATCTATATTTTCCTTCTGAGTAGTTTCATTCAGCATGATACTCTCATGTCCATCCATTTATAGGCAAATTACATTACTTCACTTTTCCTGATAGCAGCATAGTATTCCACTGTGTAGATAGATGTATCATAGTTTCTGTACCCAGTCTTCTGTTTTCAGCGCTTTAGTTGTTTCCATATTCTGGCAATTGTGGATAGTGCTATAATTAACACAGAAGTGCAGATGGTGTCCCTACTGTGTTTTTGGGTCCCCAGGATATATTCCCAGATGTTACATTGCAGGTAATGTGGGAACTCAATTTCTAGTTTTTGGAGGAATGTCCATATTGTTTTCCCAAAAAAGGCTAGACAAGTCAACATTCCTACCAACAATAAATGAGAGTCCCTTTCTCCAACATCTGTGCCAGCACTGGTTGTTCTTCTAGATGTGTGCCAGACTCTGTGATGTGAGATGATATCTAAATTCAAACAACAATGAGATATCATCTCATATCACAGAAACTGTGGTATTCAAACAAACATAAAATATGTTTTAAAAGACAGGGGACATCTGGAAATCTCTCACCAGATTTTAAGACTTGGGATACATAAAACCTTGTCTGGCTTTATTCACCACTTTATTCCCAAATTCTGGTATCTGGTACAAGGAAAATGTCAATCAAAGTTTAGCAAAGAGGGGACCAGAGCGATAGCACAGCGGGTAGAACATTTACCTTGCATGTGGCCAACCTGGGTTCGATCCCCGGCATCACATATGTTCCCCTGAGCACCGCCAGGAATAACTCCCTGAGTGCAGAGCCAGGAGTAACCCCTGAGCATTGTCAGGTGTGACCCAAAAGCAAAAAAAAAAATTTAAAAAGTTTAGTAAAGGAAAGAGGATCTTGAAAGGTTATAGACAAGAGCAAAGGGAAAAGAGAGTAACTAGGGTCACCAAATAACTGATAAGTGCACAACATATGCCAAAGCTGGTAAAAGTTGGGAGACAAGCCTTGAGTACAGAGATGTGTTATCTGAGATGTGCTAGAGAATAGAATGTGGTGACTGGAAAATTCTAGATGATTAGTCATGCCACTGAGAGCTTCAATTAAATTTTTATTTTTCTAAAAGAAGTCAAATCATTTTGATTACTTAGTCTCACTGAACAGTGAATGAGATGGCTACTAGAACCAATAGTTGGAAAGATATGAGCAAGAGTGAGGAAGAGTTGTCATCCCTGCACAGTACATGCCGAGCCCAACCAGTGCCCATCCCGATGGGGGGGAAATTAGTTTAGAGAAGCCAAAACCAGAATTTACCCAGGCAGAGGGAGAATGTACTTGAGCTCCTGTATACACTTGGTGGCCTTTTCATCATTATTGTGTAATTTGCATGTGGTTTGCAGGGACCCTGCCCTTAGGTTTTACTCAGGCAATTTTAATGAAAAAACCAAGGTGGAAGAGTTCCACTTGTGCATAAAAAAAAACAGGAAAAATGCAAAAGAGAGAAAGTGAAAAATGCCATTAGATGGGGGTTAGAGCAACAGTACAGAATGTCAAAGGTTTGCTTTGCATTAGCAAATGATCTCCTGAGCCTGCCAGGATACTCAAGCACAGTAAGGAAGTAAGAAAGAGAGAAAGGAGTTAAAGAACAAAAGGAAGGAAGGAAGGAAGGAAGGAAGGAAGGAAGGAAGGAAGGAAGGAAGGAAGGAAGGAAGGAAGGAAGGAAGGAAGGAAGGAAGGAAGGAAGGAAGGAAGGAAGGAAGGAAGGAAGGAAGGAAGGAAGGAAGGAAGGAAGGAAGGAAGGAAGGAAGGAAGGAAGGAAGGAAGGAAGGAAGGAAGGAAGGAAGGAATCAAGTAAGGAAGGAAGGAAGGAATCAAGGAAGGAAGGAAGGAGGAAGGAAGGAAGAGAGGGAGGGAGGGAGGGAAGGTGGAAGGAGGGAGGGAAGGAGGGGGAGAGTGGGAGAGAAGAAGGGAAGGAGGAGGGAGGGAGAGGGACAGAAGGAAGAAAATGCTGAGAGTAGTTTTGATTAAGAGGGGGTCTCAGTTCTGAAAACCCATAATGCCCCTTTACAAACCAGTAGGACTCCATCCACTCTCAGGTGGTCATGCTCCCAGACTCCGGAGCACACTCCTGCTTTACAGCAAAATTCTGCCACTTTATCCTGTCTCGGCCAAATTCATTCTTCCAGACAATAAGAACCAAGAAATATGGAAGTTGGCATGACATCTCCAGTGGAAGTTGCTTTAAATATTTCTTCCAGGATTAAAAGTGCAATTTCTGGCCTCAGGTTGGGTCAGTTTATTTCTCCTAGACCTCGAACTCTCTTTGTATATTATTGAACCCCAGGAATCAGACCAGACCTGGTATACAGGATGCCTATATTAAACATTTGCTGAATCATTCAGGTGACACTTCAAAAACTGTTTCATGCTGGAGTTATAGAAAAGTGTGTAGGGTGCTTGCCTTGCACACAACCTAGCTAGATTCAATTCCCATCACACTACATAGGTCCCCAGGCTAGCTGAGTGATCCCTGAGCACAGAGCCACGAGAAAGCCCTGAACACTACCGTGTGTGACCCCAAAAATCAAAAAAAAGGAAAGAAACCAGCCATTTCATTTCTTCAGGGAACAAACTTAAACTTTTGTTTCATGTTTATAGGGATATTTCCTGTCTGCTATTTTAGCACTTGAACTGAATATTGTAAATTAGCTTATTTTGAAATTAATGTGACACTTAATATATTTATTAGTGGTAGAAATTGCTGCATAGAGAGGTAAAAGCAGTGACTGGAAATATATTGAAAGGTTAAGACGCGTGCCTTGCATGTGGCCAACCCCAGTCAGCCCCACTACAATATGGTCCCTTAGCAAAACCGAGGAAGACTCTAGAGCATCATCAGCCTAACCCAGTGATCCCTGACACTGCAGCCTGGACACTGCATCCTTGGGCCAAAGTATTGAACTGCTGCCTGCGCTGGCTATCAAATGCTTGTCTCTCTCATGCTAAATAGTCAACTGATGTCTCCTCTTAGGCGCTTATTTTCTACAGCTACATAAACAAAGGGAAAATCTTTTCATATAACAGAGGAATGGATTAGCAAGAGTGTGTGAACTAGCTCAGCACAGAGGAGTCTTACACACAAAAGGAACTTCACTCTCTTTATTAATTAAATAAAATATCAAGATAGCCTATTCATCTGAACATTAATGAGAGACAAATTAGGCAGCAGACTTAAATGTTAACAACAGAATAAAGACCGTTTAAGTATTACTAATGGGAAGGACTAAATAATGACTGTACTTGCTAATTAGCCAATCAGTTCAATTATTATTAATGAAACACTTGATAATTCTAATATGTTAGATGACTAAATAGCACTTTAGTGTGTTTGGTAATTATAACAACAATGCATAAATAACCAATTCGCCTAATTACCATTTAATAAGGGAGTGATAAATAACTAGTCCCAAGAACTACCTAGTTGAAATAGGAGTAGATTGATAAAGTTGGATGGAATCAGGTGATGCATGATATTTGTTTACATAAATTAACATACCAATCACATTCTAGTGTGACTTGGAAGTGCTTGCTTTTTTGGAATACTTTTCACAAGTGGTAAGTCATCCCCTGGCTCTCAAGGGCAGATCAGTTATGACTATCCTTTTTTAGGGGACTTCTCCATAGACATGCATTCCTGAGAGTCCACCAAGACTTCTCTGGTGTCGGCTACCCTTAGCCCTAGCTCTGTTCCTACTATACCATGGAATCTCATCTCTCCCAACTCTAGTACAATACATACTGTCTTTGTATAAACATTTGACCAGACCAGAAACAACTTTCCATGTGTTTCTAACAGGCTGTCACAATATAACAACCATCATGTACAAGCTACCACTATACTCTTGTAGCTCTACCTTCATTGTCTCAAAAGAGACATATCAATTGTGATTTAAGGAAGCCAGTTGCCCTGAAGCTTTGCTTAGTCAGAAGTCATGGTGGCTAGTTCCATTATAACAAGGCTTATCACACTTTATCTCTATCATTTGCTACTTTTTCAAATTTTAATCACCTAGAATTATAGGGTTACAATGTTATTAATGATTAAATGTCAGGCATAAAATATTAAAAGGCCAGTTCCTTCACTAGTGTCCACTTCCCTCCACCAATGTCCCCAGTTTCTCTCCAAGTCTTAAATGGAATAAGCATTCTTTTCTCATAGGCAACTCTAAGGAAGGAATGCAATTATTTATGAGCACTAGAGAGAATGCTTGGCAATGGCGGAAACTAAACCTGAATCTCTTTTCCATTATTTTATTAGAGTAGACAATTCTAACTTAGATTTTGCTGCAGTAAAAGCAATCTAGGTGTTCAAATTAGCACAGAAGCTCTCCTCTGTACCTTAGAGAGGCAAGTTTTGTCAGTCTTGCTTTGAGGATTCAGCACAGGGATTGTTCTTTATCCTTGTTTTTATTTTTTCAACCCGCAAACAAATGGCACCTCTGAGCCTAATTAGTGATTGCCAAGATTTCTTGTTCCAGGTGTGCATCCAATTTATGATGAATACTAAATAAATGCCTCCGAAATTAATAAATAGACAAATGAGAAAATGCAAGAATGGTAAACGGAAAAAAGAAACAGGTGCAGATCCAGGAATTAGTTAAGAAAATGAGAAGAGAAGGGCAGAGATTCTCCATGGAAATGCAGCCTCTCAGTTGATGGACTTAAACACAACTTACATGCTTCAGGTAGTGATCTGGTAAGGGTCACACTTAAGATAGGAAACCTATATTGAATTGTTCTGATCCACTGAGATGCCTAAACATTGACAGGATGTCTTATATATGGATAAAACTATCTTATGGCAATCCTGGCCATACTTGTATATACAACACCCAATTTAATGTATAGCAATTGGTATAGACTCTCTGAATGCCAATAACATTGAAGTTTAAAAAAGAAAGAGCTAGGCATGGCATAAAGAAGTTGTAGAAAGCTCCCTACATTTTTGGTGATAAAACAAACTGTTCCCTGGAAAACAAGGTAATAACCTAAGTACAAATAAAATGATATAAACAATATTCCTTGTTAAAATCACTTGATCACACACTTGATCACTTGAATCCCGTTATTCATCAATTTGCTCGAGTGGGTGCCAGTTATATATTCTTGTTAAAATAACATTAAATAAACACAATTCATCAAAATATGAAAGTGAATATGGAATATTAGAAGATCACAAATTTTAGGGGTCAGTCCATTTTGTCCACATTAAGGTGTGGGACCACAGTGACATACATTTACAAAGGAGTTGGCCTGGGATCGATTAAAACCGAGGTCACTCAGGGAAATATTTTTTTAGCAAACAGTGGCCATGAATGTCACTGCCTAGTTTCTACTATTTGAAATGGAGGAAGTGGGAGATTAATGTAGGAGAAGAAACACAGCAATAGACTTGTCGTATTGGTAGATGTGTGTATGTGGTCATTGCCTGAGGAAGAGGAAGTTATTCAAATCTGAGTCCTGAAAGTTAATGGAGGCTAGTGGTGGGAGGAGGAGTGAGACATAGCTTCTGGCAGAAACATATTTTTCCTCACTGTATCACTGTATCACTGTCTTCCCGTTCATCATCGATTTGCTGATTTGCTCAAGCGGGCCCCAGTAACATCTCCATATGACCTGTCTCATGCAAGTAGAGCCCAAGGGCAACTGCTTGTTCCAGAAACATAAAGAGCCTCAAACCATTCCATCAGGTCGTGGGAATGAGGTCTATAATTGTTACTTGTATTTGGCATATCAAATACGACACGGGTAGCTTGCCAGGCTCTGCTGTGTGGGTAGCATACTCTTGTAGTCATCTCAAAATCCAGTATTTATTGATGAACTACGTGGCTGCTTGCGGCTGCGCGAGCCAGGCTGTGATAGGCTGGTTTGCTGGGTTGAGTGCTGATGAGGTGGAAGTCTGGATGTGGAAAATGGAGGCCCTCATGGAGCGTCATGTCGTCTGGCTTTTTGTGAGGCTCTAGGCCGGATTAAAAAAAGACTACTTCAGGGTGGATCTCAATGAGCCGGGCTGCGATAGGCTGGTCTGTTGGGTGGAGTGCTGAAGAGGGAAAAGTCCAGATGTGGAAAATGGAGGCCCTTATGGAGTGGCATGTCGTATTTTTTCCTCACTACTTACATATGGGGGAAAATGAGGCTCAGACAGTTGGACTTGGCCACTATCATAGTACATCAGAAGTCTGAGAGCAGAATTGACTCAGAGACTATTTTCAAATTCCCACCCTTGTCTGAATTTCTTTTTTTTTAAATATTTTATTATACCACTATGAAATATACAATTACAAAGATGTTCATGTTTGGATTTCAGTTATATAGTGTTCCAGCACCCATCCCTCCACCAGTGCCCCAATTCTGACTCGGTCATGATTTACTACTGGAAGCTGCTGTGTCCCACACTACACTGTGGGCCTTCCCATTCCTGCACCTGTGTTGAACTGACTCAGGAGGAAGGTGGACATGACACTTGAATACTCTTTCTAGAATGTTCATGGCGTGACAACACAAGATCTGGTCACCACTCTAAAAACTGTTGCCTGATTGTTGCTCTAGTCATAGAGACTGATGTCTGAATAGAAGAGACTATAAAGACAGTTCTTACCTGTGGCCCCAGCAATCCAGGAATCCCAGGGGAACCCACTTCACCTTTCTTCCCCTAAGGAAAAAATAAAAGTCAGAATTAAAGAAATCCTGGTGTCACCCTGAGGCAGTCTAATATCTCACTGGAGATATCAGTCTTGATTTCTCAAACTTCTGATTAACAAATCTCCCCTATCCCCAGAAAGATTTACAGAGAAGAGGTGGGATTGGAGTAAAAGAATCAAGCTTTGGGTTAAGCTTTGGGATAAGGTTTTTAATTAGTGAACACGGTAGTATATGGCCCCAAATATGTTTCAACTGCAAGACCTTTCCATTAGTTTATTTTTCCTTTTTCTCCTGCAATACTCATCCCACAAGTATCACTGTATCACTGTCTTCCCGTTCATCATCGATTTGCTTGAGCGGGCCCCAGTAACATCTCCATACATCCTGTCTCATGCTAGTAGAGCCCAAGGGCATCTGCTTGCCCCAGAAACATAAAGAGCCTCAATCCATTCCGGAATGAGGTCTATAATTGTTACTGGTATTTGGCATATCAAATACAACAAGGGTAGCTTGCCAGGCTCTGCTGTGCAGGTAGCATACTCTTGTAGTCATCTCTAAGTCCAGCATCCCACAAGTATCTCCATGATTCAGTCCCTTAATTCAATCTGAACTCTATTCAGATGCCGCTCATCCAAAATCTTTCTCTAAGCAAAATAAGTCAGCCTTACTGTGTACTCTCGCCCTAATAAATTATCCTGTTACTGTCACAGTCATATAAAAGGGAATATTTGTTTTCACTTATTTTCTGTCTACTCCTACTGGATCAGAAATATCCTGAAAACCACAGACTATTTCTTATTTAATGTCAAGTCCTGGGCCTGGAATTATACTTGTCACATGGTAGAAACTATCAACATTAGGGTTTGAATAAACTGTCTCTTTGATCTTTGTGTGGCCCTGAATCATGAAAACAGCAGTGGAAATAACAACAACTGTTCAAGTTAAGCAATGTTAGGAAGGTGAGACACAACTTAGTAATGTATTGGGATGATTGCTGAGAGACAGTAGTTAGTATTCCCTGCATCTGAACACAATGGACTAAAAGACACAATGAAGCCTTGGTCAGAAGAGTCTCTGACACAAATCAAGAGGTCAAAATCTAGTGTCTAGTTTCTTTTAGAAGTGAGTCAGTGCCTTGAAGGCATTTTGTTTCTGCATCCAAATGATGTGCTGATTAGTGGTGATAACAAGAGGCTAAAACCTTCTATATCCCTCTGCACACAGAACCAAATATTAGGCACAATCAATATCCTATATAACTAGACAACCCCCTACATCATTTGTTTCCTGGTTATTCCATAGAGTCACTGGTTATTGACATGATGAATACATCATCTTCCCTTAAGAATAGCAAAATGACTTGCTAAGTAATGAGCAGAATTCAGTGCCAAGGTCAGCAAAATAACTCCTTAATAAAAGGTGAATAAAATAGGTTGATAGAATGTCTGATAGAAAAGAATCAGAGAGAAAATATGCCAAAAAGCTCCCATTGTGGCTGTGCATAACAATTCATTAAAATGCCAATTGGATGGAGAGGTAGTATCAGTTTCTCTCTCCCATATAATCTATAGCCTTTTAAAAGATCAATGATATCTCAGCAGCAAGCTGTCATACTGGCTACTCTGAGAGTCTTATTCAATGAAGCTAATATTGCTCCACGAGCACCTAAAATGAGCATAAAACATCCCGGTGTGATGGGCGGAATCAGAAGATGCTTCCACAAACACAAAATAAAAGCAAAATGACCTGGAGAAAAGAAATACAGATAGATCATAGAGTTGTGGCAAGAAAGAGAAAGAGCTAAAGAAATACAATTATCCCAAAGAGTTAGGTTTACAGCAAAGAGGAAAAAAAGAGAAATGTGGTAAAGGCCATAAGACGAAAAGTATCAAAAATTGGTGATTAAAGCATTGTAGCAAAGTAGGCTTTGCTCCTTAAATCACTGTGAAAGATATGATCTTTTCTGGATCACCTATTATGAGGCACCACCCAGAGAAATGTTAGGGCGCAACATCTGGAGCCCCAGTATTGTGTGCTTTTATATTCTCTACCAACAACTCTGAAGCCTCTCTAGTGACTCTCTGAATCTCCCCCTTTCCGTTCTCGCAGCTAAAACCCCAGCAGACTGACCTTGCTCATCTGCTAAGTCTCTCTTTAGACTTGTTACTGCTTTTGAAGAATAAAAGAAACTATGCCTAAATTATGGCTACTTCTATAATAATCAGTTCTCCTTACCTAAGACATAAATACTTATTGTTTTATTTGGAAATTGTTCTACCCTATGACTCTAACATGACTTTTCAATTCTGCTCACAAGGCCCGTGCCTTTTTTTCCTAAATAAAACTTCAAGTGGCTCTTTAGCTTGACATTGAGCACCTACTTTGATATTTATGACATCTGTGATCTGGAGAGATAGTACAGGGGATAAGGTGTTTGCTTTTCAATAGCTGATCTGGGTTTGTTTCCTGGTATGCCATATGGTCTCTTGAGCACCATCAGGAGTGCAGAGCAAGGGATAACCCCTGAGCATCACTGAGTGTGGCCCCAAAACAACAAAAGGAATTAAAAAAATTATGATCATTGAGAATTTGCTCACCCAAATGCCTCTGTGATACTGAACTTCAGACTTCAATGGACAAAATCATTTCCTAGAATAGCCCACCATTATTCAGACAAAAATGGCTAAAACTTGTGAACCTATTTGAGAAAAACAGTGATGATACAGAGTAGATTCCCTGGTGCTATGTAAGAACTAAATTAAATTAGAATTATCAGTTACATGAGGTAAAAGCTCTATGTAGTTGTAAAAACTTGCATACTCAATGCAAAACAATTGATTTCATATAATTTTTATGCAAACCTTTATCTCTATCTTAATGTTAGAAAAATAGTTTGAAATCTAAGGTAGATAAGGAAGGTCATAGTGACTAAACTTTCTGAACTTAATTTTCTTTTGTGGAAAACTATAGTCATTGCAACTGACTCATTGATAGAAGAAATAACTGAATATTTGAGAAAGTGATCTATAAAGTATAATGAAACATGATGTAATCGTAAAAGATCATTATGGCAAGGAGATGAATATGGTGATGACTATGGTGATGAAGAAATGCTATTAGCAGTTATTTTAGCTCTTATGAGTTCTTGTAGAGGAAAATAGAGGTTTTCAAAACTGATACCTCCCAGCAGTATCGTGAATATTAGATTAGACTCTCAAAGTGCCCAGGTTCTGACATTGGGAAACGTGTGGTGATGGTTTTAATGGTACAAGAGGTGAAGCTGCTATTGGTGGCAATAGTGCTGACAGCAGTGGTGACCACCACGGTGCTGCTGATAATAATGATCACGGTGATCGTTAGCAATGGTAGTGATAGTTATATTGATAGTGATGCTGATACAATATCGATGCCAGTGAAGATGGAAACTCTAGGGGTAGTGATTTTAATAGCAGTTTTGTGACCGCTACATTTTAATTCCATAACTGATTATAGGAGCTTCAGAATTCCCCTGCTGGAGGCTTTGTACTATTATTAAGTGGTTTCGATTAAAATGAACTTCTTTATATTTTGGGGGTGAATGAAGGTTTATCAGTGGTGCTCTGGATCTGAAGGGACATTTCTAGCACCCAAACATGTTTCTTTCCTGGGTTTGGCACGGAAAGCCACTCAGCAGTGCTGAGATTCCGCAGGGCCACATCAAGCACTGCTGTGGGCGCAGTTCCAGAGACAGAACGTGGGCATGGATTCTATCCTTCTATTCTCTTTGTCTAGGCAACTTGTTTCATTGCAATGTTTCATTGTTTTTCTTTTTTTTTTTTTGTTAATTGGTACTAAAATAATATCTAGGTAAGTATTCATGAGGTCTATAATTGTTACTAGTATTTGGCATATCAAATACGACATGGGTAGCTTGCCAGGCTCTGCCATGCAGGTAGCATACTCTTATAGTCATCTAAAAAATCCAGCATTTATTGATGAACCGCGAGGCCACAAGGGGCGCCGAGCTGGGCTGTGATAGGCTGTTCTTCTGGGTGGAGTTCTGACTAGGGGAAGTCCGGATGTGGAAAGTGGAGGACCCTTCATGGAGTGGGGGTTGTCTGGCTTGTTGTGAGGCTCTGCTGGGGTGGCGGGCTAGGGCTAGAACCTGCCATCCCTCCCGGGCACCTCATGAGCGGCTGGGCACAGGGAGAGCCAGTAGCAGCTCTGCCCCCATTGTCTGTGAGTCATGGGGCAATTATAGACTTCATTCCTATGACCTGATGGAATGGTTTGAGGCTCTTTATGTTCCTGGAGCAAGCAGGTGCCCTTGGGCTCTACTTGCATGAGACAGGTCATATGGAGATGTTACTGGTGCCCGCTCAAGCAAATCAATGATAAACGGGAAGACAATGATACAGTGAAGTATTCATAATTTTTCATGAGCAAATTTGTGAAGCCATTCAGAATGCCAGGGTTACTGAATGGGACTGATATTTCTAATTATTTCCCTGCTAACTCTGGAGATGAGGAAAGACTGCAAACTCAGAGCAGCAATTCTCTCCAGACAGTAGAAGCTAGAACAGACATGTGATGGACCCTTAGCATATAAAAGGTTTGCTCAGGTAGGTAACTATAATGCATGCTATATGGTATTTTATCAGTTCTTTTTATTTTTATGCTTCTGAATGTCAAACATCATTATTTTTTACAGGTTGAATTTTAAACTAGGTAATGAGGAAACCTAGGATGCCCTGCTATACATCCTGAATCCATATTTTAAAATGAAAAAGTGGAGCTAGAGCGATAGTACAGAGGATAGAGCATTGGCCTTGCATGTGGCTGACCTGGGTTTATTCCCCGAAATCCCATATGGTTCCCTGAGCACTGCCGGGAGTAATTATTGAGTGTAGAGCCAGGAGCAACCTTGAACATTGACAGGTGTGACTGAAAAAGCCAATTAATTAACCAATTAAATAAATAAATAAATGAAACCTTAACCAGGGATGCTGTTACTATTTTGTAAGGCAGAGAAATGCAAGGGTAAAAAGGCTTTTAAATATTAAAAAGTGAAACTCAACACAGGTTGTCAAACACAAAAGAACACCAATATTGCACTACTTAAATCTACAAGAAATCAGATCTGATCACTTTCAGCAACAAGAGACCTGTTTCAAGTGCAACAGTCAAAGATTTAAGCAATAGTTCACTGCATCCCATAGAACTGGCATGGTCAGATAATAAAGAGTCCTAGAAATCCCTAAGGCATCCACTACAAAGACAATTAGTATGCACTCTTGAATTTTGGTGTGCATACACACACACACACACACACACCTGCCACCATCATCATCTTCATCTTCAAATAAAAGCAGTGAAAGACTTTTAGTCAGATGGATCTAAGTTCCAATCTCCGTCACCATTTTATAAAGTTTATGACAGTGGGTAAGAAAATCACAGTTGAGTACTGAGTGACTCTGAGCATATTAATCTTTCTGTAAATTCAATGTCTGTCAATATTGGTTATTCCTTATATCAAGATTCTTTCAGACAAGGGAAATAGCTTAAGTGGCGGAAGCCCCTGCTTGATACAGGAACTTGAATTCAACCCCTGGAACTGCATAGTTCATTGAATAACCCTAAGCAAAGTTGAGTACTCTAAAGTTAGATAAGGCAAGACAATATTTTTTTGGTAACTGTTCTGGAAGCCCCTGTGTGTCCAAGTGAATCTATGGTCTTGTCCCATGCTCCCATAGAGTATAGCTTGAGCTAAATTTGCAGATTTAGATGCAACTGGATCACCTCTTATTTGGGGTAAGTGACATGCATCCCTAATTATCTCTTCTTTAATGCTTTGTCAAGCAAAAAAGAGGAAATCTGCAGCTCAGATTCCTGCAATAACTTTTCTACTTCCCTTGCACAAGGGAAATACAAAGAATCAATGGCTTTCTAAACCCTCCAGCAAGTGGATGCATCTCCTGTAGCTCTGTAGGATGACGACAGGCTCAAGCTCCTGATCTCTGACCCCTTATTTTACTCTGCCATTGTGATAAATATGAGTTTTATCCAAAGGAATGCATTTCCTTTGCTGAAGAGTATACTATCTGTCTATTGCTCTTCTCTAAAATAAATCTCAAAAATGAAGCCCTAATGGTTTTTTTTTTTGCTTTATTTAGTCACTCGAGGTCTCAATTCTCAGGTGTCCATGCCATGTCATTGTCCTGTCTCTTCCCTTTTCCCATAACACAGGTCTGTGAGTAATATTAAGAAGCAACATTCAGAGTGATGTATCAATTTAAACTGAATCAGAGGAAAGACAGGTCACTAGGAGGCAAGGAGAGATTTAATTTTGTTAAATAAGTCACTGTGTCCTGTGTTTTCCTAACTCAGGAAGAGTTTAATTGAAGAAAACTTCTCTGTTATTGCACTAGCATCCCAATTTGTTTGTTTTTCATTGGAGTCACTAAAGTGGTAACATTCATAGGTTGAAATATAGCTCAAATTAGGGATGTGATGATGGTTACTGGTGTTCAAGACACACTTGGCTATTTCCTTTTATTCAATAAAGACAGAAAAGTAAGGGAAAATCACTCTGGATTCCCCAATGAATTCTGTATGTATATCCACATCTGTCTGAAGTGTGATTAAAAGGCAATGGGGTCCAAATGGTTTAGAGTGAATCCTCAGCAAATCTGTGACAACATATACATCATAACTTACAGGATCGCCACATTAAAAGAAATGGTAGGGGGCCAGAGTGATAGCACAGCAGGTAGGATGTTTGCCTTGAATGGGACAGATCTGGGTTAGATCCCCAGTATCCCATATGGTCCCCGAGCATCACCAGAAAGAATTCCTGAGTGCAGAGCAAGGAGTAGCTGCTGAACACTGTCAGGTGTGACCCCCAAAAAATAAAATAATAAATAAATAAATAAGTAAATAAATAAATAAACGAAATGGTACAGGACAAATTTTGGCTGAATTTTAGACCTCTTACCCATTTGCCTCAATTTTTCAGTGTTCACCTGCATCTTCATCAAAATTTCTACTGGCAAACAAGTTTAAATCCCTGCATCTGGTGACTTCCTTGCTTATCATTGATGAGATGTTTTAAATCAAAGAGTTAGAGTTTAGCTAATGTGAATTAGACCATACTCCGTGCCAAGAGCTTTAATAGGAATAAAGAAAACAAAGTTGAGAGTCACTCCTAGTCCAATTTGTTGAGGTACATCAGGAAGTGTGTCTAAGCCTGGTGTGTGTTTAAACCCTTCTTTTTTAAAAGCACTACACTGAGGTGGGCCCTCTTTAAATGAAAAGTTTAATATAAACTGGGTACACTTTATTTTAAAGTACACTTTAATTTAAAATAAAGTGTACACAGTTAATATAAAATTGATATATGACTAGCAAAAATTATGATAACAAATTATAGGCCACTCTATAATTTTTTCCTTTTTTTCATACTTTCTCAAGACAACGCCTTTAGAAGTATCCATGGCTGGTCAGTTGGGTGAGCATTCACTGCTCTGTACTCTCCAGTTCTGCAACTCCTCCTATCACACCTTTGTGTAATCTACCCCTGATTACACAGGGTATGAGTATACAAGACTCATTAATAACAGAAAAATCCCTTCATGTCACCAGGATTCAACTGAACATCTAGCATATTACAAGTAAACCCTCAATCCTGTCTGATGAATAAATACAAATCTTTAGTATGCTTTGAATATTTATTTTAAATTCATCATCATCAGAATCATCAATTCTTACATTCTAATATGGAGGAAAGAGTGGATGGTAGACTTTCAGAAATGCAAGACAGTTTACTTACACGCAGACCTTGTAAACCCGGATGCCCATCCTCGCCTTTAGGACCCATCAGACCCTTTAGAAAAGAAAGAAAAGGGAAAAGGAGACGATGGTTAAAATAGCATCAATATCAAAATGTATAATTTACCTAATCCTCTCACAAAGAAGATAATAACATCTCAATTCAGTGATGAAATTAGAGAAGAAAAACATCCTGTCCTTTCAGATATTTAATACTTTAAAGAGATTTAACCTATGTGATCTAATTAAATGCATTCAATAGTTGAGATATAGGCAATATTATTCACTCTCAGGATGTCTGGCATAGAGATAAAATATTTTTATGTGTGCTTTGCATAACAAAAACAGAAAGGAAGTGTATAGAGACCAGAAACTACCAGAATCTCTTTCGTTTTAGAGAAAAGATGAAAGAATCCAGTCTCATTGGCAGTTCCATTGTTTGGATGCACACTGCACACTGCTGTTTCCATTAAAAAATGCGGCACATTTTTTTTTCCTAGCATTGTTAAACACAAATTCAAAATGTTATTGTTTTCAACAGAATTCACTAGTAATAAATTCAATCCAATGAATAATTATGGAGCTACTCACTGCTCTATGTTGAGAATTAAAAGAAGAAAACAAGCTTAATTGATATCAATGCTAGGATTAAAAACAGATTCACTGACCACTACTTCGCACAATACTTCATTGCCTGCACTATCTATAATAAATAGCTCAACAATTTCAACATTTCAACAGGTCTAGAAAACTAGTTTTGGTGATGTTAGCCGTGTGTCTAACGATACAGAGGCATATGATTGCTTTGCTGATGCAAATATTTGGGTATGAAATGGTTTTAATTATATTGGAATTAAATATTTAGCCAGCTATTTCTAGTTTTATTCAAGCCAAAGGGGCATATTCACCTTAACGATAAAGGACTTTGATAGATAAACACAAGAATGTTCTATGCGTGTTTCAAAATAAATTTGCCTCCCCCAATAAAATTCAATGACTTGAAAGAGGCAGCATTATGTTCTCAACAGAACCATGGTTAAATTAGTGATCCATAGGATTTATAGTAATTTTACTCATTACCTTTACTATCTGAATTTCTATCTCAAAATTGTCACAGTTTCTCTCTGAATGGCTTCTAATCAAGGAGTTATATATACATCATTAAAGTACTTATACAGAGAAAATAGCAAAGAATAAACTCACTCAATTTTACTTTAAGAAGAATAGATAAAGTAAGTGCACTGGAAATTATTCAACTGTCATTTATATACCAATGTTTTCCATTTTATTTAAGAGGAACCCGAACACCAAGCTAAAACACAACAATCCAAGTCATGGTACATTAAGGACTGAGAATATGAAGAAAGACTATATACACTTTGCTTGAAGTTCCATGCTTGCAACTACAGGCTCCACTGGCAGAAATTTATCTCTCTCTGCTTGCAAATCTTCCCTGATGGGATGGAGCAACAATAATGCTTATATTCAAGAGATGGGATCAAATTCTCAGAAAATCTAGTGCTCAATAAGAACAATAATTATTTCCAGACTTAATGAGGTTCAGAGTGAATCATTTTTTTTTTTTTTTCTTTTTTGGTCTAGGGGTTCTCGGCCCCTCAGGTTACGCGGTGCTCGGGGGGCCTTGGGCGGGGATCGGCCTGCCGGCTGCCGGCGCGGTGCAGCCCTACCCGCTGGGTCGTCGGCCTAGAGGGAATCATTTTGAGGAGAGATGACTTACGGGACCTCCTGGAGGCCCAGGAGGGCCCTGATGACCACGTGGTCCAGGAGCACCCTGTAGCAAGATAAAAACATTCATCAGTTACACATTACATCCGCATATGTCTACCATGGTCTTATGCTTACACATTCATTTACTACCATAATTTCCGACATGAACTGGAAGTATCATGTGGACATTTTAATTCCTGGCAGATCTATTTGGCATCTCTAAAGGACTCTATCTGAATTCGACAAGCAGCCCCATGGAAAAATTGCTAAATTGAACATCCTCCTAGTAGTGGAACCCATGTTCTGCTTACCTGCTCCCCCTTCAGGCCCTCTCTCTGCACCTATGAGGCAAACCAGAAGTTAGAAAAATTGATTTTATTTTCTCAACAATAGTCATTCTCTCTTCTGGCTACATTATGTATAGTCACAGGGTTGCTTTAATGCAATCACTGATATGTCTGATTTGATCCACTCATTCTTTCTTAAGTGCGAAAAGTTTTATTTCCAATTTGTGTCATGAAAGGTATCACTTTGTACTCATAGAAGCAGGTACTATTCCCAAAACCCAGCTTTCAGTCTAAAGAGTCCATGATTACAGTTTTTGATGTCTTTACTACTTACCACAGAGCCTGGAATACCAGGAGGTCCCGAAGGCCCAACAGCACCCTGCACAAACAATACAAATTTCAATAAAATGCTTATTTTCTGATGTACATTTTGGTTGGATCCCATATTAATTCAAGTCCACAACTCTCTTCTTCCCCATACTCTACAAAACATGATGTTGTCACATCATGCCATGATTTACTCCCTTGCTAGTTATAGTCTTCAACTTCTGCAATTCACTTGCTGTTATTGTTTGGGTCTGGGGGCCATATTTGGCAGTCTCAGAGTTTACTGCTGACTCTGGAGAGCTCTGGGTTTGGGTGACCATATGGGGTGTCGGGAATTGAACCCAAATCAGCAGCATACAAGGCAAATATCCAACCTGCTGTACTATCTCTCCAACCACACAGTCTTAAGTTTCCTGTATCCAATCAATCTAGATGTAAAGATGGAAGATGTCTTGAAGGTAGGAATTTTGATATTTTTGCACATTGATCTCAGTGTCCAGACCTGGTTGCTGCTTTTCTTAGCCTTTTGCTATCTCAGGGGAAAAAAAGTACTGTCCTTGGTCTGCTTTACTATGATGGCACCTACCTGCTGTACTAAGCATTACAATAAAAAAGAAAAGCGAAGTATCAAGAGAAAAATCTTATGGCATATCTCCCATGTGACAAGCCCATGACTCATAAAATAGTCCGTGTTCAATAAATAAGTACCAAATGAATAATATGAGTGCCATAAAAATCTGCATTCATTTTTAGCAATACAGTATAAAGGAAGAAATTGTTGAGTCTCCAGGTTCATTACCTCTAGATCACCTGGTCTTTAATGCAGTGGTTGGACAAAATTATCCAGTGTGTGAACTTAGGTCTTGAATTTATGTTTCTACTATGGAAATATAAAGGTCTTTAGTATCCTAACACTAAAATAAGTAGAGTACACAGATCCAATACACTGATTTGGGTACATAAATCTTCAATTACAATAGAGGTTGGTCCATGGAACAAGAAAAATACTTTAAAAGGCCAGTGTATAGTTAGTTGGTGAAGAACAAATGAGTTGTGAACAATGAGGTACCATCTCACACCACAGAGACTGGCACACATCCAAAACAGCAAGAACAACCGGTGCTGGCGTGGATGTGGGGAAAAAAGGGACTCTCATCCACTGTTGGTGGGAGTGCCGGCTGGTCCAGCCCTTTTGGAAAACAATATGGGCATTCCTCCGAAAACTAGATATTGAGCTCCCATTTGATCCAGCAATAGCACTCCTGGGAATAGACCCGAGAGACCAAAAAACACATAGCAGAAACACTATCTGTACTTCTTTATTCATCTCTGTGCTATTCACTATAGCAAGAATCTGGAAACAACCTAAATGCCCGAGAACAGAGGACTGGCTAAAGAAACTGTGGTTCATCTACACTATGGAATACTATGCGGCTATCAGAAAAGATGAAATTATGAAATTTACCTGCAAATGGATGGACATGGAGACTATCATGCTGAGTGAAATTAGTCAGAAGGAAAAGGACAGATATAGAATGACTGCATTCATTAATAGGATATAAATAGATACCAGTGTTTTACTAAATGTGGGAAATGGTAATGGCAGATTAAAACTCACCATTGAATATACACAAAGAGACTTAAGTGATAAACTCTAAATATCTGCAGGGCTAGCCACAATGTGTAAAATAAGAGGGAGAGAGATGCAGAGACAGAGAGAGAGAGACAGAGAGAGAAAGAGAGGAAACTGGGGTACCTGCTATTAAGGCAGCCTGGGGTGGGGCGGAAGGGGGTGGGGTACATTGGTGGTGGAAATGGGGCACTGGTGGAGGGATGGGTGCTGGTATACTGTATTACCAAGGACCAATTATGAACACCTTTGTAATTGTATGTTTCAAGGTGGTAAAATAAAAAAAATTTTAAAGAAGCATTTTCAATTTTTTAATTGATATATTTTATTGCAAAAGTTTGAAATAGTTTTCTATAACTGTGCTTATAAACCAATGACATCATTTCTAAAACATTTTAGCATTTTTAATTTTAAGATAAAAAATAACTGAAGATGTCTGTTACACTTGATTGCACCTGAATTTTTATTATATGAACAGGGAATTCTTTCTCTTATATAATTACATTTCTCCCATCAACTCTGCTTAAGATCTGTAAACCACCAATATTTCCATAGTGACATGTGTTTTACTAAAATCTTACTTAACAAAATGTTTTTCTGTACATTTTGTTTTGTAGGGAGCTTTTGGCTTCACAGTAAAATTAAGTGTAAGCTATAAAATTGATATTCTTTTATATAAATTCTAAAATGTCAATTTTCCATGATATACTGTTTTGTACCTCATGTATAATAATGTTTTATATTCTTGGAAAAAATATGTTCATTTCATGTTTTCTTCCCACGCCTCACGACCGTTCACATAAGTACACATGCATGTTCTCATGACCAGATCCACACACTCCACTCACACATTAAATTTAAAAACGATTTAGCCACCCCAAACACTTCCATGACAGCTGTGTATGGTATAGCTGTATTATACCACATGTATTCACCTACTACATGTTCTTAGTTATCTCTTCTCCATTCACTCATGAGCATCCTTGAACTTCCCATGAAAAATTTTCCCCCTATGCTTTCCACAAATCTTTTAATATTTTGGGAGAACATATGAATTTTAAAAGATAACTATATTTCGATTTGTATAGCTATACAATTATATAGTCACAACTTATTTTGTTACAAAAATGTTTTCTTATATACACTGTTACTATCACACTCATTTTGTGTGAATAAATTACAGAATGTCCATCTCACAACTTTTACTGTTGTATTTATCATTACCATTATTATGTCACAAACTCATTTTTTAATAATAATTCTTAAATTTAATAATGCTTTGCTCATTTATTTGGTAATATTATAATATATGAACTCAAATATTCTATCATACTAATTCATTATTAAGAAAAACAAATAGTGTATAATTTATCCATAAAAATTATATGTACATAGCTGATATTGGAGACGATTTACTAATGTCTAGTCTTAACATATAGAAAATATTTACTATATGTTAAGAAATGGGAATGAAGAAATGGGAGTGAAGGAACGGGAGTGAAGATAGATGGTCGGCAACTACACCACCTCCGCTTCGCTGATGACATCGTTCTAATAACACCAAACATTAGCCAAGTGGCACAAATGCTGGCTGACTTTGACTGAGAATATGGAAAGATAGGTCTATAGCTGAATCTGAAGAAAACTATGTTTATGAAAAATGAACTAGTTCCAGAGGGACCCATTCACTCTCAATGGAAGAAACATCTCTGAATGCAGCATTTATGTGTACCTAGGTCGAGAAATCAACATGATGAACGACCTAAAACCTGAGCTGCGCAGGAGGAAGAGAGCGGCATGGAATGCCTTCAAAGGCATTGAAGAAATAGCTAAGAGGACAAAGAACCTCCGGCTCAGGGCACATCTTTTTTGACTCCACCGTTCTCCCTGCATTAACATACACCTCAGAGACCTGGGCCCTATGAAAGCAGGATGAGAATGGTATTCGGGTCTCCCAGAGAGGAATCGAAAAGAGCTATGCTTGGAATATCACACCTCACTCAAGTGAGAGAAGGAATCCAGAGTTCCGACCTCCGTCGCTATTCCAAAATCAGGGATGCTGTCTCATTTGCCAAGGCATCGAAAATCAGATGGGCTAGACATGTAAAGCGATTTAGAGATGACCGCTGGACTAGAGTTGTTACCGACTGGATCCCACGGGATGTCAAAAGATCACATGGCCACCCACCTACAAGATGGGCAGACTTCCTTGTCAAGACCCTGAAGGAACGGTTTGAGGCTCTTCATATTCCTGAATTAACCAGATGCCATTGGGCTACATTGGCACGTGATAGGGTCCAATGGAAATGTTACTGGCGCCCGCTAGAGCAAATCGATGAATAATGGTTTTCAAGTGATCAAGTGATAGTAAATATATTTTCTACAGTGTTATCTTTATATATAAGAAGAGTGGAGTTGAGATATTGAGTATCTTGTTCAAGATTATAAATAGCAGAAGTGACAGTATGTCCTGTGTCCACTATGTGAGTGATGTATTTTTTGCAGTGACCGATATTAGCCACTGTGTCATCATCCTGAGGATGCCTTGTAACCTCATTTCCCAATATCCGCATGCCAGAGCATAGGTTTGTCCCCTTCATAAACTTTGACTCTACTTTCTTCAAATGAATAGCACAGGTGTCTACTTTTTTTCATTTTTAATATATTGTATTATACCACCATGAGATAAACACTTACAAAAATGTTCATGTTTGGGTTTCGGCCATACAGTGTTCCAGCACACATCCCTCCACCAGTGTCCATTTCCTTAACCATAGCTTCGAGCCACCTATCCCCATAGTGTTTACTTACCTTCTCTCCCTGTGGCCCAGCCACACCAGGAGGACCCGGTCTTCCCTGAGGAAAGAAGGATAATGGCCTGTCAATGTAGTACTTGGAAAAGAAAAAAAAATGCAAGAGAAAGGTTGCTCCAAAGGTGAAGTTTGACATTTCCTCAAAATATATAGGTCCCTGTGTACCAGAATTTTTTAGGGTGTGCACACTGCTAGAAAGTTCCTCAACTAACCTGATCACCATCTATGTTTGTAGTCCTTTAGAACCTATGTTTGTATTAATGCAAAGTGAAGAGTGCTCCTAAGTGAGCAAGGGAGCACAAGTCTCCTAGGGAATACTGAGACACAAAATAAGAATATGAGTTAGAGACAGAGAAACAAGCAACCAGCTATGTTCTGGGCCCCAAAATATACAAGTAAAGATTGGCACTGTCCCATGGAACCCTCAAAGAGATGAAGTCTGGTCAATGCTCCAGTGTTTAATGAAGATTGGCAAGACTGTCAATCCTGGACTCTGCATCAGGATTAATTAGCACAGCCAAGAAAGCAAAAATATCAAATTGTAGATGTAAAAGGAGCTCACAAATCCTTCAATGTTCTCCATGGATGCCCTCTATGAGCAACCTTCTGCAGAGACAATGTATTAAAAGCTCCAAGAAAGGAAATCTTAGAAACTACCACCCCATAGTGCCCACCCAACCATGTATCTCTTCATAGGAAAGAGAAAAAAAAATCTAGAAGTTTGCTGGGCACTCCAGTGTCAGTACCAAAAATAGTGTGATTTTTTGGTAGGAATTTATCCTAAGGCATAACTAGAACAGCGAATGTATTAGGAAGATTCTCACTTCCTTTTAACACATAGCAGAATATTTGAAGTCTTGGATGTCCCAGCCCACAGTGAACACTCCATGATGTCCACTGCTTCAGTTTAAAAAAAATGTTATACCACTGTGAGATATACAATTACAAAAATGTTCATGACTGGTTTCAGTCATACACTGCTCCAACACCCTCCCCTCCACCAGTGCCCTATTCCCACCACCAATGGCCCCAAATTCCCTCTCCTGTCTCCTAGCCTGCCTCTACAGCAGGCACTTTTCCCTTCTCTCTCTATTTTTCTCTGTATCTCTCTCTTCTTCTCTCTCTTCTCTCTCTTCTCTTACACATTTGTCCACTGCTGCTAAAAGGTCCCTCTGCTTCCCCAGACTTGTCCTGCTGGTTTCACATCTTAATTATTTCATGTAACTGCTGGCTTGCTTGCAGCAAGCAAACTGATCTTCACCATCACCAAGGCACTGTTGCAGGTGCCAAGAACCAGAATTTGGCACAGAGGTGAGTCACAGTAAATATTTCTAAGAATAAAATTTAATCAATTGTGGTACATTCATACCAATGACTAATAATAATCATTTGAATCATGCTCCCAGCAAATATTTAACAAAATAACTACATGCTTAATATATAATTTTAAGGGAAGGAAGATGAAATATGAAAAAGTATGGCTCAAACTTGTGATATTATGATAGATATTATCAAGATATTATTTGGAGCCAATGTGGTCATATGCATATACGTATGTTTAAGTTAATTATTTGTTAAAATAAACAATGCACTTATGCAATTTAAATTATAAATTAGTTCATATTAATGTATTGATACTGTTATACAAAAAATCCCTAATTTTCTTCCATGTGATACATTATTTAGTTTTTACTCTTTTTTAAAATTGTATAGTTAAGTCCGAGTTTAATGAGTGTTCAGGAGTGAGAGCTCAATGGACTGAGAGCGTGATTTGTACACAGTTGGTGTACTGTGTACAAGTAGGTACCTGTTACCCATACCATAATATATCTTAGTCACTGCCAGGAGAGACCTAATGCTGAGTGTGTGTAGGGGTGGAGGTGGGAAGAAAGGAGGGGTTGCTGTAGAAAAGTGGTAAAGTATTTTGAATAAAGCCCTATCAGTAATAGTATTGTAAACCATAGTGCAAAAAGCATTTTTTAAAAAAGTGCCTCTAATAACAGAGGTAGACTGGTAAGTGGATTGAAAATTAGGGAGAGGGACATTTATGGAGGTGAAGTGACGGGTGTTAAAACACTGTATGCCTGAAACTCCATCATAAATAATTTTGCAATTTCAAAGTGATTAAATAAAAATAGTGTTTTAGAAAAGCAAGTTACTTATTGAATAATACATTAACATGGTTTCCAACTTATGTGTAGGGAAAGAGACACCCCAATGACCTGGGCTTGATTCCCAACACCAAGTATAGAGCACTGCCAGAGCACTGCCAGAAGTAAGCCCTAAGCACAGAGCGAGGATTAAGCACTAGGCACTTCTGGGTGTGGCTCCCAACAAACAAAAATAAATACAATGTGATAAAATTTAAGTGTATTAAATGTTTCTTCTTTTGCCATCTAGATATCACATCTTGTGCTGGGACAAATAAAACATTAAACTACTAGCTTTTGCTTGTTCTTCCAACGATATTTCATATGCTTTTTCATAAAATTCTACACTTTATTTATCAGCCATTTTCTAATTTATCTTGAAGATAACTGATATTAGTAAATTAAGAGTTTTAATTAATTTTCATGGTTTCATATTATTTATATGTATTCTACATCCAATTTATTTAACTAGTTCGTTACTGATAAGCAAGTGAGTTGGTTCTATCCTTTTATTCTCACACACAAGAGTGCTATAATATACCACATAGAACACATGTTCTTTTTCTTGGACTTATACAATAATTGGCACTAATAAAATTACTAGTCTTAGAGGAACATGGCATGATGTGTTTGGGAACTAGAGGGAGAGTACAGTGGGTAGGGGTTTTTTCTTGCATGCAACCAACCTGTGTTGATTTCCTTGAATACTTACGTTCTCCTAAGCCTTGCACAAACTGATCCCTGAGCACAGAGCCAAGAGTAAGCTCTGAGCAGAGCCAGGTATCCTCCACCCAATCAAAGTAAGTGGTGTATTTGATCTCTAGCCTCTTTTTCCATTGACATTCAAACTCCTAAAGAGCTTTGTATAAGCCCACTAGCATTCCTGTCCTCAAACAAAACCTGCTCCCTCATGTCACCATGAGCTACCTGCTCTCCGATCTGTCCAGGCTTCCCAGGAAATCCATCGAGGCCTCGTTCCCCCTGGAAAAAGAAGGAAAAGTGAACATACAACAGGGAAGTGATTGCCAGGCATCAGCAGACTAAACATCCTCATAGTTATCACTGTGGAAAAGAGACAAAGGCCATTACTATCTGACTGTGTTTTCCATATCCTCCAGAGGTATTTTCAGTTATGTGAAAGAAATACATCACAACACTTTACAGTTAATTTGTATTGGGGAGGGAAGAAATATGTTAGTTCTCCTGGAAACCAGATGCAAATCTGTTTTGCAGTCCCCAATCAGTGGCTAAGGGAAGGCCACGTCGCCTCTCCTACCCACATAGTGTCTCATTTCATGTAACTTTGTGGACATCTAGTAATTAATGTGTGAAATTTGTAATGCACTGATACAATAAAATGTACAAACATCTATTCTATATATCTTCAATAGACCTACAAGGTAAATTGTCATCCAAAAGTCCATTATATCCAAGAACTGAATTTTATGAGGAAATTGATTGAGAAAGAAAAGGAAAAGTTCCTGCTTTAGAGGGATAGGTAAAGGGGGAGGGAATCTGGGGACATTGGTGGTGGGAAATGTGCACTGTTGGAGGGATGGGTGCTGCAACATTGTATGACTGAAACCCAATCATAAACAGCTGTGTAATTGTCTATCTTATGATGTTATAATAAAATTTAAAAAATAAAAAACACATGAGGAAATTACCATATATTAGGAAAACTATTAAATACACTATAGGTTTAAAAATGTTCACTCATCAAAGCATGTTTTCAGTAGTAGAAAAACTGGAGACAAACCTAAATTATTAATAATGGTTGAACAGGAAAATAATTTACTCAATAAAACATTGGCCATCTAAAATATGGCAGCATAAGAAAAAAATACTACATAAGGACAACATATAAGATGAAACGCAAATATACTATGTGTAGATATGTAAAAAGAAATCCTATATAAATATATATCATCAGATATCACAAAATATTTATAGTAGTTGTGAATCAGGATGCTAACATTAAATGCTATGTGCTACTGTTTTCAAATATATTAAAATAAAATTACATCATTGTTGGTAAATTCCTGATATATCTAGAAAATAAATGATGCTGAAAGAGTAAAATAGACTCTGAAAGGGTGTTGCAAATATGACTTAGTAACAACCCATATTCAGTGGGCCAAATCAAGTGTTTTTGTCTTATGTAAAGCAATGAATAAACTCAGAGAATCTTGAGAAGTCAGCATCACTGTCTTTTGTGGAGATGAAGAGGGATGTGGTCCCACTTGGCTAAACCCTGGGCATTTAGGGCATTAGTGAGCTTTAAAGGATGTCCATTAGCACGGTTTTGTAGGATTGGCCAACCCCTAACCCGTCTCAAATATGTTGGCTACTGTAGAAATTTGCACTTAATAGGCAAGTTTTCATCAGTTCTCAATATTTGCTGAACGAGGGTATATTTAGAAATCTGGGTTACTGTACCACACTGCTACCATTTGCCTTTCTTTATATTTGAGAGTCTGGGTAACAGGGGCAGAGAGCTTGCCAAGTGAGATGTGAGCCTATGGCACAAACAGCAACTGTGTCCTCTTTCAAATCTTTTCTGACCTCAAAACCCTGAACTCTGTCTTTGTGAGAGCATTGCCAATACCAACAGACTCTCAGCCCACAGACTTCCTAGTCCAGAACTTATGCTTCAGCTGGGGAACAAATGAGCTACCTGTTCTTGCCCTGGCAACCCACACTAGCATACACGTACACAAATGCATACATAAGCTAAAGTACAGAGGCACAAATACATACACATGCAGGTGCGTTCTTATGTAGACATAGATGAGCTCTCATGTACATTTACATACATGTGCACACGCATGTGTGTGTGCTCGTGCACACACACATACCACAAGCAAACACAAAGTAGATAGTTCCAACTCCTTATTTGTTCTCCTATGGAAAGTTGTCAGACAGACTGAATTGAAGAAGACTACCTTTTCTCCTCGAGTTCCTTTTTCACCCCGCTCTCCTTGGAGACCCTAAAGGGAGAAGAAAAGGTCAGCAAAACAGTGTCTTTGAGCAGCTTCTCCATTTTTACTGTCTAAGTGTGTGCTCCGACTGCTCTTAGAGATGCCTTGGATATTAGTGAATATCACATGATGTGTCCAATATATGCCGAGTCCAACATAGCTCCAAGGGTTTGCTCACTAATGTGGGGAGGGCCAAGGTGGCCCGACTTGGAGTGGGGATTTGGGCTCCTCCTCCCATTCCTCCACCTCCATGTTGGAAGGCGTGGCTGTGAGCTCCCAACCACCATGGCCAGCAACCCCAAAAAGAGAGACACTCCAGACCCACAGCCGCACCGGCAATGCTCCACAGCCGCACAACAGTCTTAGTTAATACTGGAAGTTAGGACCAGGTCCTTCCCAGGATCTTTCACATTTATACACTGTATACAGTTCCAGGCAGGTTCTAACCATGGCCTGTCATCCCAGTGAGTCTAGCAAGAAGCCAGGGGAACCCCCGCACCATGAGGTCAGTCATTCTCAACATCTGGACTCCACAGCGCCTCACAACTCCACCTAAGAGAAAAGCTGATCTCTCCCTGTTGAGGTTCATCAGTAAAGCTCGAGATGAGAGCTTACTACTGAGAATGTACTACCTACATAGCAGAGCCTGGAAAACTACCCGTGTTGTATTTGATATGCCAAAAACCAGTAACAATTATAAACCTTATTCCCATGACCAGAAATGAATGGTTTGAGGCTCTTCATGTTCCTGGAGTGAGCAGATGCCCTTGGGCTACATCTGCGACAGGACATATGGAGATGTTGCTGGTGCCCACTCGAGCAAATCGATGAACAATGGGAAGACAAGTGAAGTGATACAAGTGCTCACATGATGGCTGCTTTCAGTCCTCAGGCCTGGGCAGTTCTGTTTGACCCCTGCATGGGAAAAGCTGAGCTCCTGAGGTTGTTCCCTTGGCCTGGGTTATCCAGGGCTCTCCTGCTTAAGTCTAGAACACACCGGGTCCCTAAGGAGACGTGGTCATAGGTGGAAGTTGGAAGCCCAGCTTCAGAGTCAGACCTAAACGCCACCTGGGCCGAATCATGGAATTTGGGCAGTGTCCCCAACATGCTTGAAACACCTCCCCTACTTTTCTTATGAAGAAAGTCACTTCTCTTTCCACAATTCACCTCATTTGGGTACTACATGATAAGTATCAGTAGTACCCAGAACTGTGCATAACAGTGGTTCCATGTATGGGAATTGTCATAGAGCCTCAGTCTGTGTCTAGTAAAGGGACCAGAGCTCTTTCCCAGCAATAATCTCTACTTACAGGAGGTCCAATGTGTCCAGGAGGTCCAGAAAGGCCGGGCAAACCTTGGGATCCCTGCAGAAGAATGTTCACAAAGAACAGATTGGGGAAGAGGAAGAGAAGGTGGGGGAAGAGAAGCATCCAGTCAGTAGTTGCTTAGTGGTGAGACCTGCTGTTTCTTGCTTGCCACTTACTGGCATGCTGATCCAGGCTGCTTTACTTGAAAGCTTTTCATTTGAAAGCTCCCTACATCTGATATCCGTCCCTCTGTTTAACCTTTTGTCAGAAGAAGCTGAAACTCAGCCATTACTCAAGTTCAAGGTAGGTAGTTAGTGCAAAAAAAAATCACTTCCATGAGTCCTGTGTCCCATAGCTTTCATGTGACCTACATGCACAGGTTCAGTGACTCCTGAACTGCATCTGTTAGACCAGTGAAGGCTAAACAAGTCCCAGAGCACAAAATCGGACACTCCTCTGCTGCCTGGACATTACTATTTTGAGGCAAACCTTTGGAATATCTGCAAAAAGCTATTTGCATGAAGAACTGCATTTTCCTGGGGTTTTCCAGTTCATGTGGCCTCTTGGTACAAACATGAAAACAGGCACACAGGAGAAATACACAGAGAGATACACATGCACACTTGCAATTACTGCATCAGTGATTTTAATGACAAACATCTAAAATGAAAAACAACCTTCAGAGAATCAAATAGCGGAAAATCTATGAACATTATGCATCCATATCTTGGAACCATTTATATGAAGAAAATAGGTGTTTTATCTGAATCAGCATGAAAAATGGATCTATTTCTGAACTGTTAAATGAAAAAGACAAATGGGTGAGAATATGGCTTCATTTTTGAAAAGAGTACAGAATAAATACATAGATGAGGATCCATATATACACACATGCTAGTTAGTGAGGTCAGTGGGTGAAACCCTATTTGTGAATCTTCTTTATATCTAAAGCAATTTAGTTTATATCAATATCTGACCTCTAGGAGTATCAGAGGATAAACAGGTCAGAGTACACTCACCCGCATGCCCACCTCACCAGGTAGGCCTGGCTCTCCCATCTCTCCTGGCTCCCCTGCATGAAAAATAGTGTGTGATCACAGGTGAGCATGACAAAGAAACAACAGGGAGGTCCAGGTCCTGAGGGCTTCTATCCCTTAAACTCAGAGCTGTCACAGGTAAATGTTACCTGGGGCATCTATCCCTTAAACTAATGCAGAACCTATCGATTGTGGGCTCAGGCGGGCTCCTCTTTCTAATCATGGTTAGATCTTAACCAAGTGTGGTACTATTTCATGTCACTCATCCCTGCTTCTTCTAGTCAAGAAAAACTATCTGGGACAGCAAAGAGGAGGAAGCGCAAGCTTGGAATGATGGAATGATAATGATTTCAGTCCAGAGAGTAGAGCTTGGCATGAGGAGGGGTTATGGGAACCTCACGTCAGGGCTTTCATCTGAAGGTTACTCAACTGAGGGGAGTAGAAAGGGGGACCCTAAGCTTCCTTCTCTCTGGTTTTTGATGAAGAGCATCTTTGTTCCCAGAGCAACCTGATTCATTTGTTGAGATTAAAACTTTTTTGCTTGGTTTCTATAACAACTTTCAACTCAGTGGCAAGGAAAAAGGAATTAAGATGCTGACAAGAGGGAGGCTGGTCAAGCTTGTGGGCGCCAAGTGCTGCTTGGGTCTAACTTGGACCCTATCTAGCATTGAATACCTATGAAAATGCCTTACTCAAGAACTTGTTGAATTCTGATTATGGGCTATGAGGATCAAAGACCTCCAAGGTATAATGGATTGTTCAATCAGTGAGAAAAATATCTTCCAAAATAGACAGGCAATGTCCACTAACGATAGCTACAACTGGTGATTTTAGGATTAAACTGTCCTCCGGAGGTCTGAGACATTCTATTACCAAGGATATTCAGCTGAGTCCTGGTAAAGCCCCCTTAGTCAGGTCTCTGTGTTCTGGCCATCAGACCCCTGCCTTGGCACTGCTTTGTTAGATAAGTAGAAGAAAACAAACGTGCCGGATGCCTTTATTGCCATCTCTCCCAGGGGGACCTGGAAATGCCTGGGGAACCCTAGGACAAGAGAAACACCAGGTTTATTAAAGTATGAGGACTACAGTGTTAGAAAAAGGCACTTAAAATCCTGGCCAGTGTAGAAAGTAGACTCTTGCTGGAGCACAAGGGTTCCGATGAAGAGCAAGCAACATGACTCCTGATGACACTTGGTCAGCCCACCAGTGGCTCAATGCTACGGTCCAAGGATGTAATACTACTCAGGCCCTATGGTTCAGGAGACCTCCCAGGTCCCCAACTAGTGATCAGGGGCCTCCAGTGTTATGCCCGAATTTCTCAGGAGACTTGTGTTGGAGATTAAGATGGGAAAGTTTTCTACATGAGGAACAGAGCTCTCTAAGGAAGATGCTTTGCTCTGGAACAGGGGGGAATCAATGAAGTACTTTCTGGAGTGAACATTAGACAACTATCTTATCAGCGAGATGCTATCAAGTCAGGCAATGTCTTTGCCTCCATTTTATAAGACATAGTAGACATGAGAACTCTTTCTGTCCCCCTTCTGGTCATTTTGAAACTCAGCCACCCAAACAAGTGAGACAGAATAGTTAGTGAGCAGTAAAGGAAAATTAATGGAACAGAAGTCTTTACATATTTATAAAAAACAACTAAAGCAACCAAAATTAATGCCATGTTATTAAAAATAAGACATAGCTAAAATACTGTGCTGCTGACTGTGGAATATTCCTGTACACAATGACATATTATACAAATATTATAAAAATTATTTTAGAATTATCAGTGTATTCCTCTCATCCCCACAAGCCTATAAAAGATATAATACTTACCTCTAATTCTTAGCTAATGAAATGAAAGCAGAGAGATTCAACAATTGGTTAAAGTGACAATGGTGGGCTATTTGTTTATCTGAAAGATGTGATTTCAGACCCCAGAGTCATCCTTTTCAAAGTCTTAGTGGCAGTTCATATTTCCCCCTATCACTTCACTGCAGGCCCATTAACCCTGCTGGCTCTGCTTCTGCCTGCTCTTCCTATCAATGCTCACTGTGGTATGAAGGCATGACCTTCTCTAGGCCATCAAGAACTTAGAGTGAAGGAGGCTGGGCAACTCTAATCTGTGTATCCAAACCTAGGTCTGACTCCAGGGTATCTATTCTTGCTCTCCAGCCTCAGCTAGTTCCACACACTTGGGAAAACATTGATCTGGTAGGGGAGAAGTTGGCCACCAACCCAGGATTCCAGGGATTAACTCCCTAGATATCCTGCCTCCAAAGCCTATATTTTATCACTTGCTTTTTTTTCATGGACATAAGAAAATATCGTACACAGTTCCAGGTGGCCAGACCATGGCTCTTGTTCCCTACAAATCTAGGATAAAATTCAAGAGTTTTCAAAGAAGGGATGACTGACATTTGGGTTTCTGTGTTGAATTATCTAGAAAATACTTCTGTTGGCAAAAAGTAGATCTAAGGATATGAGAAGGAAGGCATGATGGATACTGCCTGTTAACAGATACACAGGGTTTTCTGGCAGACTGTCTCCCAATAGAGTTAGTAATTACCTAGTGAGACTGTTTTCAAGCCGCAAATGAACAGACATTCCTATCCTAGGTCATTTCTCTGCACATATCCTTGTTGGCTGTAACTAGTCCAAGGCGGAGTCTAATGGATGCTGCTTGAAGTTAGACAGAAAACAGGTTTTTCTTGTTTCTCTGACAAGACCTAGATATCTTGAGCTAGTCCCAAGGCTGAATTAGCAACCAAAAGGAGTTCTTGCTCATCTCACCTCACCTAGATAGCACCCCTGCAAGTTTTTGGCTCAGGGATGTCTCCTTCCTATCATTCTTAAATCCTATGCAAGGAATGTTAAATGTCTTTGTAATGTAAAATATGAAAACATAATTCTAAATTGTATTGCCCTTTGAGACTATCGGATATAAGAGAGTTGGGGTCCTTGTGGAGGTGGTCAGTCAGCTGCCAAGATGAGAGCTACTGCCCGCCAGCTGGTGATTATTAAAAATATTAATGGAAATACGTTTTGTTCCTGGAGTCTCATCTCTGCGCCTCCGACCCAACAAGATATTTCTGCTTCATACTTCCTTCCCCAAAAGGGCCTATTGGGATGATATGACATACTGCTTTACAGAGGATTCTGTGGATAAGAATGTTACCTCCCACAGTATCAACAGCTCTGGCAGGTTTGTGGAAAGCCAACCTGTCTCCTGGCTGCTTCCAGATTGGCAACTTGGCAGGAGAATACCTTGAGGGGCTCCTGCCTTAGAAGTACAGGTAGGCCACGGGTGGAAGGCATGAAACTAGTGCAGCCAGGGTCATCTAATAAAGGGAGTTACTGAGCAGAACATAAGGAATAACGTCAAAAGGAGTCTCAGAGAGAGGAAAGATATACAGAACTCGCCAAGTAGTTGGGGTGCGGTGGGGGGTTGAGGGATGTGGGGACATTGGTGATGGGAGATGGGTTCGGGTGGAGGGATGGGTGTTGGAACACCATAGAATCAAAACTCGAGCATGAGCATCTTGCAACTGTATGTCTAAAAGTGGTATAATAAAATAAAAAAATAAATTAAAAAAAAGGAATCTCAGAGTTCTGAAACCTCAGCCAAGTCACCCCACTTCCAAGCTTATTCTTTCCAATATGTGCCCCCAAAGTAACTGAAACATGTTTCTTTCATAGGATAAGTGTTCTGTGAGTTGGGGTTACAGAAAACCTCTCAAAAACAAAACAAGGGGCCAGGCCGGAGCAATAGCCCAGCGGGCAGGGCGCTTGCCTTGCACATGGCCGCCCATGCCAGCCCAGGTTCGATCCCCAGGATCCCATATGGTCCCCGAGCACCGCCAGGAGTGATTCCTGAGTGCAGAGCAAGGAGAAACCCCTGAGCATCACTGGGTGTGACCCAAAAAAAGCAAAAAAAAACAAACAAACAAACAAAAAACAAGACAAAAACAATATGTGGGGCCTTCTCCCAACCCAAGCAGCTGTGACACCATGGGACCATGATGCAAAATCCACTCTTACCTCTAGGCCCCACTCCAAATCACTACTATGTCTCCACTATATCATTGGAAACTACCTAAAATGATATGACATCTGGAAAAAAGATATCCTCCAACACCCCATCTGTCAGATATCATCTTGACCAAGAGAAAAGAGGTCTGAGAGCCTCCTTATTCTTTTGATTGATTAATTAGTTGGAGTTTCCCCTTAATTACTGACTCAAAAAAGTGCTTTACTACCATAGGTTATGTGTCAATATTCTACCTCATTTGCAAGAAGACAGTTCAGGCAATTTAGAAGGATCTAAGGAATTGATTGGACAATGTTTCTCCAAGTGTAATTCTTGAGCTAGCAGCATCAGCCTCAGCTGGATGGATTTGGAAGCCCCATTAATCAGTTGTTCCAAGGGTGTAAACAGAAAATTTTCCCTTCTTATTTTGTCTAATTGATGTAAAAGACATAAATAAATCTCAGGGACTTAAGATATGTGAGCACACACATACAGTTTCTATTTTATGGTTCAGATCAGAGGTTTTACAATTCAGTCATTAAGTAAGTTGATTCCCACGGGAATATGGTTTTGAGAGTAAAACTATCTTAAATACAACATCATTTTTTGTGGAAGGTTAGGGAACTGGCATTGACCAGCAAAGTAGTAAGATGTGACAATGAAGAGACAGACAAATACAGCCCAACTCCTCAAAACCAACACTCTACTCTTGGGCATGACTCTAACTCTACAGAGAGACTGTGGGGAATTGCCTCTCAGAATTTCAATCTTCTGAATCAATCAGCCCAACAATCTCAGTTTATTTCTTACATTTGTTATCATGTTTGCATCTGGTGCACACGTTACATGTCTGAGCTTAAATTCCATTCAAAATTTTATTTATTATTGTAAAATGGATTTTTTGTGGAAATAGTTAAGAAATAATTTTTAAGGTTATTTTGTTTTTTGATTTTCTTCCTTCTACCAAATGCAGAATGTTAAGTTGCTGGACCAAAAAAAGCTCTACAAGACAGTTATAATTCTATGGCCTGTGGGTCTGCAGGTTGTTCACTACCAATAAGGTATGAACCATATTCTATATGAAGAAAAAATCCTGTCCAGTTTTGTCCTTTACTTACCACTCCAGAAAACATGAACGTCCTTGGAATATATCCCTAACCAATCCCCTCAACCCAGTCTAAGCCAGTTCCTGACTATTCATTCTACATGTCAAGTCAACTTGAACTATAATATTAATCCTGTTACTCATGAAGAAAGCAAAGAGAACATCCTGGTGGGAAATGCATTCCCTCACATATTTGAGCAGTTACAGCAGTTCCAGTGAGCCATGACTCCACTTACCATCAACACTCACAAGGATGCATTTCCTGCCTGGACTTTTACCCAAAAAGAACTAATTCATTTCTTGGTAGTAAAATGACTATAGTTCATATATTCAAAGTTCATGTTCTCATAGCTTTAGGACCAAGGAAAAAGCTTATCTGTCCACAGCCTTTCCAGCTTTCAAAGCAAAGTTACTGAGTCTGTTATCTTTGGAATGGCTTTGAAATTGTCCCTTAAGTGTTCATTGTGCTCACCAGTCTGGGTCAACAAGTATATACCTAATTCCAGCCAATAATTGTCACGTCTTCATTTATTTGGTTTGTCCTAAGTTTCATGCACATGTGATTTAAGCATTACCCCATACTTATCAGAGAATACATTGCCATAGAATTTCGTGCTTAGGGAAGAAAACAGCCAATAGAAATTGTAATGACTTTTCCAGAGACACAAACAGGGCCAGGTTCCAGAAGCCTGAACTTTAGCCACTGCCTTGTTCTGGACTGACCCCAGAAACTAGACCGTTTTTCACATGGGTCTCATGCTCTGAAAGAGAACTTTTATGTAAATCACTCTCTTGGATTTCATATATGCATAACTCTAATAAATACTATACTTAATAAAATTATGATTATATTAAGATTAAGCTATTGAGCTCAGTAAAATGCATTCAACTAAACTGACATTGTAGTAACTAAAGAGAAATTAGCAAAGCATAAAATATTCCAACCCCACTGTCCAATGCATTGTTTGTTTTCATCATATATTTTTGTGTCAGCACATTTGGTTTCCTAGTCTATATATCCTATACATTGTTTCATGCATAAATGTATTACAAGGTCTTCAAATATATTGCTTAATACACTGTTTTATACAAAGCAATTTTCCTTTAGGTTTCCTTTAAGTGCAGTTGTAGTTATTGAGTGCTAATAAGATAGTAAGATTTTTCATTTTGTTATCATCTTTCCTTCATGTAAATTATGTTATGATAGTTTTGCAAATACTTTCAATTTTCACTTTCTAAGCACCCCAGCAGTCGTACAGTAACAATTGTGCAGGGAAGCTCTTGATAGATAGATAGATAGATAGATAGATGGATGGATAGATAGATAGATAGATAGATAGATAGATAGATAGATAGATAGATAGATAGATAGATAGATAGATAGATAGATAGATAGATAGATAGATAGATAGATAGATAGATAGATAGATAGATAGATAGATAGATAGATAGATAGATAGATAGATAGATAGATAGATGATAACTAAATAATCACAAGATGAGACTAATAACCAAGGACAGTGAAAATAAGGACCAAGAGGAGTGATCCTTGTTGGTCCATGATTGGAGTACCTGGCTCAAGTGCTGGGGAAGAAGACAGTTGAGATAGAGAAAGAACCACTATGTCAGAGATAGTTGGAAATGTTTACTCTGGAGAATAACTGTGTGCTGAAAGTAGATAAAAATAAAGAAATAAACATAACCTCTCAGTATCTGTATTGCAAACCATAATGACCAAAAGGAGAGAGAGAGAGAGAGAGAGAGAGAGAGAGAGAAAGAGAGACAGAGACAGAGAGGGGGACTGCTGGGGCTTGGCAGGACAAAATCAGGGACATTGGTGGTGGGAAATGTACACTGCTGGAGGGACTGGTGTTGGAACTCTGTATGTCTGAAACCTAATCATAGACAGCTTTGTAATTGTGTATGTCACTGACTCAATAAAAATATGATAACATAGCTTTGCTGATATGACCATCCTACTGTACCCTTATTCATTTTCACCCTTAGTGGTTCTGTACCAAACAGCCATGTCCCCTTCTATGTGTGTAACCATGTGGGTGACAGAGGTAGCACATCCTCACTTGTCAAGGACCAGTAAGAAGAATCAAACTCTAGGAGATAATAAAGGGGGTGTAATTCGCATGTAAGTCTCCTCCTCTTTTCTAATGAAACAATAGATGGGACCTGCCCCACTAGATTCATCTTTTAACTTTTTTTATTTTTGGGGCCACCCCTCACAGTACTTGGGACTTACTACTGTCTCTGTGTTCAGAATCACCCCTGGATGTGTCCTGGGGACTATATTAGGCTCTGAAATTAAATTCAGGTTCGCAACATGCAAGGCAAGCACTCAACCTCTGGCTCCGGCTCTAAGCCCATATTAGAGCTCTGTGAGGTCACCACTCTCTCCCACATAATAAGTACTTGAATGCTCTCTTCCTACCAAGAAGAATCTGTCTTCTAACCAACAATGCTCCCTTCCAATCAACAAGGATTCTGCCTTTTATTGATTTTAAAATGAGTAGATCAAAAGATCATCTTTGAAGGTATACCTACCAAATCCCAGGGACTAAGCTGTAGTTTTAATGGCATTTGCTAACCTGTAATCCCCAGAACAATCCTGGAAGTGAAAAAATAAAATGCCAAACCTTGAAGAGAAGGAATACGGTTTTTCATTAACCAATGAACCACCACATTGACTCAAACTATGCTGATGTCCATCACCTATGGTCATAGTTAAGAACAGAACCTATGCTCTTCTTTTATTCTGCCTTCCCACACACTAGACCCTAAGAAAAAAATAACCCAGGACTAGTTGCAATTTACCCAAGATAACATGGATCCCTGCAAAGGAACACTGGAGTTGACACTCTGGTTTCACACAATAAAGGGCTATGTGAGTCCACAAAGGGGTGGCAATAGTCTGTACTGCAATTCTCTACCTTTAATTCCCCGGGCACTTGAGATAGCAGCTCCAGTGGAAACAGACAGTAACTTACTGCAGTCATTGTGCCACATTATAGAGCATTATAATTGTTTGCAGTCTTATAAATTACATGCAAAGAGACAGGTAGTCACCCCTAAATAAAGCATGTATTGATGAACCGCGTGGCAGCTTGCGGCCACGTGAGCCGGGCTGTGATAGGCTCATCTGCTGGGTGGAGTTCTGACAAGAGGGAGGTCCGGATGTGGAAAATGGTGGCCCTCATAGAGTGGGGGGTCGTGTGGCTTATTGAGAGGCTCTGCTGGGGTGGCGGGCCAGGGCTAGAACTCTGAGAGAACCTGTAGAGGTGACTACAAGAGTGTGCCACCCGCATGACAAGCCTGGCAAGCTGCCCGTGTCATATTTGATATGCCAAATACCAGTAACAATTATGTTAGGTCATTACTATAAAGGTTTGAGTCTCTTTATGTTCCTGGAGCGAGCAGATGCCCTTGGGTTCTACTAGCATGAGACAGGACATTTGGAGATGTTACTGGAGCCCGCTCGATCAAATTGATGATGAACGGGAAGATAATGATAGTGATAGTGAGACAGGTAGACATGTATTTATGAATAACCTGATTTAATCCCCTAGTAAATCTCTGTATGTACAGATACTAAATGAAAGGATTCCCACAGTGAGATAATAGGCTGGTCATGAGAAAACAGTTTTTACTGTAATGAACAAACTGATCCCTGGTTTATAAACCCAGCCTATAAAAATGGCTGATTTGCGGCCCTCAGATCAATAACACCTCCCCAGTGCTGGAAACCGGCACTGATGCAGAGGTCACAGGTACCCAGACTCTGGTGCTCATTGGAATGTTCCATTGAACGTGGCAGTTTCTGCTGATAAATGGTTAATGCATTTTCATAGCCAGGATGCTGAAAAATGACACTTTAAAAATAACTCTTGTTTTTTATTTCTCCTTATAAGTAATACCATAAGATTTTCTTTTAACTTGGCCAGAGAGACACTAGAGCAGATAAGATAATTATATTGCATGTGGTCAATCCAGATTTAGTCTTTTTTAACTGAATGTGGTCCCCTGATCGATGGAAGGCCCTGCGATGTTCCTTACTCTACAAAAAGCGCTTTTGACATAGATGTGGAATGCTGGGTGGGCAGCCTTGGATCCCACTACAGCACTTCTAAATGTCTTCTTCCTAAGCATGCTGAGTTACCCACAGCCAAAAGAAAAAAATTAAATCCAAACCGAACTGAAAATCCGGCAGAAAACCACCTTCCAGGTCCAGCCCAGCCATCAATTTTTTCAGTGGGGAACATTTGTACCATCCCTTAAGACACCGGGATGCTGTTTTCCACTTCTCTTAGCTCTGATTTCTGGGAGCTTCCTCTGTCTTCCTGCTGACCATTGTGCAGACTTCAACTAATTTGTTCCAGGATATACCTACGTTGCATTTTCCTCCCAAGAATGGCTTTTCTTCTTCACTTGGATTCCTAACACGGCAACACAAGGCAGAACATATTCTCCCAAACCAAGTCCCCTGTCTGTGTCCTCATCACTCCAGTCCTTGGAGGAAGATTCTTACCTTTTCGCCCTTTTCTCCGTGGACAAAAGGTCCTCTTCCCTAGGAAAGGAAATCAAAGGCAGAGGTTTACTAGTCATCATTTTCACATCAGGACGTCACACATGGTGGCAGAAGCATCCTGAGATTTGAAGTGACATCAAGCTTTCCCATCAGCTCTGCCAAGAATATTCGAGATGTGACGGCAACTATATTTATGGACAATCAGTTTTCCATATATAGTGCTTGATTTAAGCTTTACAATTCAATATTATAATGCTATTTCCTTTTTTGTCACAATTTTATGGAGAGCCAATTCACATAGCTTACAATCCACCTATTTAAATGGGCAACTAAATGACTTTTTAGTATATTTGAGTTGTAAAACAGTCACCCAAAACAAAACTCTTAAGTTATTTGCATAACTCCCATGTCCTCTCACTCGTACTCTAGAAAAACACCAATAAAGTTTCAGTAACTTTATTTTTTTTGCTTTTTGGGTCACACCTGGCAATGTTCAGAAGTTACTCCTAGCTCTTCGCTCAGGAATTACTCCTGGCTGTGCTCGGGAGACCATCTGGGATCCCAGGGATCGAACCCGGTTGGCCGCATGTGAGGCAAACACCCTACCCGGCTATGCTATCACTTCTTCTCCATCTTTTCTAAATACTAAATACAAGTACAGTAATAGGATCTCTGAGCTTTTATGATGAATTTCATACACAGTGTTTTCTCAACAAGGTGCTTTCAAAGTTAATCCTTGAAAATTGCTATAGCATGTAGAGAGACTTCACTTTTATTGCAGAATATGTTACTACATGTATACATGCGCTTTATTCTTTTAACAGATGACAAAAGTTTGGGGGTATTTCTACCTTTTGATAATAAATAATGCTACTATAAATATTTGTATGAAAGTTTTTTTTTGTATGCACATGTGTCTAATATCTTCCTCTTTTCTGAGGTTTGGGCATATTACAAGAAATACTTAGCCTTATTGAAACTCTACCTTTCATTTTCACAATTACTTTGAAGATTTAAGCACTCAGAGATTACTGCTCAAGCAGATCTTCCTTGAGTTATCCAAGCATAACCCAACCCACATTCTGAATTTTCCTTTCAGTTAGCACCCCAAAATTGTTGTTGTTTACTCATTCAGCAACTACGTATTAAGTGCTTGGGATGTGTGTGGGAGGTTGCAGAGAACAGTTAGAATTCAGGTCTCAAGTACAAATTGCTATTCATAAATGACTCAGCAGAAGCTACTTGAAATTTTGAGTTTTGATTAACTGATTTAGCTTCTTGAACCTCTGACTCACTCATCATTAAAGTATGTAAATTATAACCATACATTTGTATGCTATTATTATTGCAAATAATATTTGAAAATGTTATTCCAAAGATTAAGTAAAATCATGAATTTATTTTTAATTGTATGTTATTAAAGCACCATGAATTACAAAAAAAAGAAATACTCAGCCTGACTACTCAAAGTCCTAAAGTTCAATAATAGGGTCTGAATATATAGTACTGATCAGGCCTAGAGGGACATTTGGACCATCCTAGCAGTAACAGTGGGCAAACTGAGCATCTCATACATACAAAGCATGTGACCAGTCCTTTCTGCTGTCTACACTATGCATATTTTCACTTTATTTTCTGTTTTCTACTTTTGGCTAATGTGCTCACAGCCAAGGGTTTTCCTTCCGACTGTGTTCAGAGATCACTCCAACAGGACTTAGGGGGTCATGTCGGTTGAGGATCAAAGCCAAATCAACTGTTTATAAGGCAGTGCCATATCCTCTATACTAACTTTCCAGCTCCTGATACTTTCAGTTTCTTTTGTTTATGTATTTAAGAGAATATTACGATTATACAGTAATTCTAGAAACTGCCAGACTATACTCCAAAGATTCTACACTATTTTCCACAGATACAAACACAAGGTATAATTTGGTCAAAGTATTTCTATCACTACTGAAGGTGAAACACTAAGTCCCTAAGTACTGTTAATTATGTGTTTAACTATTTACAGAAAGAATAATAGAAAGAATACTTTTAAATTTTGTCAGTTTTTTATTCCCATAATATGGGCATTCTAGTTAGGTACGACATGCTTATAATTATTCTTGAAGAAGTGATACATTTTATTTGGTGGGGTCCTCATAAATGATACCCAGGGGCCCTGCAGACAACTTCTGGTGGTCCAAGAATGAGTTGCTACTCAAGCTCTAAGGTGCTGAAGTCTACCTGGGCCATCCCTCTAGTGCTTAAGGACCCTCAGGGCTAAATCCCCTGATGCTTGTGAAGAGAGGGTTCCTATGGAACTGGAGAAAGGATTGATACTTTTAGCCGTGTAAAATTTCTCTGCATATTAACTTTATCTATTTTAAATAACATTTTATGTAACATTTTGTGTAGAATTTTTCAAATTTTTATGGTTTTGATTTTTAAAACATATTCCCTGCTCGAGCAAATTGATGAACAACGGGAAGACAAGTGATATAAGTTATTTCCCATCCATTTTTCTTTCTAATACTTGTGAATAATAAAATAATTATTCTAAGTATTTGATTCTAAACTGTGGCTTCTGTAGATATATTATTGGATTTTGCTTATATGTGAATTCTGAGAGTCTCTTATTTTAATTGGTATGCTTAAAATGTGTGCTGAGCTGTGCAGGAGGAAGAGAGCGGCATGGAATGCCTTCTAAAGCATCGAAGAAAGAGCAAAAAAGACAAAGAACCTCCAGGTCCGGGCACATCTCTTCAACTCCACCATTCTCCCTGCATTAACATATGCCTCAGAGACCTGGGCCCTATGAAAGCAGGATGAGAATGCTATTAGGGTCTCCCAAAGAGGAATCGAAAGAGCTATGCTTGGAATATCATGCATCACTCAAGTGAAAGAAGGAATCCGGAGCCCGATCTCCGTCGCTGTTCCAGAATCAGGGACGCTGTCTCATTTGCCAAGGCATCGAAAATCAGATGGGCTGGACATGTAATGCGATTTGGAGATGACCGCTGGACTAGAGCCATTACCGACTGGATCCCACTGGATGTCAAAAGATCACGTGGCCACCCACCTACAAGATGGTCAGACTTCTTCGTCAACACCCTGAACAAATGATTTGAGGCTCTTTGTATTCCTGAAGCGACCAGATGCCATTGGGCTACACTGGCACGTGATAGGGTCAAATGGAAAATTACTGGTGCCCGCTCGAGCAAATCGATGAATAATGGGATGTCAAGTGATCAAGTGCTTAATATTGCTCGGGCATTTCCAATATTTATGCAGATAGATTTGCATACACAACTTTTATATTGTATACCCCAACTGTCTTTATTCATTTATTTACGGTTCCTTTGCTTAAGGATAGTACTTTCTGTTACAGCACTGAAATATCTTTAATTCGCTTTTCATGTGTATTTCTAAATTACCAAAGGGTACTTCAGAGTTTGGCATCACTTGTCACTTGTCTTCCCATTGTTCATCATTTTGCTCGAGCAGGTGCCAGTAACATCTCCATTCATTGGGAATGAGGTCCATTATTGTTGCTGTTTTTGGCATATCTAATACACCATGGGTAACTTGCCAGGTTCTGCCGTGGCTCTGGGTTCTTCCTAGAGGGCCCAGGCTTTTTCTATGTCCGACCATCAACCATCCAGGGCCCTCAGGGCAGAGCCTTGGGTGTAGACAAGCCTGTCTCCTGTCTGCCCCCTACTGACACAGCTGGGCACTGCAGCCACACCTGCAACACCTCGAGGAGCAGGGAGTGTTTAGCATATATACTTTGAACATATCATTATCTTTTTTGAGATTTACATGAGATTTAGAGACAAACTCCTAGTTCTAATGTTCGTAACTTTATTTCTCTTCCTTGCTTTTTGTGTAAATAAATAAATATATGATCAGACCTATGTATAAATACATATTATGTGTGTGCATAATCAAACAGAAAAACAAGGGTCAGAGAGATAGTACAGCAAGTAGGGTGATCGCCTTGCATGTATCTGATCCAAATTCAATCCTTAAACACCTGTGTCCTTTCTGGAGTGATCCCTGAGTGAAGAATCAGGGTAAGCCCTCAACACTGCTGTGTGACCCCAAAACAAACAAATAATAAAGTACCCTGTCATAATTATTACTTTAAGGTGTTGACCAACTGCATTCTGACCTTAATTATTTCTTTTCTTTTTTTTGTTTTGTTATTGTTTTTCTGGTCAAACAGAAATTTTTTTTATTAAAACTTACTTAGAAAGATGTGAGGGGAAGAGAACAAGAGAAATGAGTGTCAGAGAGAACACAGGCTTTTCTAGAGCAGAAATAATGAAAAAAGAGAGACAAGCGAGCGAGAAATGTGTTCAACGGAGAACATGGGATTGTTGAGTAAGTCCGGCCTCAATTATTCCTCATGACAAGTTAACTCATTAACTTGTATAGGATGAGCCACATTTATTTCTAGCTTTTTAAAACTTTCTGTCATTTTGCAGTTTATTCTGATGTTTATGAAAATGGAAATCTTTGTGTTTACCGTGACTGACTTCGTTAATTTTTAAAAAATAATTTAAAAAATAGATTACCACATTTAGAAAGTGATTAGTTATTATGTACTTGAATTTTTCTCTCCATCTGAAATCTAGATTAGGTCCATGTTCGTACATTTTATGACACTTTCATTTCTCTAGGGCTTGCTCATTTTCTCTATATTTTTTCTCATTCTTCATATTACATAATCTCCATTGATCTATATTCAAGAATGTTGATTTCTTCTTCAGACAGTCTAAATCTATTTTGGGTCCTGCCTAGTGCTTGTTTTTGTCCTCTGCTTCAGATATAATGAATTTGAACTCTATGATATTTCACTTGGGTGTCAGAGCAATAGAACAGAAATTTGGGCATTTGCCTTTCATGTGGCCCACCCAGGTTGAATCTCTGCTATTCCATATGGTCCCAAAACAATGACAGGAGAGATCCTGAGTGCAAAATCAGCATCATCAGGCGTGACCCCAAAATCCAAATAATAAAATAAAGTATATTTTGTCATTTTTTTTTTTAAAATAAAATTCATATTTATTTATAATTTGCATTTGATGAAATATTATCAAAAATAGCTTCTTTGACTTCTTTAAAAATCTCAAGGCCAGAAAGACAAATAGTTGGCAGGGCTCTTGACTTGCATGTGGCTGACCTAGGTTTAATCTCCAGTCACACATATGATCCCCAAGCCCCATCAGGAGTGATCTGTGTGCACACAGTCTGGATAAATCACTGAGCAATGCTGGGTGTGTGCCTCAGAAGACCTTCCAGTGAAGAAAAACAATTTTCTTGGGCTGATAATATGGTACAGGGTTAAGATTTTGCATTGCCTGATTTTGCAAGTACTCCTGGGAGCAACCCTGAGTATAGAAGCAGGTGTAACCTCCAGCACTGCATGGGTGGCCCCAATCCATTACCCATCAGTACTTTATTTTGAACTTTTAAATTATACTTATAAAGGCTACTATGAATTATGTGTCTATTAAAACAGCATCTGGGGCTGGAGCGATTGCCCAGCTGGTAAGGCGCTTGCCTTGCACATGGCAGGCCAGTGCCAGTCCGGGTTCGATCTCCGGCATCCCATATGGTCCCCTGAGCACCACCAGGAGTAATTCCTGGAGTGCAGAGCCAAAAGTAACCCCTGAGCATCGCCGTGTGTGACCCCCAAAAAATAAAAAAAAACAGCATCTGTATCGTCTCAAAGAGTTTCTGTTTCTATTTTTCTTTCTATGTGTAAGGTAAGTGTTTCTCTAGACCCCAACACCGCAAGCTGATATGACGGTCAAATGGGGCTGAAATCTGTAAAGCAGATCGCTAAGAACCCAGCACACAGGGAGGTGTTAGATTGAAACTATTCTTATCCCCATGTTGCAGTAGGCTGGAGCTTTCTATCTATATATCAAAGGTGCGTAGATGCACAAGAGGGCAGGTGTAACACAGAAAGGGAGCACACAATACAGACGGAAACGGGTGCATGTCCTATTCTGCCTTTGTTGCTTCCAGTCCGAAACATCAGGGCAACTCACTCAAGCCTGAAAATTCTTACCTACAATACCTACCATGAAATGGCAAACCTGTGCCTAATGTGTGGTTAAGGATATGGTAGAATCTATATGCAGCATCTGTGACCAATTTGTGACCAATCTGTGACCAATTGATCTGAACCAATTGCAATGCTTAAAACAGAAGTTGCTAGAGGCCGGGAGTGATAGCCCAGCGGGTAGGGTGTTTGCCTTGCATGCAGCTGGCCTGTGCCGGCCCGGGTTCAATCCTCGGCATTCCATATGGTCCCCCGAGCACCACCAAGAGTAATTACTGAGTGCAGAGCCAGGAGTAACCCCTGAGCATCGCCGGTGTGACCCAAAAAGCAAAAAAGAAAATAAATAAATAATAAGTTGCTGGACAATAAAAATGTGTGGTTGTGAGGGAACTGCATTAAGCTAATGAATATTCTAAAAAGAAAATCTCTCTTTTTTTCATTGACTAGGCTTTCACATTACCCCAGTAAGGCGAATCTAGATGGAAATAATTACAATCACAAAGAAACTCTGCTTTCACTGACATTTTATAGGGTTTTATTTTTTTTTAAGTTTTTATATCTGTTTTCTAGTGGGGGTAAGTGAGGATTTAAAGGAGGTTTGAAGATCTTCTCAGGGTCAACAGCTAAAACCATTGGCCAGTTAGGAGGTCACAACACTGAGCTTGTGTTATTGCTAAGTGTTGTCATGTTAGATCATCGGGCTAGAAGTTCTGTCATGCCAGCAATCCCACAGCAATAACACTAACTGTGTTCTCATGGTATCCCAAACTCTGAACCCTAGGTCCTTCACTGAACCCCTGTAGTGCTTCCAGAAAGAATATTTTATCACTCTCATTGTACTGGTGAGGAACCGAGACTAGAAAGGTAAAATCTCTCATGAAGACAAAATTTGTTCCTGCCCCTTTGACTTTGAGATTCACCTCTAAACATGGGACCTTCACCTACAAATTCTTCTCCAGTATACCATCCAGGATAGACAATCACCCTCTGAAGACCTTATCAAATCATATGTGCTGGTCAGGCCTAGACAAGCATGATGACAAACCTCATACAATACATCAGAATGTCAGCGGGAGGTACCAGTTGGTGGAGACACAGTGTGTGAATCAGAGCTGAGGGTTGAGGACATCTAGAAACCACATGTGAACTGATACTGAATTATTAAACCATGAATCAGGACAAAGAGGGCATGGGAGAGTTGGGGGGTTAGAAATCAAAAAATGATCAGAAAATTAAGCTTGTAAAGGAGAAATTATGTGCAGTGAGAAATACATATAATCAGCCTGTGAAGTCAGAACTAAGGATTCAGGAACATAGAGTTGTCTAGGTTGGGGAGAGGTGGTAAGAATGATAATAGGGTTCGAATGCTTTTCAGGACATGACCAGATGGTCTTGCACGGCCAAGGAGAGAAGTTTGCACTTCATTCTGAAACTGGAATTGGGTACACTTCCTGGCCCTCCTGTGTTCAGTACAGTCAAGCTGACTTGCACGCTTGGGGGAAAGCCTGGATTACCCACATCAGACAAGCAGACGGTGCCATTACTCACCATGTCTCCTTTCTCTCCCTTGGGTCCAGGAGGTCCAGATGGTCCAGTGGCTCCAATGTCCCCCTGAAAGTGTGAAAGATGGACACTGATTAAGTTTCTCCAATATTGTTCATTCTGTTATTTCCAACTATACAATAAGGTCCTATTTTTTGCTACTGAAGAAGGAAGAAGCATCTAAATTATTTCCCTAACTTGTCCTTCCAGGAACCAAGCACATCTGGAGAAAATGAGTGAATTTAAAAAAAGTCACATTTGTCCCTGGGAGTGATCCTGCTCATGATTCACGGTCAGGATCTCAGGAGCATGAGTTTATAATTCCTGGTTCAAACTCCCACTCTGCTGTTTACAGAGAAGCACTAAGCCTCTCACCGGGTCTTGGGTCTCTCCTCGGGAAGCAAGACAGCTGGCATAAGCAGTGTACGATGTAAAGCATGGTTCTTTTGGAAACTATCAATAAGGTCTCTAATTATGGCTATTCTGCAACGGGCTCCAAGGGCTCTGTACCCTGACAATGTCCATGAAAGAAGCAAAGTCATCAAAGTAAAAAGAGTATTCTGTGAGAGAAGAGATTGACTTAGAACTGTGAGTGGAGTTGGAGCCCAGAGTCTTCTGCAATAACACAGTTGATCCAAAACAGTATAGGGTGAAGACCACATGAGTTCAAATTTCCATTTCTTCCACTTTTGTTTCGTTTCCTAGATAATGACTTCTGCTTCCATCCCCAACTCATTCTACAATCTAAGAGGAAAGAGCAACTTTACTTTTGCTTTCCCTTGCCTGGTATTGATTGCCCTTCTGGCCTGATTTGTTCTTGGAGAGTCCATTTACCCACCCAGTGGCACCTGTAGAGAGGGCATCCCATAAGTCACACTGATGCTTCATCAGGCACCTTTGGGAGTCTCTCAGTCTACTCAGCACTCCACTCTTCTATGTTATGTTTTACTTCCCACTGGCTCATGATTGTAAGATTTTGCCACTCACTGTTATGCTGCAGCATCTAGCATGGGTCTTGGCACTTAGGAGACATTGGTCCTTAATTTTTGACATGATATGAGCTATATTCACTTATATAGAGTCACAGGAAACCATGGCTTTTTGTTATTCATTGCTATTTTGTTTTCTAGGTAAACACAGTAGTAATATGGGGCTACTTCTGAACCAGTGCTCAGAGATCAAACCTGGCAGTTCATGGGTGTGTAGTACAGGGGATCAAATCCAGGAGTGTGGCATATAGAGCATGTGAACTACTCCTTTGAACTCTCTCTCTGCAGCCCTACTCAAAGAAGTAACAGTGGTCTGTGATCATCTGAGGTGATTCTGCAGAACTGGATCATAAATCAGGTCTCTGGGAGCTTGTCTCCCGAAGGCCTATCTTCCTCATCTTGATCCTTAGTGTTCCTTCTGCCTTAGTGTGGTGGTTGGTTCAGCCACCTACCCAACACTGGATCTGTTCAATCATAGCAAGAACCACTCCTACTTCAAAAAAACATTTCCTACTTGTAGGATAACGAATGCTCAAGCAGATTGCTTTTTCCCATTTGAAAGTTAAAATTCTGAGTTTCCAACTCAGTGGGACACAGCAGGCAAAAGCCCTCCATTCCTCACAGGATAACCTTTCATCTTAAAATGTCTGAACTATTCACCTTAGGCATTCAGGGATTGTACCAGAATAGGTTGCATTTATGTGAGCATGTGTGTGAACATGTACCTGAGTGTGTATATATGTTCACAATGTTTTTATGTAATATGTTTGTTATATTCTGAGTATAATGCTATATATGTTGTTTGCATGTGATGGTGTGTGATACTATACATGATGATGTGTGATGTGTCTAAGGTGTGTGTCATGGTCTATTTCTAAGATGTTCAGTGCGTGTGATGGTGTGGGTGCCATGGGTGATGTTGTGTGTTTGTGTTTGGTACTGTATTATGGTATGTTGTAAAGAGTTATGGGAGTGGTATTGTGTGTTAGAGTGTGCTTGTCACAGATTGTGTGTTCCTGTTCACCATTCTAGCAGAACAGAAATTGAGGAGAAATGGACAGAGAAGATGAAGGAGATGATGAAAGAAAGAAGAGAAAGTCAAAGGGATCTTAGTGAGCACTCAGTGGTCCTGAGCTTATGAACGAATACAGGATAAGAATGCAGGGGATAGAGGGAGAAGAGAAGGAAAGGGATAAAGGAGCAGAGAGATAAGGTAAGGAAGAGAAAGGGAGGAGAGGGGAAGGAAGAAACAGAAAAAAATAAGTGAAACCATTTCAAAGACACAGAGAATTAGAACTGAGAAATAGAGAGCAGAAAAGAGAGTGATAGAGAAGGGAGAAGAGGGGGAGGAGAGAGAGTTAAGAGAGAAAAGGGAGAAGATGGGGTGAAGGAAAGAGAGAGGAAAAGAGGGAGGGGCATGAAGGAAGGGGAGGGGACAGGCAGTGGAAGAGCCCCTCAGGGTCACTTCATTTCTACTCCAGGGCCAGGGGTCAGTCCATGAGTCAATGAACAGTTCGAATCTCTCAGGACCTTATCTTTCTGTGCACAAACAAGGAGAGAAGAGTCCACCGACGGTATAAACTAGGTGAGGAGTGGAGAGAGGAGACAGGGGCTCCATATCCGCTCTACAGGGAAGCCCCTGACTTGTGCAATAGGGAGTTTGGAAACATTTTGTGAAAAAGAATTTCATACACTTGTGTGGGAGTCAGAGGCTAGGTAAGACAGATAATGGAACAGTGTACTAACAATTGTCGAGGGTACTAATGCCAACCTAGAACTGAGCATTAAATAGAGGCAAAAAGATACACATGACAACCCATTAATGTATGTTCTGTAATCCATAGTCTGGAAGGGAAGGAAAAGAGAAAGAGAGAGAGTGGGAAAGAAATAAAGAACCTGCCATGGAGGAGGGCTGGGGAGGGGGTAGGGAACCGGGACGTTGGTGGTGGGAGATGGGCACTGGTGGCGGGATGGGTGCTGGAACACTGTATGACCAAAACCCAAATATGAACTTTTTAATTGTATATCTTTGTAATTGTAAAAATAAAAAATGAAAAAAAAATGGACACCAAAAAAAAAAAATTCAGGGGCCGGAGCTATAGCCCAGCGGGTAGGGTGTTTGCCTTGCACACGGCTAGCCTGTGCCGGCCCGGGTTCGATCCCCGACATCCCATATGGTCCCCCGAGCACTGCCAGGAGTAATTCCTGAGTGCAGAGCCAGGAGTAACCCCTGTGCATCGCCGGGTGTGACCTAAAAAGCAAAAAAAAAAAAAAAAAAAAAAAAACCAGAACATGCACTCTAAACAAATGGAATCTTAAAGTCTTGGCTTCCAAAATTTATGGAGTATGGAAGGCCTCTGCCAAAAGGACTCTTGCAGACATAGTTGACCACAGAGAATTAAGCTTGTGGGTTTGAGCCAGACTGTGTGAACCTAACCCATTTTTGATTTGGATTGCAGACTAAGGCAAGTGGAAGCTGAGTGATGAAACTCCCAATCTGAACTTCATGCCACTTTCTCTCATCTTTTCATCTCCACAAGCAAGTGTCCAGGCAAGGTACCATGGGACAGTCATGAACCATTTCACTGTTTTCTTCCTCCTTTAAGAGAAAAGCATAGGGAATTTGGGTTCAAATTGCCCTAGGGGGATAGAGATGCAGAGACAGAGAGAGAGAAGAGAGAGAAAGAGGGGGAAAAGGGGGTACTTGCTACTGAGGTACCCCCTCAGTACTGCTACTGAGGTAAGCCTGGGGATGGGCAGGAGGGGGTGTGGGTTTACTGGTGGTGGTGATGGGGCACTGGTGGAGGGATGGGTGCTGGTATACTGTATTACCAAGAACCAATTATGAACACCTTTGTAACTGTATGTTTCACTGTTTTTAAATTAAAAAATCAATTGTAATTAATTTTTAATTATTTTAATTAATTAAAAATTAATTTTAATTAAATTTTTAATAAAATTTTTTAATTTCCCTTGGACAAACTTCACCACTTACCTTTGGTCCAGGGAGTCCCACTGGGCCATCAAAGCCTTTGTCACCCTACAGGAAGAGAAACAATTAAGACGCTATTTTTGCTCTACCTCCATCAAAAACTGTTTATCCATGATGTGATTATTAGCAACTGTTAACCAGAAGATGGAGGACAGAGTTTGATGTTAGAACTTAAAATTCACAGTGAGGGCCTCCCAAGACAGACAATGTGGGGGGGGAAGGGAAATGAAGGTAGGAACCTACAAACTTTGGGACCCACAGACAAGGTTGACCTGAATATGTCACTGGCACACCGTATGCCATGCATGCATATATCATCACTTCAATCAAGACAACACAGTTATTGTTTCATTTCACTAGCTTCTACTAAAACAGAGAATAAGACGGTGGACAGGCTAAGTGTAAACTTCATTCTCTCCTTTAAAATATCTCCTATTTAGTGCTATAGAATATGTTGTTTAGTTAGAAACGTACATAATCTGTTCAAGTTGTGGATGTATGCAAACACAGAAAAAGTAATTGATACAAAATAAAATTGTACAAGAATAAATCTCTCCGCATTCATGAGAATAAAGGTACTGTCAGTTGACAAGTGTGTGTTCACCATTAAAATAATATTTACTACATGTTTATTACATAGTGTTTATATAATATGTGCACCATTATGTCAGCAGCATACAATTCTTAAATGATTCCACTGATGCTGCCTATACATTCAAGTAGATGGGAAAAATCATTTTGTGTGATTGTTTGTACAGCAGTGTCCAGCAGAAAGTCTGTGTACCGTGTCTCATTCTGATACAGAAACATGGACTAAAAAGGCATCATGCTTAATGGACAGAATAGCCTAAATACTTTGTAAACTGAATGGAAGATTTGAATCTTCAGAAGCAAAGTGTCCCTGGCTGGTCTAGAATTCTTCTGGAAGTAACCCTATGGAATTTCTGTTAATGTGGAATGGTGTATTGGGTTCTGTTGCGGAGAGAAATGGAACCACTGTTTGCCCTCTGGTGCTTAGCAATTTCACAAGCCCTCCTGATTGCTAGTTGTTTGATTGCAGCATCTCAGAGTTTGTGTATAATCTAGCCAGAGGTGGGAATACGAGATTTTTAAATGCTATGCTGTATATGTATTAAAACCTCAGCACATAGTAGGTGCTTGAGTTTTCCTATAATTGCCATCAATAATAAGGATTGGTTGAGTGAATAAGGAAAAAGATTATGGAATAAGCCACCTATAATCTGAGACTGAGAACTGGAGGTAAGGACTGAGGTTGGAACATTCCCCGTGTTTTTCAGACTCTAATCCTGGTTCTGTGCTTGGCCTTGGTTCCAGGCAGTAGTTAGAGAACCATGAGATGCCAGGGATCAAATTAGGGTGTGCAACATGTAAGGCAAGCAACACTCTGGTCCTGAGACTGAGAATTGTAAGCTGAAAAACATATGATGACCTTTACCCTTCCAAAGAAAAAGAGAGATACGTGCACCTTATTCAGCTTCCATCCACCTACTCACAAGCCACTCATCCAAACCTCATATCTGGAACTACTAATCCATCAATTTAATGCCAGACGAAAATACTGACATGGGATAATCTAAAGAATTGCCGTCTGGATTGGCTGGTAGCCATTTGTTTTAATCCAGCATGATCATTTTGATGCCAGATGAGAGCACATGGAGAGAAAGGGGTCAGAGTGTTCTAAAAAGAATCTGTGTTAAGGGAAGAGCTGGTTCTGGCTCTCCCCGTGCTAGGCTGATTATGAGGTGTTCTGGAGTGGGGGCAGGTTCTGGTCTTTGCCTACTTCCCTTGATAGAGCCTCAAAAGCCAGAAAAACCTCAAACAACCCAAATCAAAGCCATTTTCAAGGTCTGAACTCCAAAGTTCATCAGAGTCCCACCCAGAGAGAAGTCAATTTCAAGTCCAGGTATGCGGGTTCGGCTGCTAAATGCACGAGGCTTCTGTGGAGCTGGAGCTGAGCCACACCCCCCCCAACCTCAGTCCCCTCAATTTGTGGGCCTGGCCAGAACTGCTGCCAGCACAGTCAGCTATGATTCATGAACCTAGATGTACGGCTGCAAAGTGTATATATCCCAAAGCCTGGTACACTGATGTACCAGGAATCCCATCATATTTCATAGAATTAAGTACAGGACATACAATCACAAGTATATGGTCATGATATGGCCTGTGGGAGCATATAAATAATTTCCTATACAAAAACCTGAAACTCTCTACCAAGAGGCTCCTAGAAATAATACATTCCTATAGTAGAGTGGCATGGTACAAAATCAATACCTAAAAGTCAATGGCCTTCCTATATGCAAACAGTGAAAGAGAAGAAAGGGATATTAAAGAAAATATCCCATTCACAATTGCGCCGCAGAAAATCAAATACCAAGGAATCAGATTGACAAAGAATGTAAAGGATCTCTACAAAGAAAACTACAAAACGTTACTTCAGGAAATAAAAGAGGACCTGCGGAAATGGAGACACATTCCCTGCTCAAGGATTGGAAGTATTAACATTATCAAAATGGTAATACTCCCTAGAGCTTTATACAGATTTAATGACTGCATTAAAGATATAAAGATACCCATGACATTTTTCAAAGAAATTGAACAACCATCCTGAAATTTGTCACTTGATCACTTGACTTCCCGGAGATCATCGATTACTCGAGCGGCGGGCACCATTTGTATGGAATAATAAACCTCCACAAATAGCTAAATCAATCCTTGGGAAAAAGAAGATGGGAGGTATCACTTTCCCCCAACCACAAGCTTTACTACAGAGCGGCTGTAATTAAGACACTGTGATATTGGTATACAGACCCGTAGACCTACGGAATAGAACTGAATATCCTGAAACACACTCTCAAATATACAACCACTTAATTTTCGATAAAGGAGCAAAAATATTAAGTGGAGCAAAGAAAAGCCTCTTCAATAAATGGTGCTGGGAAAACTGGGTAGCTACATGTAAAAAATTGAACTTAGACCTCCTTCTAACGCCATGCACAAAAAGTCAGATCAAAATGGATTATAGACCTCAACATCAGACATGAATCTATAAGGTACATCAAAGAATACATAGGAGAAACACTCTATGACATCAAAACTAAAAGTATCTTTAAAGACGACACACCACTGACCAAGCAAATGGAAGCAAAGATAAACAAATGGGATTATATAAAATTGAAAAGCTTCTGCACCTCAAAAGAAACGGTGACCAAGATACAAAGACAATCCACAGAGTGGGAAAGGATATTCACCCAATACCCATTTGACAAGAGGTTAATATCCAGGATACATCAGGCACTGGTAGCACTTCACAAGAAAAAAACAGCCAACCCCATCAAAAAATGGGGGAGAAGAAATGAACAGAAGCTTTCAAAAAGAAGAAATTCGAATGGCCAAAAGGCATATGAAAAGTGCTCTTCATCTTTAATCATCAGGGAGATGCAAATAAAAACAACAATGAGGTACCATCTCACACCACGGAGACTGGCACACATCCAAAACAGCAACAACAACTGGTGCTGGCGTGGATGTGAGGAAAAAAGGAACTCTCCTCCACTGTTGGTGGGAGTGTCGACTGGTACAGCCCTTTTGGAAATCAATATGGGCATTCCTCCGAAAACTAGATATTGAGCTCCCATTTGATCCAGCAATAGTACTCCTGGGAATATACCCGAGAGACTGAAGAACTCATAGCAGAAACACTATCTGTACTTCTTTATTCATCTCTGTGCTATTCACTATAGCTAGAATCTGGAAACAACCTAAATGCCCGAGAACAGAGGACTGGCTAAAGAAACTGTGGTACATCTACACTATGAAATACTACGCAGCTGTCAGAAAAGATGAAATTATGAAATTTACCTGAAAATGGATGGACATGGAGACTATCATGCTGAGTGAAATTAGTCAGAAGGAAAAGGACAGATAAAGAATGACTGCATTCATTAATAGGATATAAATAGATATCAATAGTGTGGGAAATGGTAATGGCAGACTAAAACTCACCATTTAATATACACAAAGAGACTTAAGTGATAAACTCTAAATATCTGCAGGGCTAGCCACAATGTATAAAAGAAGAGGGAGCGAGGTGCAGAGAGAGAGAGATAGAGGAAACAGAGCTACCTGCTATTGAGGCAGCCTGGGGGTGGGTGGGGGGGGTGAGGTACATTGGTGATGGAAATGGCGCACTGGTGGAGGGATGGGTGCTGGAATACTGTATTACCAAGAACCAATTTGAACACCTTTGTAATTGTATGTCTCATGGTGGTATTTTAAGTTTTTAATAAAAAATTTTAAAAAAGAAGAAAAATAATTTCCTATACAGTGGGCTCAAATGGCACAATGGAGATTCAATGATGTCCACTGACTTACGCCTAAGAATATATTCATTGACCATATTTAGAGAATTAGCTCCAACAAGCAATACAGAATAGATTATTCAGGGTATGCTTAGGAGAGGCTCAAACAGAAGTTGAGAAAAAATTTGAAATAAGTGTTGTCCATAGGTGCAATGGTGGTGGGTCTGGGGTTGACTAGAAGAAACCCACTATGTTCTAGAAACTCAGAAAATGAATGTAAGGACAGAAATTGGCCAGACTCGCACATAACAACCCAGAAAAAAAGCCATGACTTTATCAATACCATTCCCTTATATGGGCTGTAATCATCAATGTAATTAGTGCCGGCTAAGGGAGCAGGCATGGTGATGGGGGTGTGTAGGATATGAGGGTCTCTGGTGGTGGTGGGGTGTCAGGGAGCCGCTGATATCCCCGACAGTATCAGGACAGAAGTTCTCCTCTACCTCTGAGGCCGTCAGGGGAACGGATGAAAACTCACGAGTCCGGCGCAGTGCCAAAAAGGCTTTTAATAGTACAAAGCTCTACCACGGCAATCCAATATAATGAAAGAACTCTAGCTCTGGACAGAATTTATACCATACATGAGAGCCCAAGTCTCCTACCAAAGAGGATCCTACCAGAGAGGAATCCTACCCAAAAGAAGGGGAAGGGCTTCAAGTCAGTTCCCTTATATAGGAAAGTAATCCTGTTGACAGGGAGGGTCCTGTCAACAAAGAATCCTAAACAGCTTCTCCACAGAGTTTAAAAGGGTGGTGCTATGCCCTATTAAAGGTATAAACAAAGGAGTATGCCAAGGACTAATCCCTTCTTCAGAGATTATCTCTTATGTAAAACACTGGAGAGAGGGGAGGGGCTGGTATAAAGTAATACATCTTAATTTCATAGGCTTCATGTAATCTAGATGGTACCCACAAGGTCCTTCTTATTTATTATCTGCATCAGGGTGATTCTGAGTATCTTGTTCTCTGTATACTGAAAGGGTCACCTTCACCTGTGTGAGGGCAAACTAGTATGATACTTCCTATAATCTTAAATGATAGTCTCAACATAGCCAGGGTGGCAGTCTCCTGGTAAAATATAACTGTCCCACGCTGGGTGCAGTGGGTATAAAGAGGAGCTGTGCCCAATCTAGATAACATAGAAGTTGTAGTAGATGTATAATAAGTCAGAATGTATTCAGAGTCAAGGTGACTTCTGAAACTGCCACACCCTCTATCAGTGTTTACACAGAAGAGAGCTCTCATTAGAATGAACCTTGGCTTAAGAATGCGTGAGTAGATTAAGCTGTGAGTGGGTACAGGAGCAAAGCTCCCAAGCTAGCTAAGCCTGTCATTCAACAGTGGGGGCACACTGCTGGTGGGATAGGTGTTGAACGATGAATCTAACGACTGCATTGTGAAAAAACTTTGTACTTTGTAAATTACAGTATTTAAATGAAAAAAATAAATCAACACCTATAAAATAAATTAAAAATCGGTGTTGAGTTAATGAATGAATGAATGAATGAATGAATAGTGGCTAATGGAAAGCAGAGTGGGAGGGAGGCAGGGAGAGAGGAAATTATGTAGATAACAATGTACTCATAAAAGAGCTTGCTGAGTATGAGTTGAAAAGCAGGCATTAGATGAGAAAGCACAGAGGGGAAAACTGGGGGAGATGGTCCAAGCAGAAGAAGACACAAATGCAAATACTGTTAAAAAGAAAAAAGATCCTGACTCCTCCAAAGAACCAAAAGAAAATCTTGCCTTCCAGAAATGAAAATGGAGTACAATGAACCAGGGAGCAACCAAGATTCCCCTCCCAGCCGCCAGTGTCACACAGGAATAGGAGTACATGGAGGAGATTCCTAGGCCACACCCAGAGGAATGGAGAACCAAGGGGACCTGTGAGCTAGAAAGAGGAGGTCAAAGGAGGGCAGAGCCTGTCTGATCCTAGACTTCCTTCCTCGGGGCATAGAAGCAGGATCCATGCAGGGTTCCTTGTGACTCTGGGGGAAATCCTGGAAAAGACAGGTCTCGTGCTGGCCAACAGTCTGTCTGCAGACACAGAAGCATGATGCAAGCGTCATAACTCACTTAGTATCTCATTTAAGATTCCTCACTAAAACAAGGATTAGAGGGATTTAGATTAAGACAGCTGCTTTTGGTATTGCAATTGCAGGCAAGAATCTGTTCAACAAATTGTCTATGGGAGGGGTGCGGAGTGAACTGAGGCCACCTGGGCAGACCACAGGAAAAGCCACTTGGCTCCTTCTCCAACTTTCCCCCATTTATATCAGAGTGTCAGACTTGATGTGCCTCAACTGCTTTAACTTCCACCCCCAAACAGGCTGACTCTGGCCCTGCAGCATGTTGGGCCACAGTTAATCATCCCACAGGACTAGTAGCTGGTTTAGGGGCGCTCAATCTCACCAAGGCCTGGTTCTGTCAGTGGAACATACGGAATGGAGAGTGTAATGGAGAGCAGTAAAAGGAAGGGAGGGTAGAGAAGAGCATGTCAGGACAAGCTGGTTAAAAGACTACTATGACATTCTTGAATTGTGACTGCTCCCGTGAACCCCAATGAGACCAGCGTCCTAGTATGACTTCAGGGTCCCTCACCAAGGCCGAATATCTCCTGCATGCTGATACCAAGTTTGCAACAAAGCTGGGGTCCAGGTCCCAGAGATACAGAACAGCAGAACCTCATCTTCCCTCCAGAAAGGTTCTCCTTTTCCTCATTCTTTTCTTTTTTTTCCCTTTTCTTCTAGGGGGCGGGGAGACACTGTGCTCAGGGCTTACTCCTAGATCTGCACTCAGTGATCACTCCTAGCAGTGATCAGGGATGGCACACTGTGCGGTGGACCAAAACAAAGTCAATTACATGCAAAGTAAGGGCCTATCCATTATACTGTATCTCCAGCTTTTTCCCTTGTTCTTATAAATGTGTTTATGTCTGTTATGATTAAGTAGTAGAAAACACATAAAAGGGTCATTAAATGTTACTGAAAAATAAGAATTGATAAAGTGTGTGTTACACTTCAACCAGGAGAATGAATGGTAATGGTGTATTCACCAAAAACAAAATCGCTTTTATAAGAGAACAGATACATTCACGGAGCCTCTATATTTAGATTTTACACTACAGCAATGGAAGGAAACAAAGAGAAGAAAGGATTGGGTGTGAGTGAAGATTTACCAAGCAGGTGTCAGGAGAACCTTAGGAATGCATTCCTGGAAATGTTCAGTAGAGTGAAGTCTCAGGAGCAACCTTCCTAGTCATGCATAAAAATCAAGAATGAACCCCAGGGCAGTCATCCAGGATTCACAGTCTCCAAGCTCCCACAACCATGTGCCAGAAGAAAACCCTCACATCCATGACAGTGGTATTGACCCCATCCTGCTCAGCGCTGTAGCTCCAGGTGTGGACTCGGGGTGGGGTGGGGCTGCTCATGGTACCTTCTCTCCAGCTGGACAGGAACAGTTGATGGTCTTCAGAAATCCAAGCTGCTCATTGGCCGTGGGAGGCAGCTGCTGTGGAGGGGGTGGAGATTCTGTCACGACTGTCACCTGGCACTGGAAGGAAGGCAGTGGGTCAGCACCTGTGCCTCTCAAGAACTGTGCCCTGACATGTCACCCAGACCAGAGCTTCCACTCAACCCTTGAGGAAACCATGAGCATAGGAAAGACAAGTCATGTCTGACATAGGACCTGGCATTCTGATGCCTAGCTGAGCTGGTCTCAGAATATGGGCTGTCCTCTCAGCCACTTGGAGGAGCTTTTCAACTCCTAAGTCTCAGCATTTACTTCTGCCTAAGTCTCAGCATTTACTTCTGCAGGAGGGGGAGGGTTTTCCATCCTAATGTGGAAAGCATTGAACACACAGAACTGTGAAGCCTGGTTAAATGTCTCGCACTCAACAGGTCTAGTGGGTGTTGAATATCCTGTCCCTTACAATACCCTTTTCCTTCATTTATTTTCTTCGCTTACACTCATATCCTTCATCAGCCTTTTCCTTTATCTTCTCAAGCTCTTCCTTCCCAGTCATCAAGGCATTTTGCCAACAAACTGCCATTTCAGTAACACCCCTCCATTTATGCAGGACAATGACCTGGAAATAGGGACAGAGTGACCAGGACACTTACTGTGCCTGGGGACTGGATACACTCAGCATTGCACATGGAATTCGACCTATACCCTCAGATCAGTAATAATAATAGATCTCATTTCCATGACCTGAATGAATGGTTTGAGGCTCTTTGTTTTCCAGGAGTGAGCAGATGCCCTTGGACTACACTAGCACACAAAAGGGACTAATGGAAACATTAATGACGCCTGCTGGAGCAAATCGATTAACAACAGGAAGACAAGTGATACAAGTGATACCCCCTTAGAAGCAGAGACCATGACTGACCCTATCTCCAAACATCCTCAGGATCAGGATTTGGCAAAGAGCTTGCAAAGGAAGAGACATGACAAAGGATGAAATAGAGGAGACATACTTGGAGAATGAGGCTTATGGCAGCCTGTCTTGCTCTCAGGGTGTCTGGACATATGCCCCTCTTTTTTCTGTCCCCCCTGAGCATAAGCAGCAGAAACTGACAGTTTCCCCTAGGGACATACACCCATAGGGACCGTCACCGACGTCGCTACCTCTCTCCAGGAGCTGGACCTTATCACCCAGCCCCTAGCCTGCAGGTGCAGCCCTCTCCGCAGCCTGCAAGAACTTGCTCTCTCTGGGAGCCAGAGCAATAGTACAGTAGGGAGGTCATTTGCCTTGCTTGCACTCAAATTGAGTTTGATTCTCAGGATCCCATATGGTCCCCTGAGCACCAACAGGAGTAATTCCTGCTGGCCCACTAAGGCCAGAAGACACATGGACTGCTGTGGCCGCACAGGCAGGCTTGGAGTGGGGATTGAGGCTCCTCCTCTCATCCCTTCATCTTCAATGACCCAGTGGGCGTGGCTATGAGATCTGCAGCTGCCATCCTCAGTAATGCTGGAGGAGAAAACTGCCAGACACACAGCTGCATTGGCTCCTCCTCACAGTGCACCACACAACATGCTTAGATAACAGCCAAGTTTAGGGCCAGGCCTTCCCCAGGACCTTGCTCCTATGTACATTGTAATGATCATTGTAGTTGCAACAAAATGGGGGGGGGCTGTGATGTGGAATGGGGAGTGGGTGGTGGGTTGTGGCCTTTGGTGGTGGTGTTGTAGGTAGGCAGACAGGGGGTGCCACATTGCAATAAAAATTCCTGAAGAAGAAATACAGAGCCACACCTGTTTGACAACCAAAACCAGACTTGGTAAGATCACTATCAACAACAGACCCTGGGGGAAGGGAAGGCCAAAGGGAATGTGTGGAAGCCCATAAGCCACTGGCCCTTCTAAAGGCTTTAGATAATTAAATCTCCTAAGGAAAATAAATCAGCCTTCCAGCCTAGGACCCAGCTTTGCAGAAGACTCCAGAGCATTCCAGTCAAAGAAGACCACTCCGAAAAGTCTACTGCTCTTGGTAATGGCCCTAGCAACCTAGGTTGAAGCCCCATATGGGAGTAACTTGGGGAGAAATATATAAAAGCCATCCTGACCAAGGGACAGGGTGCACATGCTGCATGGACACACATGCTGCCTGAGCCCATGTGGCCGAAAGCACATGTGGTGCCTGAGCATGTGTGTTGCCCGCATCTCTCCTCTTGAGATGTGTACTCTCTCTTACTCGCTCTCCATCTTTGGGGTAGCCCGTGTTCTCCCTTGAGCGTGTTACTCTTTCTCTCTTTCTCTCCCCCCCCCCCCCTATCCTAAAACCTCCTTAATAAAGTCTGTGAAACTTCACTGCTCATCCATTCCTGAAAATTCTCTTTATGCGAGGAATTCAAGAACCTTGAAACAACCCTGGGTAAGGCCTAGGACTGACTTTCCTTTCCTGCAAAGAGCAATTCCTCGCTCCAGCCTGGGTCCGTGGCTCCCTGAGAAATCTCAGGTGGTGGGGATCAACTCCCGTGCCTAGAGATCAAGTGGACAACAGGTGTGGCTTGAAGGCCACCTTGTGGGGCTGGTGAGGCTCAGGCCCATGCCATGCAGGGCTCATCGCAGACTTTATCAGTCCTTAGCCTGCCCAGCAGGTCCTGGGCAGCAGAGACTGCTGGGGAGTAAATGACCATCTCTCTCCCCTTCGGGCCTCACATAAGCCACCCATGATGCCCACCTACATCAGTGGTAGGGGCACACTGGTGGAGCTGGTGTTGAATACACAGAGATTTACATGATAAACCCTAAATATCTGTAGGGCAAGCCACAATTTGTTAGAGGAGAGAGAGAGAGAGAGAGAGAGAGAGAGAGCAAGAGAGAGAGAGAGAGAGAGCAAGAGAACAAGTAGGAGGTGGGAGAGAATGTGGGGTCATTGGTGGTGGGAATGGGGCACTGGTAGAGGGACGGGTCCTGGTACACTGTATAACTGAAACCTAATTATGAACATCTTTGTTATTTTATGTCTCGTGATGGCATATTAAAAAAATAATAAAAAGTAATATACAAAAAAAGACATGGGACTGGAGCGATAGTCCAGTAGGTAGGGCATTTGCCTTGCATAAAGTCAACCTGGGTTTGATCCCTGGCATCCCATATGGTCACACGAGCACCACCAGGAGTAATTCCTGAGTAAAGAGAAAGGAGTAACCCCCTGAGCATCACTGGGTATTTCCAAAAAAAAAAGAGTCATTCCTGAGTGTAGAACCAGGAGTAACTCCTGAGTATTGCCGGGTGTGACCCAGAAAGCAAAAATAAATAAATAAATAAATAAATAAATAAATAAATAAATAAATAAATAAATAAATGAGGTGATTAATTAATGAACAAATAAGAATAAATAAATGATAGATAAATAAAAAAGAACTTGCTCTCCCCAAACAGACCATTGGCCCAGACAATGGTCACCATCTGGCCCATTCTGAGAGCAGGTGCCCCAGACACTTGACTCATGGACACGGCACTCCCTGCTGAAGCTCAGGCTCCCGTTGGTCCCACTTCACCCCAGAAGGGCTGCTCACCGGGCCGGAAGGGGATGTCACAGCACGCCTCCAATTCTGCATGTCGAGAGTCACAGTAGATGACAATCCGCTGTAAGTCAAACTGAAAAGGAAATAAAGGACACAGTGAGCTCAGCAACCTGGGATCCCAGAAGACCCATGTCTACAGACAGGTCCTACCTGGACATCAGCGCCCACCCCACCAGGTCCCCCCTGATATGACCCTGGTCATCTTCTTGGCTCAGAAAAGTGGAGCTGCTGAGAACACCTAAGCATCCTCAAGCTAGACTCCTCCCTTCTAAAGGGAGATCATGTGTGGAGGGAGGCTTGCTGGCACAGATTGGAGTCATCATTTCCTTCTGCTTTGAATGCCCATGGTCCACTCTCAACACATCCTTCAACACCCATTATACTACTCCTCTCATTTCCTAAACCTCTTCTAGGTGCTGTTTGCAGGCACTGATTGTGCATTGCAACCTTACTCTTAACTTGCCCCCTCTTCTGAGGGGGTCAATGAACTTATTAATGAAACATCTGCTTCTATAACCACCTTTAATAGCATAGCCCCTCCAACTAATGGTAAGAGGTCATGGTACCAGACATGCATGAATATATATATATATATGCCAGTGTGCATGCACACACACACACACGTGCGCCCACACACAGGCATGCACACTCTGTAGTTCAGAGTTCAGGTCCTCTCACTGACCTGGAGGTTGACCCGAGGATCAGGTTTTTAGGTCAGAACCTGGCTCTGCTGCTGCAGGCACAAGTCACATGAAGCATGCTGGTTTCCTATGTCTGTGTATTGCACATGTGACCTTTTCTAGGAAAGTTCCTGAAGAACTAGCAAATATCACAAATATCTAGTTGACCTCAAAACATACTCAGACACAAACCTCTGCAGTTGTTTAAAAATCTATTTATAGATTCGTTGAAGTCCCTCCAAAGGAAAGGCTTGATTTTTCAATCTCTGAGTGTAAGAGAAACGTTGTGATTGACAAATAAAACCAGGTGAAAATGACATCATTTCCAAGATTAGATTTTAAAGAAGTATAGGAAGACTGGTATCTCTTTGTGATTCTTTTATTTCTCCTCTTACCTTTCCTTCTTCCCTCTGGTTTCTAACTTCCTTCTTCCTCTTCCCCCACCTTTTTGCTCCATGCCCATTGGACAATGAAGCTGGTGGGAATAGGAAGGATAGATACCAACCACCAAGCTATGAGCGTGAAGAAGTTACAGCAATAGGAACTAACGCCCCTCCCAAAACCAAAATAGCAAAACACCGAGGCTATTACATTAGTTTAATAATCCACAGGAGGCTGACAATAGTCACTGAATAAGCTTGGTAGACCTTTAAGCCCCAGTCAAGCTTTGAGTTGGCACACACTTAGGAGAAACACTAACAAGAATTCTACCACCACCTCTAGTTAGCCCCCAAATTAGTCATGACCAGATTCCCAGAGGAAAGAAGAGAAGTGATAATAAAAGTTTCATCTACTTGTTTTGGTATGCTTTGGGTAGGGAGGAAAACAATTTGTTTTGCGGCACAAAACACAGCTACATGTTTCTCTGCATTCAGGAGTATGCATAGGCCCTCTTCTGTGCTTCTCTGGCACTTTGCACAATAGGTAGCAGTGGATGTAGCCACAGGCTTTGCCCTTCAAATCCCACTGCCCAACACATGCTCCTGGTCTCCTACAGGAGTTTTAACTGTAATGCTCCATCCCATAAGCATAATATTATGAAGAATAGAGAAGAAAATAATGAATGAAGGAAGAGGATAGGAATGAAGAAGGAAGGAAGGAAGGAAGGAAGGAAGGAAGGGAAGGAAGGAAGGAAGGAGGGAGGAAGGAGGAAGGAAGGAAGGAAGGAAGGAAGGAAGGAAGGAAGGAAAGATTTTAATATATTGTTTTTAATTTATTTCTTAAAATATTTTACTTTAGTATTTTAATATATTGTTTTTAATTTACTTCTTAAAAGTATGTTTCTCCTCCGGTACAGTAAGGCTCTCCTCTCTTTTACTTTACTGTGTCTCCGGGGACACTTGTTCATTCCTTACATGTTCCAGGTTCCCCAGCTCATGGGATTTCTGGCACAATGGACAAATATGACAATAACACACATCACCTGGAACTTGAGCCAAGTCAGTAGAGGGTCAAATGCTGATTTTATTAATATTGAGGCAAACTGTGATTGACTTTGTTCTTTCCCTGCGCCCTTCAATGGTTTGTGTTTCCCTTGGGAGGCCATCAGAAATCTGAGGTGGTGGTCAGCAGCTTGATGTTGTCTCCTGGCTCTGAGGCAAGTCTGTACTTGTATGACCTCCCTGCCTTTGCTCAGACAAACCATTATTTTATTTTAATCAGTCTGTTTTATTTCCTGTAGAGATATTGGCCTGAAGATAGGAGAAAATAGCAAGATACTAACTGCTCTGTGAGCAGGGCTATTATGAAGAGAGGATCCTGCTTTCTGCATTTGCAGACGTGCATCCCAAGCAGCCGAACAATCTGGCAAGACTGCACAGAGAGCAACGCATGGAAACTGGACTTTGAAGATGCGAATGTATCATTCTATATGCTTTAAACTTGCTAATGTTACAAACTGATTGAATTTCAATCAATCTCAATAAAAATATATCTTACAAAAAAAGATAGTCAAGTAGTCAATGGGGATTGAAATGGGCTTAAAAGAAAACAGTAAAAAAGGTTGGAGGGGAAAGAGGGCAGTAAATAAGCAGGGAAAGAGGAAGAAAGAGAAGGAAAGAATGAATGAAGGGAAGAGGATAGGAATGAAGAAGGAAGGAAGGAAGGAAGGAAGGAAGGAAGGAAGGAAGGAAGGAAGGAAGGAAGGAAGGAAGGAAGGAAGGAAGGAAGGAAGGAAGGAAGGAAGGAAGGAAGGAAGGAAGGAAGGAAGGAAGGAAGGAAGGAAGGGAAAGAGGGTGTGAGGGAGGAAGGGAGGTAGAGAGAGAGAGAACTTGAGGATTCAGCACAGAATACAGCCTGCCTGATGCCTGGGTAGAGGAGCTGCCATCTGGGATGAGAAGGAGGTCTGGCTGGAATCTAGGAGCAACTGATTGTGCAAAACTCTAATCACTTCCTATCTATTCCAGTCTCCATTCCTATTCTCCCTTCACCAAATCAGGATTCCATCCCTCTGTCTCAATGCCACTCTGAAACTCTTATATACTATTATGGTCTCAGCAATGTATGGGCTGTCCCTTGCTGAACCCTGGTTCTTCTCATGTTCCACCAATTGACTGCAGTGTGGTGTCCCTCTTCTGACTTCAGTGTGAAAATGAACAAGCCGTGCAGGAATCCTGGAGTTAAGGTAACTCCTGATCCAGGTCTGAATTTCAGGTAGGAGTCAGAGGCTAGGTAAGACAGAAAATGGAACAGTGTGCTAACAACTGTCAAAAGTACTAATAACAACCTAGAACTGAGTATTAAATACAGGCAAAAGATACACATGACAACCCATTAATGTATGTTCTGTAATCCACAGGCAAAAAGACACACATGACAACCCATTAATGTATGTTCTGTAATCCACAGTCTGGAAGGGAAGGAAAAGAGAGAGAGAGAAAGGTAAAGAAATAAAGACCCTGCCATGGAGGAGGGCTGGGGAGGGGGAGGAACCGGGACGTTGGTGGTGGGAGATGGGCACTGAGGGAGGGATGGGTGCTGGAACACTGTATGACCAAAACCCATATATGTACTTTGTAATTGTATATATTTGTAATTGTATATCTCATGGTGGTATAATAAAATAATTAAAAAAAGAGAGAGAATGAAGTCACTGACCCAAGGGGCCGACATTATTTTAGTTTACCTCACCTTGTGATATCTATTCATCATGTAAGTGGTGTCTTAATTTTATTTATTGTCTTATAGGTGTGGCTGTGGTGCCCGTCTGTGTCATCAGGTGGCAGACAGAAGACAGGCTTGTCTACACCTAGGGTTCTGCCCTGTGATCCTGGATGGTGGGTGGTTGATGGTCTGACATAGAAAAGACTGGGCCCCCTGAGATGAACCCAGAGCCACAACAGAGCCTGGCAAGCTACCCATGGTGTATTCGATATGCTAAAAACAGTAACAGTAATGGACCTCATTCCCAACGAATGGAAACGTTACTGGCACCTGCTCAAGCAAATCAATGAACAATGGGATGACAAGTGACAAGTGAAAATTTTTATTTTATTTGGAACATAATGTTAAGAAGTGTGTTGTCTAGTAAAATGTTGTTATCTAGGAAACTAGTGCAATGGACAACTGTAATTCAAACCATCTGGAGTGTTTCAGAGCCAGTGAATAATAAAATACTTAGGACACTGAGAATTGAGTGAGCTGGGGCACTGCACATGCCACCCTTTGTCTTGGCTGAGGGAATTCCTTGGAATGTGGGTCACTGCTTAGTAATAGGGACTGTGGTACCTGGGAGGATAGAGGGGCACCCACCACTCCACTATTACAGCAAAGTATGAGGTGAGGTATGGTGTCCACAAAGTATCTCAGGTGTTGTCCTTGATTCCTGCTGAGGACTCGAATACATACCACAGATGGACCCCTTAAAGCAGTGTTTCTCAGCCAGAACCCCAAGGGTATTCCAAGGGGACCACACATAAAAATGTAAAATAAGGGGGTCACAGCAATAGAGTAGGAGCTCAACTGGTAGGACAGGGGTGCACTGGAAGGGGAAAAGTCAGGAACAGGTTTAGAAACACTGGTGAGAGGATGTGGGCTCTAACTCTCTCTGGCTTATCCGCCCTCTGATCGTCCTCATAATACTTTGAAGATGATTGATGGTGGTGATGGTGTGTGGGAAGAGGACAGCAGCGACTAGCATTTGTTAAAAACTGTAATAAACTGGGAATTTTTCTAAGACTATTATATAAAATATGACTGTTAATCTTTTGCTAACCCTGTACAGTAGACAGTATTTTACAGCGCAGAAAGCTGAGCATCAAAAGGCAAAGGTGGAGTGTAGATTCCAAAATAGTTTTGCTTTTGAATACTTTGCTCTTTGGAAAAATGTTGCTTTCTTATTTTAAGGAGATTTGTCACTCAAACATAGTCTCCAGGTGCTCTCTGGATGTTCTCGAACAGGGATTAGCAGAATATAGTCTTGGTAGATATCTAAACATCTCTGTCACTGTCTTTTGAGTCTCAGATTCCTTTTCTGTGGAATAAAAAGGATATGAAGAAGATTCTCTCTGAGTTCCTATGGCTCACAGTGTTTATTTCAAGGCTTGCTGTATGGGGATGGCAGACCCAGCATGGCTGCCTCGCTGATTCGGGAAGAGAAGCTCAGTTTCTGAGTCTGATTCTGAATAGGAGGCTCCCCACCTGCAATAGGAGAGTAAGGGCTGGCTGAACTGGGGAGGACTAAGGGAAATTAAGCACATTAAAGGGGTTACCCTGACCTTTATTCGATTATTCTATGAATACACCATATCTTTTATCTTCACCTTGGTCCAGACACCTATTATCTTAGTCAAAGTGTAGTACAGAAAATGGGCTCTGACGATGGACTACTGGCGATAACCCCAATTTGGCCACTGGCTGTTGCATGATCTTAGAAGAGTCACTGAACTTCTCCAGTTGTATGAGCATCTCACTCCATCGGGTGACTTGAGGGATGAATGGCGTTTAAATTTTCTAAGATTGGAAGGAAGAGGGCATCAGAAATCGAGTGAGAGGCCACAAAATTCCTTAGCATAGAGAATGTGCCCCACCTGTTGAAAGTAACAGCTGTCTAAATCATGATTTCTATAGCTTTGATTTTGATGCTTCCTCTACCTAATTTGATTCAACAGTGATGATATTATTTCCTCCTCTTAGCAACTGTATATGGAAACCATCAGATGATGACTTCCAGGCATAAATTATACAAGCAAGCAAAGTCTTAAGGGCATAAATAGTGAGTGACCCTCCCTGTGCCATTACAAAGGGTAGGAGATGGGCCGATGGATTGGAGGCTGCTGTCCCTATAGACTTCTCCCTCCTGCCCTCATTCGCTAGTCTCTGCTCTTCTTCCTGATACTGACCAACTCATTGTATATTCTTGTGAGGGAATGTGTGCATATGGCAGCATGAATAATTTATGGTTTATCCAATTAAGCAAGTTATAAAAGTGTTCCTTACGTTGTTTATGGTGTATTTCATCACAGCACTACTCTATCTGGATATATTCAAATCTACTCTTTTCTCCCACTGTCTATGCTTTACAAGTCAGAAACTTATTTCTAACATTTATACGAATAATTAATAAGTGTGCAAAATATACAAAGATTATTTATAAAACATCAAGGGAAGAAAAAATAGCATACTTGTTATTTGTTTTTTTTTTTTGCTTTGCTTTGGGGTCATACTTAGCAGTGCTCAGGGGTTTACTCCAAGCACTACTCCTGGTAGGGCTTGAGAGACTATAGCCAGAGATAGAGTCCAGGACAGCTGCAGGTAAGGTAAGCACCTGCCCACTATATTATATCTCTGGTTCCCTAAACAGCATACTTGTAGAAATAGGCAAAATGCAGGGACTGCCATTCACTAAAGGGGAAAACAAGTGCTCTGTTCAAAGAAAAGAATCCTGGTTCAATGATGATCAGCAAATTACAGAGAGAATCCATAATAAATGCATTGCTTCCATCACATTAGTATAACAGTAGCACAGACATAAATAAAATAAAAAAATTGAGTTTTACAAATTTCATACATTGATGGTACACACAATAAGGTTTTATCACTTTGTTGAGATATTTAGCACATGTGGGAATGTTATATTTATGTGGACTACAAACTCCCCCTTGAACCAACAGTAACATGTCCCAGTGACACTCTCTCAGCTGGTCAGCTTTTCACTCCTAACAGTCAAGAGTTACCCATTTTCCTCATGAGGAAAAGTACTCATATATATGGCTCTATATACAATATCCAAGATTTACTGATTAAAATGACAAAACAAAAAAAAATAAAAATAAAAAAATGACAAAACAGAAGCAATTCAGCAATAGAATCATTAAAAAATACATAAAATTAAATATTATGAATTAACCATAAATAGAATTAAAGCTCAAACTTTTGAGAATTTTGAGCAAAAATAACAGTATGTAGATTCCAAGTCTATATTATACACACACATATGTCTATGAGTACATAATAAATGTACAAGTGGTTTTTTGACAAAAGCTTTCCTCAAATTCTGACTCCATCAATTCCTGGAAAACAGAAGATGTGTCTAGTTATGAAGAGTCAGGTTAATTTCTGCTTGAGGACTCACACAGAGATCACTGTGTGTGACATGTTTGATGTACATATACACTCAGAGTCTATGAGTGTCTCTGTGTGTAGAGAGGTAGGAATGTACTCTTTGAAAGAAAAAAAAAGGAAAATAAAATAGAAAAAGAAGACAAGAAAAGAAGGAAGAGTAAGAGTAAGGAAGGAAAGAACACTGAGTGATTACAGCAAGTACTAGTCATAAGTTACTGCCAGGTATTACTCTTAATTAGTTAATTTAGGGTGGCTTTCATTGATCTTCATATTATTTTCTTTATTTTCTAAGTTCACTACAATCAGAAATGAGCAATGACTGACGTGGAAAATAAATGAATGACTAAAAAATTAAAGAGTGAGTGAATGAGGATAGACTTCAAGTTCCAATTTAGCATTTTTCTAAGCCAGAGTCTTCCCTAGAAGCAAGGACTTGATAACTGATTCCATAGATGTGGAGAACACTGCAGGGGTGGGGTGCCTCCCTTAAGACCTGGCTCCCTGATGACCTAGTGGCCCTGGATAGAGGAACCCGCCGGTACTCACATCGATGGGCACGCTGTCGTAGAGCCGCTTGCCAATCACTGTCTTCCCTGGATGTCAATATTCTCCCTCTCCTCGATGGGAAGTGTCTGAACCAGTGCACAGTCAATGTAGAGGGAGACATTTCTGGGCCTGGATGCTCAGAGCAATCTTGTGCCATTCCCGGTCAAAGAGATCGTTGACCTGGAAACCACGGAAGACCACTCTGACAGCATCCTTCATGGCACCCACGGCATTGTCCACTGCCTTGTTCTCTCCATCCAGCCGGATAGACACCTGGGAGGGGAAGATCAGAGGTTTCTTGAGCTGCATGATGTCAAGCAGGCAGAGGGAGAGGGTGGAAGGGACACTTCTGAGTCACGCCTCATAAAATGAGTCCTATCTGACTGTAACTTGAGAAGCGTTCAAACTATCTCAAAGACCACTCTAGGTTTTCTAGCTCAATGGGATAACTGAATTCACACATTAATTCCAGAGCCAAATCTGAATTGTTTTCTTTTCTTTTCTTTTTTTTTTTTTTTTTTTTTTTTGCTTTTGGGTCACACCCGGCGACGCTCAGGGGTTACTCCTGGCTCTGCACTCAGGAATTACTCCTGGCAGTGCTCAGGGAACATATGGGATGCCGGGATTCAAACCCTGGCCGGCACAGGCCGGCCACGCAAGGCAAACGCCCTACCCGCTGGGCTATCGCTCCAGCCCCTGAATTGTTTTCTAAAGAGGCAATGTTATTTAGAGAATGCCTCTATGAGACTATACACCAATTCATGCCAAACAGTTTGAATAATGATATGAACCAAAACTCTCAACTGGCTTCAGTATCTCATAACTCCCTGAGCTAGCAACACAGAACTTAACTTCTGACTTGATGACAGGTACCAGTCTGGTGCCCTACCATTTTACTCTAGAGTGTATGAAGGCTGGAGAAATAATATAAATCATATAAAATAAGTTTCATTGAGTGGATGAGTGAGTGAGCCTATATCTGTCCTGTATCTAATAAGCTAGTCTTTCTTTTTTCCCTTACAGAAGCAACCCAACTCCTCTATTCTGGGTCCAGGGCTCACTCCCGAGTATGACTTCTAAAAAGATTTCTCCTTTTGAACCCTATGGGCTTTGTCTTTTCATTAGTTTGGTCCATGTAAAGTACAGTGGGTCAGTAACCAACGGCAGGAAGAGATGGGACAAGGGTTTTATCTCCTGATGTTCCATTGCTCCTCTGTAGAACTCTACTACTCTAAGACCAAGACTTTTAGGGAGCTCTCCTACCACATCACATTTCAAAACTCATTATCTTCAGAGATCAATACTCCCTACTACTTAGGAGGCGGAAGCACAGGGTGGTAATTACTAATCCTAGCATACCTAATATATAGTTTGCTGAGTAATGTTTCTTATTCTTACTTTGGGGGGGGCACTGGGGGGTGCTCAAGGCTTACTGTTGACTCTTCACTCAGAGATCACTCACTGCTGGCAAACTCATACCATTTGGGGTAAGGAATCAAACCCAGGTCAGTCACTTAACTGAGCACTCTACCTGCTGCAATATCTCTCCTGACACCTACTTTACTAAATACTGACCCTTACTTCATAAGTAACCCCAGACATTTTTATCAAAACAAACTTTTAAATTAGGTGGCTAGCTTTGATTTTTTTTTTGCCTGCATACACCCAAACTGGCAAGTCACATTTGAACCAGTTTAACCACTCTATAGTTTTATAAAATGGTACCAGTAATTGCACAACATCATAGTCATATGGATGACAAAATAAATTAATATATGTAAAATTCTTACATAGTTATTAAATATTTAAAATTCTTAATTTTAAATATTTAATCGTAAAAATTAAATACTAGATATTAAATATTTAATGTAAAATATGTGAAATTCTTACATAGTATCAAATATTTGCCATAAAATTATCACAAACGTGTGGGAGTCAGGGAGGTTAGGTAAGACAGAAAATGGAACAGGGTGCTAATAATTGTCGAGGGGTACTAATGCCAACCTAGAACTGAGGGATTAAATAGAGGCAAAAGGATACACATGACAACCTTTTAATGTATGTACTGTAATCCATAGTCTGGAAGGGAAGGAAAAGAGAAAGAGAGCGAAAGGGAAAGAAATAAAGAACCTGGCAATGGAGGTGGGCTGGGGAAGGGGGGAGGGAACCGGGGATGTTGGTGGTGGGAGATGGACACTGGTGGAGGCACGGGTGCTGGAACACTGTATGACCAAACCCAAATATGAACTTTTTAATTGTATATCTTTTTTATTTGTATATCTCACGGTGGTATAATAAAATACTTAAGAAAAAAGGAAAAAAAAATATTTGCCATAAATTTTAAAAGTAGATTCCACAAGTCAGCAAGACAGAACAGGAGGTAAGGTGCTTGCCTCGCATGTGGCAACTTCTTGAACGTTCTAATCTAATTTATTTCATTTGGTATTGGCCACTACCCTTGAAACTTGATGTTTTTGTTATTGAAAGAAATGTAAGGCATTGATGAGGCCAGATATGATGTTCAAAGAGGTGGTGAGACGAGAGATGCCAGGTCAATGTAGGGACTTGTTATTTGAGAAAAGACTGATTAGAATGTTCAAGAAAGACAATGCTACAGAGAAGCCCTTTTGACAAGGAAAAAACAGGGTTATTATCTGGTCATTTTCTCCTATTCTCAAGCATGTTGATTTATTTGCTTTAAAAAAATAAATAGGGACCACCTTCAAGGATACATATCATTTCTCCAAAACTATTAGTCTGAGTTAATATAATTTTCCAAACTACTTCAATAGGTTACTACAGTTAGGCGTTCATTACTTTTCCCCTTTTGAAGCCTGACATATCCCAGAGTCTGTTCTCAAATAAAAGTCCCTACACTGACCTGACATCTTACCACCCCTTTGAACATCATATCTGGACTCATCAATGCCTTACATTTCTTTTAATAGCAAAAACACTAAGTTTCAAGGGTAGTGGCCAATATCAAATGAAATAAATTATATGAAAATCTCATATCTAGATCTGTAAAGACTAGGCATAGGTGGGATTTTGCACTGTGTTCAGCTCTGGGTGATCAGGCAGACTTTATCCATTGCTCCAGTGTCTAGCCAGCATTTCCCCAAGGCACGAAAGAGCCCTCACCGTGCACTAGCCCTCCACCAAGTCTTTCTCTCTGAAATTGGACTACCAGGTGCTTCTTTGAAAAGGAGCCTAAAATCCTTCAAGGTAACCTCAACTCTGCTGTCTGAGTATTTCAACCCCGGTATCCTGTTGCTAGGAAGGCAGAAGGCAGATAAGTTGCATCTCTGTTACTGTCATAAAGGATAGGAATCCAGGTCAGGGGGTGGTGCAGGCTCACCCACAGGAATGTCATGGCTGGCCTGAGACTGTCCCAGACAATGAGAAACTGTAGCGGCAAGATCTGAGCAACTGCACATAGAGGTGGGATGAAGGGCACAGTGTGCTCTCAGGAAAATTATCCTCTGGAGAAGAATTCCAGCTCCTTTGTTTATAATTATAAAGCCAGTTCACATCACAGGCCATCCTGAAATGCAGACCTGTCAGTGTGACTGAAGGTGCTGTGGAAAAACACCCGACAGGCGCCAGAGCAATAGTGCAGTGGGTAGGATGCTTGCTGGCATCCTCAGTGCCATCCAAGCATCCCATATGATCCCTGGGCACTACAGGAGTGATCTCTAATTGGAGAGGCAGCAATAGTCCTGAGAACCACTGGGCATAGTCTAAAAACAAATAAAATTTCACTTAACATAACTGGAATGACGTGAGCATGGTAGAGAGAAAACAGATTTGGAGTCCATCTACCTGGGTTAAAACCCCATCCCATTTAATTGCAATGGATACCATAGTAAGTGCCTTACATATAAAAAAAAAATCCCTCTTTTATAAGCTGATCATAAAATCTGCTCATTGAGCTGGAACAAGGACAATGTGTTAAGATATGTGAAATACTCAGGCTATCCCTAGGTCCTACAAATAGTGCTAATGTCCATAAACTCTCACATGCAACATCAAGTACTTGCAAAGTGAACTTGCTTCCGGGGGTAGCAAGGTCTCTCAGATAGCACCTGAGAGTGCGGCGGCCATTGTCTAATGGTTTGTGCCTGTTTCAATTTTATTTTCACACCAAATGAAAATATTTTCAGCATTCTCTGGCAGAAAGTGAATAATGACTTCAGCAAGATTCATTTTTTAAGAAATGACATGAGTAAATAAGGACAGAGATAAAAAATTGATCCATTAACTCTGTGAACAAAGAAAATTGCAACTTGGCAGAGGACAGAAAAAAAAATAATGTCACTTGCATCTCAAGCCAACACATTGTGTTAATGACTTTCATTTTAAAATGCCTCTGTGCCAATGAGATATTCAATCTTCTTAGGAACTGAAAGACAAAAATACACCAGAGGTGGACTAATATGGGGCCTTAGTATTTTAATCAGGGAAAAATCAAGAATATCAGATTGGAGACCAGAGGCATAGTACAGAGGGCAGGGCACTATCCTGCAAATGTTCAACCTATGTAGACCCCAAGTCCCTCATTTTGGCTCCCTGAGCACCACCAGGAGTGATGCCTATGGGACCATCAGGAGTAAACCCTGAACAATGTGGGGAGTGTCTTCTTCTAAAAACAGGAGTATCATAATGGGACAGTGTTTAAGTTATGGATCAGGAACTCTACAAGATGATTTTAGAAATATTACTTTACTTATATAACGCCAATTATTCAAGGTACATGTCATTTATTTTTATTTTAGATTTCAGAAAATCAACACTCAAAACCAGCGCAGAGCATGTTTCTTCCAGTATCCCTAGGGCTTCACCATATAGTCTCCATGCACTGGGCCCAGACAAACTCCCCACAGAAAACATGATAGTGTAGAGTGCACTGGGAGGCAAGTGCAAAATATGGAGTGCAAGCTTTGCATGCACAAGGTCCTGCATTCAATGCTTTACACTACAGAGCCACCATGGTGCCACTAAGCAGAACCCTGCTGCCCCCAAACAACATGTGGTGGTCTCTTGAATTCTCCTGGGTGGTTCCATAAAAATAAAAAAAGAAAACATGATGGATATACTTCACAAGATGGAGCAGAAAGTTCTAAGCAACTCAAACAAGGTGCCACACATACCTGTGGGATGCCATACTGGTCAATGACCTGCCAGATGTACCAGTCTTCTTTCCGAGAATGTTTTCCCGGAACCGGAAGGTTGTGACGAAGGCGTACTCATCAGGCAAGCCCTGAGGGAAAACATCCCTAAAGGAGACAGAAGACACCAGGCTGAGTGAGGAACTCAGGAGCTAAGAACCACTCACTGGGTGCCATGAGGTTGGACCAATTTTACCTCCTAAATATTTCTAAAATCTAACTCTCGCATTCCTTTCTTGCCTTTTTCTTCAACCAAGGCCTCAGTAGGGACCTTCTCAGGATTTTCATTGTAGGCCCTTCATTTCCTCTCCCTTTTGATTCCAACCATCAGCCCCTTGAATCCACTCCCACGATACATGTCTAGTCCATCTTCCCACCATCACCCTCTCTGACAAAATCCAACATAAATGCTAAACTATTGCTCCCACAGGGTTCAATGTAACCTGGTTCTCAGCAAGTCTTCCCCTCTCCCAACCTACTTATTATTAAGCTCCACCAATGATCACGTATCCTGCATTCCTGCATGCCTTCCTGCCCAGGGCCCCATGGCATTCTCTGTCTTACAGGAGTCCGGGTTCCTTCAGATTACAGGGCCAGCCCCCTCACATGGGAGACTTTTCCACTCCCTTCAACTGCAGTCAGTTCTATAGGTGCCATATTCCTCCAAATTTCAAAACAAAATTACTGTTTATAAGAAATTATGAGGAAAGGTCCTGAGCCTCAAATGTCCACTAGCTGCATCTCCACCTGCAGAATTTGGCCAGGACTGGGACAATTCTGGCCTGGCAGCTGGGAGAGTTTCTGCAGGCATGTGGCACTGACTTCTTGGAAGAGGTGGAAGATGTCTGGCCAGAGCGTCGGGGGGAAATGAGTAGGTGTTAGGGATTCTGGTTCTCAGACTCACAGACCCTCAAGGGAACCTGGGTTTGGCCAATAGATCCCTTAACTAGTCTCTCTCTCTCTCTCTCTCTCTCTCTCTCTCTTTCTTTCTTCTCTCTCTCTCTCAATTTGGTCCAGTTGTTCAAGTCATTCTTTGAGCTGGGATTTCATTCAGGATTACATGTGGCAGGGTTTCAGCACCCATCTCATGGAGCTGCTGGAATTCTGTCAGGATTCAGGGATACCTCAGTCCATGGCCCACAGGAGGAAGCTAGAATTTCTCTCCCGTGTACACACTGGCTTCATTTGTAGACACACATACAAATTCCACTTTCCTTTTCTTTTGTTAATGAGTTTAACTTTTCCATCTTTTTGACTAAATATTCTTATATCTCTGAAATAATACATCTATATATATATATACATACTCAAACACAAAATAAATTATATTAGGTTATATATGCACATATGTATATAAACATGCAGTTTGTATAAGTTGAGTATTTTTATTTTCATATTTTTTGGGTCACCTCAAGCAGTGCTCAGGACATAACTCCTGTCTCTGAACTCTGGGAATATTCCTGGAGATCTTGAAGGACCATATAGATGCCAGGGATCAAATCAGGGATGGCCACATTCAAAGGAAGAGCTTACCCAGCCTGGCCCCAAACTGAGATTTTGAATTAGCAGACTAAAAGGACACCTGGCAAAGCCCTGCAATGACAGGAGCAAGGCGGGTAGGCTCCAAAATAGGTGCAGAGGAGCTGCACAAGATATAAGAGGCAGAGGCTAGGGAAGGTAGGAAAGGCATGAGGTTAAATGATAAAGCTGGCCAGGTTACACATGGGCCTTTTGAGCCAGCTCTACAGCTTAAGAACCTTTGGAAGTAACCAACAGGATTTAAGATGGAAAAGGAGCAGTATTAAAAATTGTTCTAAAAAAAGCTGTCTGGGGGCGGAGAGAGAGTCCAGCTGGTAGGGCTTTTTGCCTTGCATGCGGCAGGCCTGTGCCGGCCCGGGTTCGATCCCCGGCATCCCATATGGTCTCCCGAGCACCACCAGGAGTAATCCCTGAATGCAGAGCCAGGAGTAACCCCTGAGCGTCGCCAGGTGTGACCCAAAAAGCAAATAAATAAATAAATAAATAGATAAATAAATAAATAGATAAATAGATAAATAAATAAATAAATTTTAAAAAGCTGTCTGCCTTAGGTTATCAGAACGGAACGTTGGTCAGGGTTGGAGAGGTAGGAGGCTTTGTGAAGTGTGTGGCTTACACACCAAGCTCAATCCCAAGCACTCCTAGGACTGACCCCTGATCACAGAACCAGAGGTAACACCTGAACATTGTCTTGTGCAGCCCCAAAGAACAAAATAAAAGAAATTATACATAATAAACCTCACAATAATATTATGAGACAGAAGTTTTATCTCCAGTAGAAAACATGACATAATAAAGATGAAAGAACACACAATAACTCTTTTAAGACAAGGAGCCAAATAAATACTTAAATTAGCTCCCACTGGCACGCATAATTTGATTATTCTTGGTGTTGCTGAATATGCCACATTATGTGGTAGGTGGTCATGACAGGGTCCCAAGTACTTATAACCATAATACTTGTTTTTGAGTGAAATTCTCAAAGGTGAATGCATAAAAATGAGGCAAGTGTCTAATTTGTGTAGAGCGGTATAATTAGGGAGACCAGAGAACTAATAATGTCAGAGGCGAAAATAGATTAGCTCATAAACAGATTTGAATGGTTCATCTGTTTCATCTCAGACTGACTGTACCAGGCACCGAGTAGGGATGGTTTCCTACTCCGGGTCAGGGTGCTACCATGGGTCTCCAGCCTCTTCATCCTTGTCTTATCCAAGATATCTAGGACACATTTAGAAAAACAAGTGGAAACTTACTCAGTCCTCTGCACCACAGGGAAGTTCCCATCCTGCACGTAGGCACTGGGCGCACCATTCTCTCTCCTCCTCCCCAAGATCTCCTTCACACTAAACAAATCCATCAAATCAAAACCTGTCAAAAAACAAGAGATTGAAGTGGGTTTGGCAGAAGAACATGTAAGATAAGGAAAAGCACTGTCCAGAGGACAGCAGATGTGGATTTAACCAGAGGGAACAATTCAATAACATCAGGAAATTAAAAACATAAGAAATAGAGTAAAGTTAAGTATAGCTTTTGCATTCATTTAAAATTCCAGGGTAAAGGTACAGAGAAAAGTTCATAATGAAATGTGAATGCTGTGGAAAGTTCTGGGTCTTAGTCAATCATGAGACAAATGGAAGATGCCCTGACTGTATGTTTTGTAGTACACTCCCTCGGTTTCAGGAAGTCTACACAAGTGTACTGCTCATATAGGCTGGCTCTAGAGGCAAAGGACATGATACACTTTCTATAATATAGTCTACTTGAGTAAATATTATATTTTATATTATATAATCATTGGATATGGTATGATAATCTTTGGATTCAGGTGAGATGGGAGGGGTGATATACATCTGGCTCCATGTTTATGTGACACCAAAAAGGTGTCATGCTTAACTATCTCAGTACTTTATTACTTAGTAATAAAATCAGGACAATGATAACTACTTGTAGGATTTCCTGAGAATTATACTGGAATCTGAATATCCATCAGCTGAAAATTGATTCTATGAGTCTTTATTATTAAAGATCCGTCACTACCAGCTACACAGCCTATCCAGAACTCTTTGTGAAACATTCTAGAAGGCTGGTCTGAGTCTTGAAGACAGGCTTCTCAGAGGAGTCACACCTTCTTAAGGTAGTAGAATGACAAGATGGCTCAAACAGTTACTCTCCAGAAGACAAAAGGTTTAAGTCAGGTTAAAGAAAAGTCAAGTGAGGGCTAGTGCCAAGCTTCAGTTATTTCCGCTTTTCTGGGACTAAGAAAACTCGCATTAGGGAAACCTAATCCAAGAGACTTTACGAAGATTCCTGGAGTTCGTGTTGTTGTAAAATGCTGCAATGTACAACTGAAAATAACTCTGCCAGGCTCACAGAATGAAGATCAAAAGTTCTCTTACCACTAAGTCCTATCCAATAAAAATTATTTACTCAATACAAATTTGGAGAGCTTCTCTGTTTCAAATACCATGTAAAATGGATTGGTTCAGCATTAATGTCAAGTTTAAGAATCAGAGTCAAATGGGTTTGTGTATGTTCCTGATCATGTCTTACCTGTGACCTGAGGCAGGTTGCCGACATTACTGAACATCAATTTCACCAACTTAGAGAAATAAAATGTTTTAAATTGTACCTCACAATACTGTTGCTCTCTGATGGACACAATACAAAGTTCTTCATACAGAGCTTAACTACAGTTAAAAGAGTGAAAATTGTTTGGGTATCAATTATTTCCCCATAATAATAATTAATGCATTATCTATCACCAGATTCACCACATGGATGTCATTTATCTAGCCACCTATTTTTTTTAAATAATTATGTGCTCAGCCCTGGAGAAAGTACAGAGAGAAAATGGAAATCTTGGTTCCTGGAAAACTTCTACTCTAGGTAAAGATAAAAATATTCAGAAATGTGCAGCAAAATTGCAACCACTGTAGCCACTGAGGAACAGCTAAGAAGGACTGGGACTTTACAGGGACTGAGAAACAGGACAGACTTCTGGTTATACAGAGGTCGCCCATGACAAATCAGGGACATCTAATGCTCTGTGGAAGAGTCCATATGAAACAAGGCTATTATGGAAGCTCTAGTTGACTTTTTGGGACTGACTCCCCTTTCTGCCTCACCATTCCCAGGTTGTCTAGTTTGGGGAAAAAATGACTAAGAGTTCACTGTATCACTGTCTTCCCATTCATCATCGATTTGCTCAAGCGGGCACCAGTAACATCTCCATATGTCCTGTCTCATGCAAGTAGAGCCTAAGGGCACCTGCTTGCTCCAGGAATATAAAGTGCCTCAATCCATTCCATCAGGTCATCGGAATGAGGTCTATAATTGTTACTGGTATTTGGCATATCAAATATGGCACTGGTAGCTTGCCAGGCTCTGCCGAGTATATGGATAAGGCTCTCTAACCTTCCAACAACTGCCCTGGGGCACCACATCTGGTTCTGAGCCCAGAGGCAGGAATGCTCCGGAGCAGAGCCAGGAGTAAGCCCAGAGCAGTAATGGGTCTCCCTACCCCACCCTAAGGAAAGTAAACAAACAAAACCTAACCAGCAACTTGCTCCAACACCCTCCCTCCAACACCTACACCACTGTGTAGGTGCCCCCCCCTCCAACACCTACACCACTGGCCTATCTCAGTATTTCTCTGTTGCCTATCGCCAAGCCCGTGTTCTTTTGAACACGCACTCTCCGGCTCTCCCTCTCATCTTTCTAAATAAGTTTCAATAAAGCATACCTTACACAGGACCCAGAGAAGACAGTAGTGAGTAGGGAGCTTACATCGCATGAGTCCAATCACAGTGTTTGATCCCCAGAATCCCACTCCAGAGGTTACTCCCAAGTACCACAGGGTATGTGGTACCCATGCTTGTTTGTACCAAAACATACAAGCAAACAAACAAAAAAAAAAAAACTAAAAAAGCCTAAAAAAATATTCTAGATTGTTTCCAACCACTAGCACTTCAATATAAAAAAGATAAAAAAAAAAAACATGTGTATCTATACATGTATGCATGTCTATGGTGAGACCCCCAGTAATGTAACTACTATGTCAAATAATCTACATGGAAATTTTAATTTCACTAGGAAATACCCAATTCCTAGTGAATTCACAAAGACTGAATTATTCACTAAAGGGACAGGATCGATCAAACAGGAAGGGGGTTTGTCTTGCAGGGCGCAGAAACCAGGTATCCCATAGGGTCCCTGGAGCACCGACAGGAGTAATTTCTGAGTGCAGAGCCAGGAATAATTTCTGAGCATCTCTGGGTGTGACCCAAAAAGCCAAAAAGAAATAACAATGGGGGGGCCAGAGCGATAGTCCAGCGGATAGGGGCGTTTGCCTTGCATGGCCAACCCAGGTTCGATCTCCAGCATCCTATATGGTCCCCTGAGCATTGCTGGGTGTGACCCAAAAAGCAAAAAATAAATAAACAAACAAAAAACAAATAAATAAAAATTAAGAATCATTTTTTGGGGCAGGAGCAATAACACAGTGGGGAGGGTGTTTGCCTCTGCACATGGCCGACCCAGGTTTGATCACCAGCATCCCATAAGGTCCCCGAGACTGGCCAGGAGTAATACCTGAGCGACGCGCCAGAAGTAAACCCTGAGCATCGCCAGGTGTGACCCAAAAAAGCAAAAAAAAAAAATCATTTTTCATATATGGAATTACTCACTAAAAAGTCACTCCCTACTTTTACTTGACATTACCTTTTCCCCTAATACACAAAACACTAAAACCAACACTCACGTAATTAAAGCAGAAGATTCACATTCTGTAGTAGACGGACTGAAATTCACAGGTAGGCTCTAGGAGACACTGCTCACTAAGAGTTAACATGACATTTTTTAAGATAACATTTTACATACTAGCTGATTAGCAAACAGAATCCATGCTCTCAGGGCAAATGATATTTGATCTTTAAGACAAAAACTGATACATCTAGTGCACGAGCTATAGTATAGCAGGGAACATGTTTGCCTTGCATCCGACCAACCCAGGTTTGATCTCTGGCATCCCATTTGGTTCCCTGAGCACTGCCAGGAGTAATACCTGTGTTCAGAGCCAGGAGTAATTCCAGCATTACCGAGTGTGATCTCCCCAAAATAAAAAGATACATCTTATTTTCTTGAAAATAAGAAAAGTACAATTCAACTAAGACACAGGACAATCTTTTTTTAGAGTAGTCTGAGTTACCCAATAGTCAAACATTCACTTTCCCATAGACGTTCACCCAGTTTGATGGTCAAACAGGGCTCTCAGCAAGGATGCAGCTGAGCACAATTTGAGTGGAGTCATTCCGCTGGAAGACAAGGCCAAAATTTCTGAGGATGGTGTCCCATTCTTCACTGACAAATCCATGGGTTGGAGATATGGAACAATTTTTTGAAACTGGGTTGGTAACCTGCCTCTCAGTTGTAATGTGCTGTTTGCCCAGGAAAAATTGTATAGAGAGGAAAGGATCCAGCATGTACAGTGGTAGATTCTCATAGGTGGAACATTACTTCTAGTGTATGGCCTTGGGTGTGTTGGCCTCTCAGAGAATGCTTCTTTGTATTTCTATAAGATTTGGACAACAGAAGTGCAGGAAGGTAGAATAGTCAGAATTATGGTGTGAGAACTTGTCGATTGAAATCCGTCTCCTACATTTCCCCCACTCCTCAGAGCAAGCAAATCATTCAACTTCACTGAGCCTCCATATCTTCACCCACAAAATGGGGGTATTCTTTTTTTTTCTTTTTTGGGTCACACCCGCAATATTTGGGCAATACTCACACCCAGGAGAAACCCAGGGTTTCTCCTGGCTCTGCACTCAGGAATTACTCCTGGCAGTGCTCAGAGGGCCATATGGGATGCTGGGGATCGAACCCCGGCCACGCGTGCAAGGCAAACACCCTAAAAAAATTGGGTGGAAACAAAACCTTCACTCTGAATAAGATTATCAGAAATGATGAATAAACATTCAGGAAGAATCCCTTTCCCTGAACTCAACTAAGGAAGGACTTGGTTGAGTCACATTCTCTCATCCAGAAAATCATCATAAAATGGTAGAGTGAGTGTTACTTGTAGATCTCATATTTTTAGCACCAAAGACTATTCACCATACTTTCCCCCCCAAAGTGCACTGAGACTTGAAAGGATTCACCTTCAATTTAACTACATTCCTTTCATGACAGTGATCTTGAAAGGCACAATGCTAGAAACAAATATTCTTTCATTTTATAGCTTCACATTCATGTCTAAAGACTGCACATATAGTTGAGTTTCCCCTTTGCCAGCCAAATGTGGGAACAGTTTTGTAAGTTCCACTTGAAAAAGATACCCCCATCTCTCTTATGGAGTTACACTAATATTTATATGATTAATAAAACAAATAAACAGAAAAATTGAAAACAAATAAGTACCTAGGTGACAGTAAAGGGCATGGAGAGAAAGACATGAACATTCAGCAGTAAAAGTAGTGTTGGGAATAAAAGTACAAAACAGCCTTGAGGTAAATACACTCTGGTGCATGCACCCTGAGCTAAAGATGCAAATGTTTACTGTTAAATCTTATATCCTCAAAGTCAGAGGAAGGAAATGGTATCAGGAGAGTACTAGACTGAGTCCACTAGCTACAGCAGCCCTGTGCCACAACACACTCCTCTTTGTTCTTCAAAGCTCTATCCTGGATGAAGCATTGTGAGGCTCCACTGGCCAAAACAGGTCCCTCTGGGTCTTTAGTCAGACTGATCAGGTGCACAGAGCTCGTCTGCTTGGGGTGTGCTTCTTACATTGGTGAGCTCCTTGAGAAAGGATCCTCAGATTCATGTTTCTCTTCCTGAAAAGCACTTGTTGCTGTTTTGTAGCATCATTTGGAGGAGAGGCCAGAATTCAGAAATCCATCAAGCAATTAGATACACAGACAAGTAGTGTATATTTTACATGAGAAAAAGAGAAATTGTTGCAGGACTCCTCTAAGAGCCACTGCATCTGCTCTGAATTGCCACCTGCAAATCACTTCGTAGATAAGGGGGTAGTCTAAATGTGGCAGTTTATCTGACCATGTATTCTGAACTAGCTGGTATAAATATTCTCCCATGCTACCACAATCATCGTGGGACTAGCTAGATCTTACAGCACATTTGCCTGGCCACGTTGGATCCCTAAGTAATTAGACCAGAGAGAAATGCTGTTTGCCTCCTAGCAAGCAAGCATGGCTCCCTGATATACTCAAAGGCAACTAAAATACAAAACTACCGTGAAGTAGACGCAGACTTGTGAAGGCTTGGAGAAATATTTGACTGGTACTAGTATTAGACTTTTGGTTCAGAGACAAGCCATCTCACAAACCCCCTCCTCTACCTTAGAAAGGCGTTTCCAGGCAGATATTGGCTCAAGACATTAGCATATAAAAGGGCCTAGGTGAGGTGCTGGGAGAAATTACCTGAGGGCATTTGACTCTCCCTGCTTTCTATAACAGTGGGAGGGAGATCTGAGTTGCAGGGGTATAATACTAGCCTGCTTCCTCTCTCGCGCCTCCTTTTTGGGCTCTCTTTGTGAGCTTGCACCCTTCTTGGGAGTCTTGTCTTTGTCTCCTCTTTACAGGGCCTTTACACGTGGTGGTCACCATTTTGGCCTACACGTGGCTGGGGTTCTAGCCAGGAATCCTAAGCACAGGGTTTTTCCTATTGTGGATTTGTATGCCTGAACCTGTGATAAGTAAAGCCTTTTAAAACTGCATCGGATTCCTGAGTCTTCATCCATTCCCCGCCAGCTTCGGTGGTAGAAGGGAACTTGCACCCGGCACTGTTGGGGACCCCGGCAGTGTCCCCCGACAAGAAATCACTGGAATGGCAATACTTTCCTTGGTATGTAATAGTTTCCTTACCAAGCTAAAGGGCAACCAGGAAGGACTCTAAAGGAGGCAAGACCTAGTCTAAATTTAAAGAACAAACAAAATGTGGGTAGATAAATAAGGAGAAAATACCTACCACAAAATTCAATGGGAACAGGTAGATGGACCCCAGTCAGCTACATTCCTCTGGGAATTGTGGTGTGAGACAGCAACTGACTGGCCTTGCATATTTGTGCTATGATGAGGGGTCAATTGACTAGCAATGAGGGCAGCAGAGACAGAGCCAACTGGTTCTATTAGCCACATGCAAGATTTGACATTTATTTCTGCCAGCACGTGGGCGGGTGGCTGGGTTTTCGAATTAGAGAAAAACGTTATTAATTTGTACATTAAAAACTCAAAGGCCGTTCTAGCTATAGGCCTGGAGAAGCAGGGACCAGTGAGGATTAGATTTGGTGAGATAGGCCAGGAAATGGAATGGAGAGGAAGTGGCTGGCTTGGGGATTACTTGAGAGGAAAATGGGTGTATCTCTCACTTCAGAGTAGCAGCATATCAGATCCTTTCTTTGAATATTAATCAATTAATTAATTCTATGGAGAGTCATGTAATAGCTTTAGTCTAATTCAGTTATTCGAGTCTGAGAGCCTTCTTCAGAGACATAATTAATCTGGTCAAGCAGAAGCACTCCCCATCACCCCCAGTAATACCTAACTTAATTCCCATATCTAAACTGCATGTTGGACTGAGGCATACCCTGCTAGCAAAATGAGCTGTGCTGTCCTGCTCACATGAAGAGCACTGCTTACAGTTCTCAAGGCCCTCCTGTCACTTCATGATGCTGCTCCATTCCTAAATTTGGCCCAGTCATGTTCTTCCCAGGATAAGCTAAAATTATTTTACATACATCTTACATCAATCACATGACTGGCTCAAAGCCTTTCATAGACATCTCCCACAGTTCCCAGAACTGACCACACATCTGCTCACCTGTTGGCAGAAGGTAGCTCTAAGGATATGTGAAGAAAGGTCTGATGGATACTGCCTGTTAACAGATACACAGGATATTCTGGCAGACTGTCTCCCCAATAGAGTTAGTATATAGAATTCTCTAGTGAGACTGTTAATCAAGCTTCAGTTACACAGACAAGGCTATCCTAGGTCATTTCTTTGCACATTTCCTTGTTGGTTATAATTAGCCCAAGATGGAGTCTAATGGATGCTGCTTGAAGTTAGGCAGAAAACAGTTTTTTCTTGTTCTTCTGTATGACATGACCTTGCCATCATGGGCTAGTCTCAAGGCTGCATTAGCAACTGTAATGCGTTCTTTTGTTCATCTCACCTTACCTAGATAGCACCCCTGCAGGTTTTTGGTTCCTGGTTGCCTCCTTCCTATTATTCCTAAGTCCTATGCAAGGTATGTAAAATGTCTTTGTAATGTAAACCATGCAAACTTTAAGCTGCACTGCCCTTTGAGATGATGGGATAAGATAGTTGGGGTCGTGTGGAGGTGGACAGTCAGCTCTGGTCAGTCAGCTCAGGCCAGTCAGCTGCCAAGATGAGAGCTGCGGCTTCTTCTGCTGGTGATCATTAAAAATATTAATGAATATACATCATGTTCCTGGAGTCTCATCTCTGCGCCCAACAGGACATTCCTGCTTCACTCACCCACCTCCATAATTAAATATTTTATAGAAAGCAGAAACTTCCAACCTAAGCAGCCCAGAGTCACAGACTGTGTTCAGCGGGTCTCTCTCTGGAGGCCTCCACTGTGTGTCTGACCTTTGGAGTCTCCACTGTGTCAGTGTGAGCTCTGGAACTCTTTTAATAAACTTCCTTTCTCCTGATAAACTCTTGTACACCTAGCACTTGAACCCAACACTCAAGCACCTCTCTCTTCTACTGTCAACATTACATAAGAGGGCAAACTGAGTCTCAGAGATGTCAGGAGATGGAGTCCAGTCACCTAGCTGGTGAGAAGCAAAGTCAGTCTAAGCCTGCCCTTTTTTTCTCTTCCCCATCTTTGATATTTCACATCAGATAAATCCTAAAAATAGCTGGAGTCATTTTAGGAAACACTGAAGCTGATTTTAGAATTTCTTTCTTCCCTCAGATTACAAAAGCAGCTTTGATTACATATTCAGTTTAAATTGGTGAATCTCTGAGCCCCTCACTCCAGAGACGCCACTTCAGTCTCAACATGGTTAGAGTTTTATTTTTGATATGGTTATAATACAGGTGACTACAGATAAATGCAGCTCTCTGAGCACTCACTGTCATATAAACAGGTCATCTGGACTGCATGCTGATCAATACCTGCTACCTGACATAAATATTTATTTCTGGATCCTTGGAGCCACAGAGAAGAGGGAGATTTCAGGGCTCCCTGAAACAGTTCGATTCAGAAGACTGGGAATAAAGGGTCCAACTTCTATCTACTCACAAAACAGACTATTCAACAGCGACTGTTCAGTGTATCAGAGACTAAAGAACTGTTTGCACTTCTGGTTGTACACATATATACATAAATGCATGTGTATGCATCCACATGAGCCACTCCTACACCACATACATGCATGCACACACATAAATTTTCCAAGTAAAAACTCAGTAATTCTTAATTTTAAAAAAAAGTAGAGGTTCTCCATCTGGAAAACAACAGGAAGCAAAATAACATTCTGAAATTAATAATAATAATAATAATAATAATAATAATATTGACTTAAAGATACATGATTCTTCAATTGTATATCTTTCTTTTATTCCTTCCATGAAGGATACACACACTCTGACTCTGCCATAAACTCAGGTAAATTTTATTTTTCCAAATATAAATTATATAATGTCTACCATATTCTGTAAGATTTCAAAGAGAAAATATATGCAAAACTCTTAGAGTAAGCACTCATAAGTGTTGATTATTACTATAATCATTACAAATGACATTATTGTCAAAAGCATTCCCTTTTATGGATATGTTATATAATACATTGCTTTATGAAACCAAACATGGAAAATGCAGTATGGATTTTGAACTTCATTTTCTTTAAGGAGCTCAACATCAACTTAGCAGGCAAAACCATGCTCCAGGGAAGGAATAGCAAGTGTTCCAGATAAAGCCTGCCTACTGATTATTAAGGCAGTGTGAACACTAATGCTACAATACGCAGCAGCTTTACTCTCAAGGCAGTGATTGTCTACACATTCAAGTTGGACACTAAGCTAACCAAGCAAAAAAGAGGAAAGTCACCTTATCCCATATATTGGACAACAGAACCCTAACTGATAGTACTTCTCCGAACACCAACTAGACACCAAGTACTCTACCAGGAAAGAAGAGCATGCTATGATCAGCATCGTTTGGGTCTTCCAGAGAAAATAAGAGTTGGTTCAGGAGGTGCTTAATTTGAGAATATGTAAACAGCTGATGGAGTGTGCAGGAAGCTAGCTGTCAAGCCAGTGATACAATCTAAGCCTCCCATGAAAAGGGACAACAGACAGACTAGGGAGTAATCTTCCTGAGGGGTTTTTGAGCTAAGTGTTACTGCAGATAGCCACTGGGTTCGGGTGGAATCTTGGTAAGTCAAATCCCCCAGACATTTCACTTGTGTAAATAGGGTCACACAAGTTTCTTCCAATTCAAAATCACCCCCTCAATAATACAAATGCAGATTTTGGCCCTACATATCATTAGGAGGACCCTGGGATGCCCTGGGAAAGAGGAAGGCAGTAAAGTGCTTGTAAAGTTCCCAGTCTCGAGTGTATGTGACTTCCTGTCATAGAAGGCCAGAAAGGGCCAGCTCTTCAGAACAGGGAGGACTCTATCCTAGCAGGCACTGGCAAGGAAACAAGACTAGAAAATCTTAGAAGGTTTCAGTGTTGGGGGATAGAGACTGAGTAGACCTTAGATGTGTGGGAGTCAGAGGTTAGGCAAGACAGAGAAGGAAACAATGTACTAATAATAGTCGACAAGGACAATACCAGCATATATTTGTGCATTGAATATAGTCAAAAAGATACACGTGATAACCTCTAAATGTATGTATTGAAATCCACAATGTATAAGAGGAGAAAAAGAGAAAGAGAGAGAGAGAAGAGATAAAGAACCTGCCATAGAGGTGGGTTAGGGGGGGGGGAGGGAAGTGGCGACATTGGTGGTGGAACATGGGCACTGGTGGAGGGATGGATGCTGGAACACTGTATAACCGAAACCCAAACATGAACATCTTTGTAATTGTATATCTCACTGTGGTATAATAAAATTTTAAAAAATAAAAAAATAAAGTTCTAAGTAGGGCCCAGTAAATAGAGAAGACTAAAACATTATTCATGGCCATCAACAGAATCGAAAGCCATCCTCATATCTCCTACTTACTCAGTCACAAATGGCAACATCCTCTGGGATATCGTTTTCTGGATCTGCAATCACGTGTCACTTTGTTCACTCATTCTTTGTTTCACTGGTAACTATATCATCCTCTCACACCCCCAAAATTTATGTTCTGGACTGCTTGTTCTGCCCACTCATGAGCTAGTCATTCACCACGTTCTACCCAATTCATTCATCTTAATGCATTTATTTAGTGACTCCTACAGGAAAACCACTGACTCTGTAACTAAGATGGTATATGTCCTTTAATGTTGCATACACACTGAAGAAAGGACCTAAGCTGTTCAAACTATTTTATCAGTATACTCAAGAGTATGATGTGGATGAAGCAGGAATGAATCAAATAAGTCCACACTTGCAGTTAGCAAAAGTTTAACAAAGCATGCATGACAGTTTGTCATTTCTCTCACCTGTGATTTCCTTGGTTCCCCCATTGGTGTGCTTAAAGCGGTCTCCTTCCACACGGACACTTGGACATAGCACATCTGAAAAAAAGCAAGAGAAAGCAGCTTAGCAATAGCCCACACTTACCTCATATGAACACCACTATTTCCACTGTCAGATATCAGTGCCTAGAGCAGATTTGGCAACAGTGCCACATTTACTTATTATCCCGTTACCTTCTATTTGTTGGACATCAGCTCTGTAAATTTTGTGTTCTACAATAAAAATGTAATATAACTGAGCAATCTTATACAAGAAACTGAAAACCACATTCATTAGAGGGAGCTAGAGACCAAAACTGATACAATGCATTCACATATGTCTTAAGTCACTGGAAAAGAGATTAGCTGCTGGGAGTCCAGGATATGGGTCCAATACCTTGTTCAAACACCCAGAAAGGTGATATCTGAGTTTCCTCTTATGTAATTGCTAAGATTTAACCAGACCAAAGAAAGAAAAGTGGCACTGGTAAGGGAACTTTATCTCTAAAAGCACGGTTACAAATACAAAGAAAAAAAAAACTCTAAGACAGTGGAATGTCTGCACAGTGGGAACTGTATACCAAACCAATCAGCAAGGTGTGCCCTCATATGCCACCCAAAGAGAATTAGGTACAATTTAAGAAGAAACATTTCAAAGGGAGGCAAACTGTTTAGTTTTGCAAAGACAATAGTGGAATTATACCATTAAAAAAGAAAAGAAAAAATATGTAGCACATGACTTAAATATCTTATCTAATTATCTTCATATCTAATTATTTTCATATCTTCTTATCTAATTATCCTCACTAAAAACAAAAAATTATAAGGAAAAAGTACACCTTCATAAGACTTAAAAGTCCTCAAAAGAGGGAGAGAAAACACTGCACAGCAAGTAATGCACTAGCCTTCCTTTTTTTTCCTTTCTTTTTTTTCTTTTTGGGTCACACATGGCGATGCTCAGGGGTTACTCCTGGCTATGCACTCGGGGATTACTCCTGGCAGTGCTCAGGGGATGCCGGGATCGAACCCAGGTCTAGCCTTTCATGCGACCCTGACCCATGTTTGATTCCCAGCACCAGGAGTGATCCTGAGCACAGTCAGGACAAACAAACAATCCCAGAAAGAGCACCAACTTTGAGTTTGATACTCTAGGTCTAAAGGTTAGGTATACTGATAAGCTCGGTGACCTGGTCAAGCTATGATCATCATGAGACATTGACTTACATAGCCCACACTTGTCTGAGGATTGTTTTGAAGAGTGGGCAAGAGCAAGTCTTCAACAGAGTGGACCTAATAAGGAAGCTCTCAAATCTAAGGCAACTTTGAGATTGCTCGCCCTTCTCAAGAAGCAATCTAGTAACACACAATTATCATAGTCACACATTAAGCAATTTCACTTTGCATTAATTCTATGTGCTATAGTGCTATAACTTCTTTTCTTATTTGAGAGCTAGTTCAAGAGTTGAGGGGAGAGACCTATCCATAGTGAAAGTTAAGAATGAATATTTCCAGATCTGGAGAAGATATTTTTAATGTTTATCCTACAAGGCACCACAAGGTCTGACAAGCTTTTTTGGAAGGGGTTATTTTGGAAACAGCACCACGCTGCCTGTCTAGGACCCAAAACAAGAGGATATAGAAGTGTGTCAATATTTAGACAGCTCCACCCAGGACAGTGGCAGCTGTGGGGTGGCATCAATTGCTTTAATTCTGGCAGGTGGGCCAGAGAGCCTGGCCAGGAATACTGTGTCATTTAAAGGAAGCTGACTCCGGAGACTCTATACTTGAAGATAAGAAAACCTTTGTGGGCAGACGCTGGAACTCAGAACTGGTTAGTGAGTCTTAGCTCAGTGAGAGACTTCAGGGAGGACTGATTCCCAATACAAGATATAAAGTGCAGGCTATAAAGAAACATAGTAAGGAAATAAAAACTGGGCAACAGTAATAGAAAAGACCCTGAAAATTATACTGTGAACAGATTCTGCCAAGTAGTTAAGGTGGGGAGTGGGGGTAAGATTTTCGTGGAGAGATGTGTACTCTATTGTGTTGGGTACAGTGTTGGAACATAGTATGCTGGGAACTCTATTGTTAACAATATGGTACATAAAATTTGTTAATAATTTGATTTTTAAAAATGTAAGGGACTACAAAGATAGTAAAGTAAGCAGAGTGGTTTCCTTGCATGTGGCTGGACTTAACTTGATCCTTGACACCCCAGAAAGTTCCCCAAACCTGTCAAGAGTTATCCCTGAGTGCAGAGACAGAAGTTAGCCCTGAGCATCACTGGATGTGACCCAAGAACCAAAAACCAAAAAAAACTAATTAATAAATAAATATTTTAAAATAGAAATAATTACTAAGACAACCAGAAAATTTCCTTTAGGAGCCATTCATAAGCCTCACAATAGTTCAAAGGCTTAAGGGGAATTTATAGCATAATTAGCAAGTCAGAACCCATGGTTCTTAATATACCCTTTCCAGTTTCCCTAGGAATATTGGACAGAGATAGGGTAAAGTCAAAAGTTCCAATTAGCCTACCACTATATTTGTTTAGCCCAGATATTTTCATAACATGCATAATTTTCTATTATTTGCACATTGACTATTTAAAGCATAATATTTATAGAGCTGCAGAGATGATCCCGGCATGGAGGTAGCCATAGGGACACATATGGAATAATAGTCACAGCCTGGTCTTTCAGAGTACTCTTAGTATAGTGTTGGAATATAGTATGCTCATAGGTATTCATCATGACAGACTTGGAATCCAAATGTGAGGTGTCAGAGCTGCTATAACAGCACTATGTCTCCTGGCTCTCAAATTCCTCAACCTCACCCTCTGAAATACTGCAGCTCCCCAAGACCTGGTCTCATTGACCACAATCTGGGTAAGGATTCCTTCTTGCCTGCACTGTTTCTGAGAGCAGATGGTACTGGGTTAAAAGTGCTGACTGTCTTATCTAGGGCACGTAGTGCCCAACAGTTCTATGTCCCTAGTGGTTAAGAGCATAAAAGCCAGTGGTGTTTCATCTCTGAAGATACCTTTAATGTCGTAAGGTGTTTTTCCTATGCTTTTTTTTCTATGTACATTATAGATTCATGTCTGATGTTGAGATCTAGAATCCATTTTGATTTGACTTTTGTGCATGGCATTAGAAGGAGGTCTAAGTTCATTTTTACATGTAGCTTCTCAGATTTCCCAGCACCATTTGTTGAAGAGGCTTTTTTCTCCATTTAATAATTTTTGCTCCTTTATCGAAGATTAAGTGATTGTATATTTGAGAGTGTGCTTCAGGATATTCAGTTCTATTCCATAGGTCTACAGCTCTGCCTCTACACCAATATGGAAGCAAAGATAAACAAATGGGATTATATAAAACTGAAAAGTTTCTGCACCTCAAAAGAAATGGTGGCCAAGATACAGAGACAGCCCACAAATTGGGAAAGAATATTCACCCAAAGCCCATCTGACAAGGGGTTAGTATCCAGGATATACTAGATACTGGTAGAACTTTTAAAGACGAAAACAGCCAATCCCATCAAAAAATGGGGAGAAATGAACAGGAACTTCCAAAAAAGAAGAAATTTGAATGGACAAAAGGCATATGAAAAGTGCTCTTCATCATTAATCATCTGGGAGATGCAAATCAGAACAACAATGAGGTATCATCTCATACCTCAAAGACTGGGACACATACAAAAGAGCAAGATCAACATGTGGTAGCATGTATGCAGGGAGAAAGGGACTCTCATCCACTGTTGGTGGAAGTGCCAACTGGTCCAGCCCTTTTGGAAAACAATATGGACCTTCCTCCAAAAACTAAATATTGAGCTCCCATTTGACCCAGCAATACCACTCCTGAGAATATACCCTGGAGACCCAAAAACACACAGCAGAAGCACTATCTCCACTTCTATATTCATTGCAGCTCTATTCATGATAGCCAGAATCTGTAACAACCTAAATGCCTGAGAACAGAAGACTGGATAAAGAAACTGTGGTACATCTACACAATGGAATACTATGCAGCTGTCAGAAAAGATGAAGTCATGAAATTTACCTGCAAATGGATGGACATTGAGACTATCATGCTGAGTGAAATTGGTCAGAAGGAAAAGGACAGATATAGAATGACTGCATTCATTAATGGGATATAAATATATACCAGTATTCTATTAATTGTGGGAAATGGTAATGCCAGACTATAACTCAGCATTGAATATACACAAAGAGACTTACATGATAAACTCTAAATGTCTGTAGGGTAAGCCACTATGTTTAAGAGAAAAGAGAGATACAGAGACAGAGACAGAGACAGATAAAGGGAGAAGGAGAGGGAAAAAGCGCCTGCTATAGAAGCAGGCTGGGGGTGGTGGGAGGAAATGTGGGGACATTGGTGGTAGAAATGAGGCACTGGTGAAGGGACAGGCGCTGGAACACTGTATGACAGAGACACAATTATGAACATCATTGTAATTGTACATCTTATGGTGGTATAATTAAAATAATTTTTAAATTGTATCTGGAAAAAATAGAATTTTTATTTTATTTTTGATACAATTTGCATAAAGAAACTGACATTTTCATATTGACTTTGTTGCTCGGGGGCTTTATATTTACTTAATAAATTTTAAAATTCACTTGTTAATTCTAATAATTCTGTTAATCATAAAACAAAGAGTATGAAAGTCTATGGGACCTTAGTTCATAGCTCCAGGGACTAAACCTAACTTGAGTTCATGTTGAACAAAAAGTGATCAGTAAAACCTGAACTTAATGGACAATGCTGAATGGTAGACTAGACACTCTTCCAGGCATGGCTTTATCGTGATGTAAGAACATCCCAAAGACTCCAAGGCTCCTCCCACAGAGGTATGACAAATACGAGGAGTCATTGTCAATTAATCACATCTCCTTTCTCACTAAAAGAATACCACTGTTCCAAATGATGAAGTTAAGGAGAACAGCCATGGTTGGTTGGTCTCTTCCAATCACAGTGCTTCAGTGCCCTACCAGTGCAGATACCCCATAGCTTGGAGGAGACATAGGAGGCACCTTGGGTCAAATAAATAAATTTCAGAAGTTTGGTAGTCTTGGGGAAATTGTGCCTTCTTGGGGGAAAAGCTGATGTTTCTGAAAAAAAAAGGATAGAGGTGAATATAGGGTGGCAAGTTTGGTCTACCTTCTTCCCCCACTTATGGAAAATGAACTCTGGGAGAATTCAAGAGATAAGAACAACATCAATAATCCAAAGACAGTGAAAAACAGGAAAGAACAACAACAAAGCCATTCTATTTGTTTAAGTTTAGCACACTTGGATTTTCTTTATTTATGCTGAGTGTACTCAAAACCTGTGTGCATTCTTAACTTGCAAGCAGCAATGATAAATGGGCTAAAGGATATGAAGCAGATTATCTTTCTGCTTTGGGGGGGTAGGAAGTAGTATCTGGCCACACTTAGATATGATATGATCAGGGCTTAAGCCTGGCTCTGCCCTCCCAGATCACTTCCAGCAGTACTCAGGGAACCATATGCAGTGTCCAGGATCAAACTAGGAACTGCAGCATACAAGACAAGCATCTTAACCCCTGTCCTATGTCTGCAGTCTCAAGTGCTTATCTGTCAGAATGACTGAGGTCAATAAGTGAAGACAATAGTGGATACTTAATTTTCCTCATAAAATGCTACACTGAAAGACAAAGCTGCCTTCACTTCCCAGTCAGTATGAATTACCAAAGCAATAATTCATGGTCAACCTAAGAAAGCATTCTGGAATTAAAGGTAGGGTTATAGTCTCAAGAATCAAAATGTGTATTAAATTAGTTCTTGGTTACTGGGTTGCTTTACTTTTATGGCAAAGTGTTAACATATAAACAGAAAGGACTGGTATAAAAAAAAAAAACCTTGGTTCCTAGGACTTCATTTATTACAATCTCTTGATAGCAAGTTTTCCATCAGTCTTTCGGACGTGAAACCTCCTAGACTTTTTGGAGGTGAAAAACTATCTATTCCACAGTATCAATTCTATTTTACTAATCCAGAGCAGATATTTAAAGGGAAATGCCAGAAATTCACTGGAAAAATCCTACAACTTAACTTGTCCTTAGTTTACCATAAGTAGCAAGAGGAGAGTGTATTTACACATTAGGAGAAAGAAGCATTTGACTTTCTGATATCCTTATAACTGAACAAACCATGGGTTCTGTCTGAAGAAGACACAACCCGACCATTCCCTGGCTCACAAACAAGTTTCTCCAACTGGGGAAATAGGGTTCTGGCAATCTAATGCCAAACACCTATCAACCACTTAACTGTGTTTTATCTACAACAACCGTTCCTGGTGGTCGATTTGGTCCTCATTACTGAGACTGAGACATTATCACTATCACTATCTTCCCGTTGATCATCTATTTGCTAGAGCGGGCACCAGTAATATGCCATGCTAGTAGAACCCAAAGGCATCTGCTTGCTCCAGGAACATAAAGAGCCTCAAACCATTATATTAGGTCATGGGAATGACCTAATATAAATGTTACTGGTATTTTGGCATATCAAATACAACACGAGCAGCTTGCCAGGCTTGCCGTGCGGGTGGCATACTCTTGTAGTCACCTCTGAATAAAGCATTTATTGATGAACCGCGGCCGCTAGCAGCAGCCGCGAGCTGGACTGTGATAGTCTGGTCTGCTGGGTGGAGTTGTGAAGAGAGGGAAGTCCGGATGTGGAAAATGGTGGCCCCCATGGATTAAGGGTGGATTAATGGTGGATTAAGGGGAAGCAGAAGGGAGGGGCCCCCTAGGGCCATTTACGGGTCTACGAGCTACATGGAGCTTCGGCTTGTTGCTTATTTCATGATGTCACTGACCATATACTTCCCATTCGTGCCACAAAAGTGATCAGTCAGCTCACAGACTGCCTGAAGCTGAGGTGCCATGTCTAAGTATGCTGAACCAAAGACTCTCAGACATGGGGCAGAGCTGCTCCTTGCTCTCCTTGTGCCCAGCCGCTCATGAGGCTCCCGGGAGGCATGGCGGGTTCTAGCCCTGGCCTACCACCCCAGCAGAGCCTCACAACAAGCCAGAGGACCCCCCAACTCCATGGGGGGCCACCATTTTCCACATCCGGACTTCCCTCTCGTCACAACTCCACCCAGCAGACCAGCCTATCATAGCCCGGATCATCCACACCCACCCTGCAGCAGTTTTTTTTTTCAATCCGGCCCAGGTGTGCTGAACCAGAGACTCTCAGACATGGGGCAGAGCTGCTCCTTGCTCTCCCTGTGCCCAGCCGCTCATGAGGCACCCGAGAGGCATGGCGGTTTCTAGTCCTGGCCTGCCACCCCAGCAGAGCCTCACAACAAGCCAGAGGACCCCCCGACTCCATGGGGGCCGCCATCTTCCACATCCGACTTCCCTCTCATCACAACTTCACCCAGCAGACCAGCCTTTCATAACCAGGATCATCCACACCCAGCCTGCAGCAGTTTTTTTTTTCAATTCGGCCCAGGTATGCTGAACCAGAGACTCTCAGAGATGGGGCAGAGCTGCTCCTTGCTCTCCCTGTGCCCAAACGCTCATGAGATGCCCGGGAGGCATGGCGGGTTCTAGCCCTGGCCTTCCACCCCAGCAGAGCCTCACAACAAGCCAGATGATCCCCGAGACATTATAGTCTCAGTAATTATATCTCACCAGACATTCTGATAAGAGCTATACCAAAGCTGGGGTGCCAGTGGAGGCTACCTCTATCTGGGATGTACTAGAATGTGAAGATACAAGCAGAGTTGAGGAAACAGAGAATCAGGAGAAGCAGAGAAGAGAGTCAAGACAGCTCAGCCAGCAGAGTGGGTGCAATCACTGTCCATTCACCATCTCAGAGGATTCACTGCCCAGTGTCACTAACTGCAAACTAAATGGTGACATTTTAAGTGGGTACAAGGGTATGAGAAGGGAAGAGATGAATCAGATGCCAGGTAGCATCACACATCACAGCCCCACCTCTGTTTCAAGGCCATCCAGGAAATCATCCACATATTCCAACTTTAGAGAGCTACAATATATTGGTTCAGGCTCAGGGCCCCAGTGAAACACTAATAAAATCATAGAGACTCCTGGGGCCTGAAAGTCCCATCTTCAGCTGCCGTGCTCAGCCCAACATGTCAACTTTCTGCAACCTGTAACAGTTCTGCCGGGCTTGGAGTCATCTCTTGGCTGCTTTCCTCAGACACTGTTCCAGCATGCTAAATCCATTAACACATTTAATTGAATCCTCAATATCGTATTTTAGGACTGGTGGTATTATTTACAGGTGGGAAAACAAAAGCATAAAGATGTTAGGGTATTTTAGCTCAAGGCTGCAGAGCCAGCCAGAGGCAAAGTCAGCACATTGGCTCCAGCTCCAGTCTGACCATTCTGCCCAGCAGGTTCTTCCAAGCCACCTGCTTGAGGTCATCCAGCAAATATGGAGCCAAGACAATCTATCTTGTGAGTCTTTCTAATGCGGCCCAAGAGGGCTTATGGGGAATATGGTGCATGTTTTGCATATGACCAACTTGATTCTATCCCAGGTATACTATATTTAGTCCCTCAAACACTACCAGGAAAAACTTCTGAGCACAGAGTCACAATTAGCCCTTAAACACTTCTGGATATGGCCCCAAAGCAAAACATAACTAAAATCTGCTCTGATGGGTGGCCAGCTTGCTGCTTCCTCAGGAGCTCTTCCTGTTTCTGAACAGCCTAGATTTGTAGGGCCTTCCTCGCTCTGAATTCCATTAGAAGTATGAGCTCCCCAAGTTTTGCTTATAGGGTTTGTCCACTAGTCACTTACACTTGACACTGAGTTGGGAAGTGTGGCTCTAAGCAAGAACTTGACCTCAACTTGCCCCTCTGCTGAAACCAAACCCAGATGATCACATATTCTTTCTTAAAAGTCATTTAGGGGCTGGAGCAATAGTCCAGCAAGTAGGGCATTTGCCTTGAACATGGTCAACCGGGTTCAATTCTTAGCATCCCATATGGTCCCCCGAGAAATGCCAGGAGTAGTTCATGAGTTCAGGGCCAGGAATGACCCCTTAGCATTGCTGGCTATGACCCCCGTCCCCCAAATAAAGGGGAAAAAGGCCATTTAGATGTTTCCCTATTCTCTAAGATTCTCCTCTACACACCCCCTGATCCCCAGAAATCTCTCATCTAGAAAACACAGGGGCGGTTGGCTAGTGATGACTACAGTTCTGGCAGTCTCACCTCCCAAAGCTGTAAGCCTGTGTCAATGAAGTGATATGTGTCAACATGGAAGACAGTGCCGAGCATACAGATGTTCACTAAGTGACTGGCAGATTGAATCGCAAAAAAGTGATAGACAAAACTCTGACACTTAGTTTTTGTTCTTAGGAGGAAAGGACACTCAAAACAGTCCAATAGTAGTAACAGAGGAGCCACTTTACCTCCTGAATGGTGGGGTGCTAGGAATGACTCCCACCCTGTCCACACCAACTCTGACATAGCTGGACGTGGCCAGTGCTCCAAAGTGTCTAGGGGGTAGAAGGGCTGCTCTGCAGGTACTGTGCCTGGGATCTGCAGGACTCGAATGGCTTCAAAAACAGGAGACAGGCAGAGTCCTGTGTGAGGAGATCAAACCTTCCCCAGAGCCAGAGAAAAACTTGGCATCAGTTACCACACAAGAACGCCAGATCACACTCAGTCAAAAGGGGCTATACCAGGCCCCAAATAAACCTATCCATGTAAACTAAGAGATTCCACACCAATTTTTATATATGAGTTAAAGACTATTCCTAGAGTACATTACCCAGTCTCCAGCAATAGGGTTATAACCATTCAGTTCCCAGCAGGGAATGCAGGTAAGAAAGAGAAGTACTAGTATCCTCACTGTGTAGCTAATACCAGGTAAAAGCGATTTTAGACCCTCGTGTTGGGGCTGTGCTTGAGCATGAGGATACCAGTTCATACTGTTTAATAATTAAAAATAGACCATCCCACAGCTATCAGGTGGCAAAGTAAGAGCCAGGGCTGGATCACTATTCTAGCAATACATCTCACACTGGAAATCACCCTGGTACATTATAATAAAAAGAAATTGCTATGCATTTATACCATCAAAGTCACACACATGTAATGGAACTTAATCATCTCCTCAATACTTATCCACCCTATAAATACTCATATTTACTGGGTAAATATAGTATCCATATTTCATGAATACCAAGTAGCATTTCCCCCAAAAGAAATAAATTAGTTATTAACTGCTCCAGGGCCCATGCTGATCATGTAGATGAAAAGATGACCTAGCTGCCAGGTTGCAGCTCGACCTCCTGCTCTAGATCTTTCTGGAGATTACTGGTATAATTTTTCTTCTACCCAAAGTAAGTATTTGAGTGGATATTCCTGGATATCCCTGTTGATTAATGGTCAACTCTGAAGACCTTGAAGTTAGAGGGAGAGAGCAGTTGGGTTAGGAGGCTTGGAGTAAATGTTCAGATAGTGCTGAGAGGCTACTCTGGTGGAAAGTGACACAATATGGCAAAATAAGAGAGCAATCCTCTGGACCTGCTGGTGGCTATACATACTGGACCTAGGAGACCAGGGCAGTATGTACTCTGAGAGAACACACAAGGCATGAGGCTCAGTGGCTGGACTGGGCCCAGATAGGGATTTTTCTGGCATTAAAATTATCTGCACCAATAATTTTCTGGAGACTATAAAGGAGGGGAATAAGTGGCAGGAAAATCCCATCAGGTCCATTGCTTCTCTCCGAGTCTGAGCATGTGCCTATTCCTGAGTATGGAATGAACCTGAAATATGCCTAGAGAGAGATCATGTTTTCCAAAGTTACTGGGAATGTGTGAAATCTATAGATTTCTCTACTGCCATGTCAGCTACATGTTTTACGACTAAGAAATAGAATGCATTTTTTTTTGGTTTTAGTTCTTATTGCCCCTTCCCTGACAAGATCATCCTATAAACTAAATGAAATAGTTGATTAGAAGTTGATTGGAGCCACAGTGATAGTACAGCAGATAGTGCATTTGCCTTGCATGCAGTCAACCAAGGTCAATCTCCAGCATCTCACATGGTCCCCTGAGCACTAGCAGAGATAATTTCTGAGTACCGAGCCAAGAGTAATCCTGAGCATTGCCAGGTGTGATCCCAAGAGACCCAAAAAAAATAGAAGTTGATTGGGGTAGGACACTTGAAATCCACACATACTCATTCACTGAGACATCACATAGTTACCCAGTATTTAACACACAAGTCCCGGGTAAGAAATAAGTACAATAAGTCTATTATGTGGCCATATGGCCCCTATCCTCTTGGGGCTTATATGCTAGTGGAAGAAGCAGAGAACAACTCAGAGACAGAAAAGCTAGCTGTCACATGATCAGTGCTATGGAAAACACTACAACAGTGATATGATAAGTGAGGCATTAGCCCACGAAAACCAGGATTCATGATGGATGTGCTGGTCTAGGATTACATTTTAATGAGTTGAATCTTACCAAGAAATTGAAAAGAGCAAGAGTCAGATACATGAAGAGAGGGCAGGCAGAAGGTTTGTGTATGTAGAGCACTGAGGAAGGAGCTTGATTTACCCCGACTGCAGGGAGACCAAGTCCTGAGACAAAAAATAGAGTAATGAGAAAGGAGTTAAGTAACTCCTCTATGAGCAGTTAAATAACTCCTACCTCTCTGAGTTAAATAACTCATCAGAAGAACCCTTATATAGCAAGGTTTGGTTTGGAATTCAGGAGAATGGGGAGGTGGCTCTGTTTATGAGGGAGAGAAGAGTTGTCAACAAGGCTAGAAACAAGATAACTGTCAAAACTGGATGAGTGTGACCTGTCTGAGGAGAGTGATATTTTCATTGCTCCTTGGGTTCTGGAACCACATTCGCCTTCTGGGGATCTCAAGAAATAAAAGTACCAGTAGGTGTCACTAGAGACTCTGAGGACATTTTCTAGGTCTGTCATGGGGAAAGTAGTAGTAGATTATGGTGATTTGGAGCCATTCCATAGGGGATATAGGTGATAAGGCCTCACCAGAGCACAAATCTACTTTTATAGCAGAGAAGACAGGCTGATGGCATATTGAATTTGGAAAGTTCCATTAAGAGATAATACTCTGCCCTAAATATTTGGAAGTCCACAGGAAACCACTATTAGGAACCATAACACAAGTCCATTCTGGACATTTAATATTTGAGATCTTTTTTAAAATTTAGCAAGAAACTGCACTCTGAAAGCCAAACTTTAATATTTCAAGAAAGTACTGTGGATTTTATTTGAAAGTGGTTGATGTTCAGACCATGTTTTAACATTTAAAGTAGCTAATATAGTAAGAAGCATATAGAAAGAACAAGTTTCCAAACAAAGTCTGACATTAAAATATTGGGGAGAAGAGACATAATGGGAATAATAATCTATGAACAGGGAAACCAATAGAATGAGACAGAAAGAAAGAAGAGAAAATGGTGTAGGGCCTTGAGCAGGGAATGTTGTGGCCACAGAGAGCAGTCAACAAAACAAGTCCTGCCCTACAATCACATAAAGAGGGTTACACTGCTTTGGGATTAGCATAGTGCTTATAACGGGTACCCCAAATTCTGGGCAATATTAGAATTAGCTAATACAGAGGAAGAAAATGGGGCTGGAAACTTTAGTAAATAAACTGTTCTTTCCGTCTGACCTCTAGACAGATTGACTTAAACTATACATTTTACATCTAGGAATGATTAATGAAGAAACTCTTTTGTGAAAGTTCAGAAAACCCAAAATGTTTTTGAAACAAACCTTTTTAATTTATAATAATTTCCATCCAGGGGTCTGCAGCTAGCATAGGGATCACACACCCTAATTTGATCAGCTGCACTGCATCTCCCAAGTGAATCTAGGTGTAGCACTGGAGGTCCCCAAATAGTACAGGGTGTGGTCCTGAAGGTTCCTGGACACACTGCAGTGGCCTGGTCACCCCCAGGCCTGTCCAGTCCTGTGGAGACTAAGTGTCTTGGCATTTGGCGCCCTAGCATGTTGGCTAAAATTCCACCAAGAGTGGCTCCAAGCTCCTGAACACTGATTGAAATCCTTGCCTCCAAAACAATTTATAGCAATTTTAAAAATAAAGTTACCAAGAAAATCAGAGATGCTAATTATTCTATTGTTCTATATGCAGGTTTCATTTGTTTCCTCCTGAAACATTAAGCACACTATATTTTTTCTCTTTGGGTCATCCCTAGCAATGCTCAGGGGTTACTCCTGGCTAAGCACTCAGGAATCACTCCTGGCAGTGCTCGGGGTATACGGAATATTGGGTATACGGAATACCGGGATTGAAACTAGGTCAAGGCAAATGCCCTACCCTCTGTACTATTGCTCTGGCCCCATAGCACACTATTATAAGGAACTCGAAAGTGTTAAAAAATGAACTTGGCATATAGAATTGAGGTTAAAACTGAGGTTATAGAGGAAGGAGAGGAGAGGGGAACAAGTAGAAAGGAGCAGATGTGAATGACCCATGGCCAGAAATAGAAGGTTCTGTCACTTTGGTAATAGTAGAGGTACAGTAGTTTTGTTCACCAAAGGAGTGAATATTAACACTATTATAACCACATTATTGCAGCTATAAAGAAATGAAGTGAATATGGTAGTTCAAGAAGAAAAGAAAAGGAAATAGCCACTTATTGAATATCTTGATACAACAAATACATTTACACCGCATTATCTTCCAAACCTGTATGCTACATATGATTTTCCAAAGAGAGATGAGGCCTCACAAGATTACATGACTTCTTAAGAAACGAAATTCATAACATGGATCCAGAATGGAAGCCTGGGTTTTTCTGATTGCACTATCACCAGATGACCACCCACTCCTGGATTCAGAGATGACTACAAGAGTATGCTACCCGCCCGGCAGAGCCTGGCAAGCTACCCGTGTTGTATTTGATATGCCAAATACCAGTAACAATTATAGACCTCATTCCCATGACCTGATGGAATGGTTTGAGGCTCTTTATGTTCCTGGAGCAAGCAGGTGCCCTTGGGCTCTACTTGCATGAGACAGGACATTTGGAGATGTTACTGGTGCCCGCTTGAGCAAATCGATGATGAACGGGAAGACAGTGATACAGTGATACAGTGATACTATCACCATGCTGGCACCATTCTCTGTGAGAGCAGGTAAGGAATAAATACAAACTGCAAGACTAGAAAGGAATTACATAGTGCTTTAGGAAAAATAAGGATTATTTGATCCTCACTTATCCTTGAGAATGAGCAGAATTGATGAAGTTACCACATGACAGGCATGACGAGTGTGAGATGAAGGACAATGGTGGCAGTGATTGCAATAATAAAGCTAGTGGTCACAGTAGTCATTGTGGTAGACTAGGCAATATGGTGGAGGTGGAGGTGGCTATACTCATTCTAGTAGTTATGACGGTAGTTGCGGTTAGAATAGAGAGTAGATTTGAGTGATGAACAGTCAAGAATTTGTTTTGAACTATTAACTTGAATTATGCCTTTCAGTAAATTCCATTTTCCCATGAGTCTGTTCCTTATCTGTAAAAGTGCCTACTACTTACCTCTCGGAGTTCAACGAGAATAAGGTTGAAAGGAGTGAAAAATAATATAGTGACTGATATGCTGAAACTGATCTGCTTAGAACTTAAAATTGCTTAACACCTTTCAAAATAGTTTGCTGCATTAGCTCATAGAATTTTTCCAACTACTTCATGAAGAGGGCAATATCATTACTGTCATATATTTATTTATTTAAAAATAGACAAAAGAATCACAGCACAGAGTGATTTAAATTTTTTTGCCCACAGTGACACGGTTGGTGGGTGGCAGAGTCTGCATCTGGCCTCAAGCAGGAGCAATGCGGATTCCTAGTCCCTGCTCTCCTGCCTGCCGCAGTGTGAGACTGGAGTCTCATTTCCTCTGCACCAGCACTTCTCAGGAGAACCACAGCATCCTACACATCGGGGCACAGAGTCTCTCAAAACCATCTCGGAAACTTTCAACAAACAATTCTATCAGTCCTGTCACATTTAGTCTTTGAATATTCCAGGGACGGGGACATCGTACCTTTCTTGCAGCTATCTATGTCTTTGAACCTTCTCAGTTATAAAGAATGTTGGTTTCCCTGCAGCAAACAAAACCCCCTGTCTGAGTCACAGGACAGAAATTACTTTTCAAGAGGACCTTCTGAGGTATGCATTTTTAGCATCTTCTCCTGCCCCCACTAACAGATTCTAGTCAGTGCCCAAACCACTAAAAATAGAGAGAGAAAAAATTGAAAGTGCACTTTGGTTTCACAATGCAGAACAGTCCCTGCTTCGGTCCTTGACACTATTGGGAGGGTCCACACACAGCTCAGGAAGGCAGATTTCAGATTCTCCCCCAGAAGACCTTCTGCAGGATGGCTGAAAGTCCTGTAGGGCTAAGGGGCCTTAGTGAGAGTGTAGTTGGTGAGGGATTTGCAGAGCCAAGCAGTTGAGCTCAGGGGCATTACTGATGAGACGGGGAAAGGAACTGGATGGTGGAAGGAACAGGTATGGTGAAGGCCAGCAAAACCACGCCACAGTCATGCCGGATGCTGGCTGGACTAATCCAGAGCACAGTCAAGATGAGATCAAGTGGCTGCACTTGCATGTAAATGCCCCACGTGACATTTCCAAGTGTCTGAGTGTGCTCAAGTGCACACTATGTACTACATATACGCATGTATGCATGTGAAGGGGAGCAATCAGCCTGCACCTTCTGGCCCACTTCTCAAAGGTCCTCTGAAGCCAAACCCAGGAACACTATCTCCTGAATGAGTGACTAGGAATCTTTCCATCGGGTGAGTGTGTCTGCTGGGAAATCGATCCTCGGATGATGCACTGGGCTTGAGTGCCTAATCCTTCACTTTAAAAGTTCTGCTTACTGTCTTTGAAACAAAACCATTGATCTAAGTTCACTGACTTCATAGTAATTCAATCCATTCAGCCCAAACAAATTCCCCTTAAACTGCCTCCTTTCTATCTATTTTGTTAGCTGTTCAAAGTGACTAAATCTATGCTTGATATGTGTGACACACTCAATCTTTATAAGATTATCCATGACAGTTTGCTCAATTCTAGAATGGAGTCAATCCACACTTCTAATATTGTGACTTGGGGTTCTAATGGACTTGACAATTGGAAATCTGTTCCAAGTCATCAGATCTTATGCAGAAACTGATCCCCCCCTTGCCATCTTTCAAGATCCCAGGCCAGCTCAGTGAAATGTCATCCAAACCCACCTACCACCACTGACAACCACTGACCATAAACCCTGAGCTCTCACGGGGGTAAAGCAGTGCATAGAACCCCAAACTTATTAGTAGGACTAGAGGCAAAAATTAGAACAACAACCTTCCCTGCTTCTCTACACACGAAGTGCAAAGAGAGGGAGACTCATTCCAGTGTACTATGGAAATCCTACGGAGCACTGAGGGCTACGTTTGCGCTAAGCCCTTGGAGCAGAGAATAAACTTGTGGCACAGTGGGAGGAGAAGGAAAAGCCAGAGACAAGGCAGGGAGCAAGATCCCAGAAGGCCTGTCACTAGGTTCTAGTGACAGCAATGACCTTGGCTCACTGTGGCTTCAGCACATGGTCTTTCCTCTCAGTGTTAGGAAAGCAGAAAACTGGCTAAATGAGCTAAAAGGGCCTCCCCACAGGGACATTCCTGCCTCCCTCAGTCCGTGGTTCTCAGGGGAGATGCGCAAAACAAGATATAGTGCTATTTATTTCTTCCAGTCCTGGCCACATGCTCTCCATTATTAGCATGTGGCTTGGGATCAGACATATCTGTGTCCATACTCAGGGTCATGTCCCCAGACTCAGTGCAGCAATGGCAAAGGCAGGCGGTGAGGACAAGAGATGAGAGGCCCCAAAAGGCCGAGGAGATGTGCAGTCCTCCACTCAGTCGAGATCCATATATGTCTGGTGGGAACAGAGAGGCCCCTTACTGGGCTCAGGGTCACTGTGTAGAGGTATATCTGACCAGATCAACTCCCGTTGGCTCCAGAAGCTGTCCCTGGAGGGGTGCTGGCGGTGAGTTACTGGAATGGCCACTAAGTGCATTCTCACATGGCTCGGATGAGGTTAGTGGAAAATCACAGCCAGATGTGGGGACAGCAGGCAGGGGCTTGTGACTTCCCCTCAAACAACCAGCGTGTAAAGGTAAAGTTGCAACTAGAGTGGGCCACAACACAAGGGCAGGGTAGGCACCTCGGGACACACTGGGTAGGTGAGGCCACTGCCCCATGAGCTCTCCTCTCCAGGGAGTAGCCCAGAACTGCGCCTTCCATGGCTGACTGCAATCAACTCAGAGGCTTTGTGAAAAAGCCCACAGTTCACAGTTCGGGTGAGACTAGAAAGTCCCACCACCTGCAGCCTGGGCTTTGCTGTCATCCCATCCTTCTACCAACACAGAGAGAGGGTGCAGGGTCTGCAGATCATCTTCAGCTCCAAGTAACTCTCATTCTTCCTCCAGAGACCATCAGCCAGTACCTTGCTTCTTCCTCATTTTCTCATGAAGCCTCAGTTTCCTCGTCTGAGAATGATGATGTATTAGCTGGACTTTGAGGTCAACGTTCTCCCCTCACTTCCTAATGTCCAGCAACCCCCTCCTCCTTTATCCCTCCTGGTTTCATCCACGTCCTCTTCCAACAGGCTTTGCTATCCAGGGGTCTGATCTGATTGATCAGTCCACAGAGCAGCTCAGAAACATCGTGCTCTACATCTGCTCATTTTCCCCTTTTCCTCACTTAATCCACTTTCTCCAGATCAGCAGTAAAAGATGTCACATTTCCAGCCCTTTCTGCAGCAGGTCAGGACCCAGGGAGAATGACCCTCACCCCAAGCATGACCTTGACTGGGTAGTAGCGTCAGGAGTCAAGAACCTCAATCTCAGCTCCTCTTACTCCAAACTGCTTCTCCGGGACCCAGAACTTTCTTTGAATTTTCTCCCCACATTATGCCCTCGTAGTCAACTAGAATTAACTAGTCTGAAACCAGGACACTCATTCTCCTGCTCCTTACACTTTTCTCCCATCTGCCTCCCCTGGAAATGTGAGTCTTCCCAAGTGTGTTGAGGTATTAGAAAGTGAAGTGAGGGGCCCGGAGCGATAGCCCAGCAAGCAGGTAGGGCGTTTGCCTTACCTTGGCGGGCCCATGCCGACCAGGTTCGATCCCCTGCATCCCATATGGTCCCACGAGGCACCGCCAGGAGTAATTCCTGAGTGCAGAGTCAGGAGAAACTCCTGAGAGGAGGAGGAGGAGGAGGAGGAGGAGGAGGAGGAGGAGGAGGAGGAGGAGGAGGAGGAGGAGGAGGAGGAGGAGGAGGAGGAGGAGGAGGAGGAGGAGGAGGAGGAGGAGGAGGAGGAGGAGGAGGAGGAGGAAGGAGAAGAAGAAGAAGAAGAAAGAAGAAGAAGAAGAAGAAGAAGAAGAAGAAAGAAGAAGAAGAAGAAGAAGAAGAAAGAAGAAGAAGAAGAAGAAGAAGAAGAAGAAGAAGAAGAAGAAGAAGAAGAAGAAGAAGAAGAAGAAGAAGAAGAAGAAGGTGAAGTGAAAACTGAAATGGAGATGGCACTGTTATCTTGCTGTGTTGAACATTAGGAAACTGGTGTGTGGGTGTGTGTGTGTGTGTGTGCATTTTTAAATTTCTCCGGGCTCTGGCTGATGTCCCTCTTAGGTGGGCGATGTATGAAATAGTGGGGAGTAGGCATAGATTCATCAGATCATCCCCTTCATTTAAATCATCAGAATGTAGGCAAAAAATCTGCTCAAATTCACAAAGCTAACAAATAGCATAAGAAATTGTGTGTGTGTGTGTGTGTGTGTGTGTTGGGGGGAATGCAAACGTGTATGAGTGCTTGTGTGCTTGTGCTTAGGGGAGCTGTGTACATGTGTTAAACCCAAAGAATCCAGAGTCTGTATAATTAAGAGAACAAAGACATATTTTACAGCTAAACAACTCATTTAGCATATAGTTGGGATGATTGTTTACCTTCAGTCTTTCAGTAAATGTAAGGCTTTAGGGCAGCCATTGCATATTATTGGCCACATTTCCTGGAAACTCCCTACAACTGGTAAAACCCTGTCACAACTGTGAAACAAGTTCAGCCAGGAGAAGATTGGCTCCTGGTGCTACAGAAATGCAGCATTTCTCCATACATTCAATTATATAGATGTATATTTACAGAGACACATATATTTATTTATATTTAGGCTGCCTAAATTGCAAGTGCCAATTTAGTTGTGTCCACTATATTTTATCCTTTTATCTACTCAGACTAAAGTACTGTGTGAAATACACAGCTAACAGCCATGGGTTAGAACACTAGGCATGACATGATTCAAATAATGAGATGGTCACACCTGTCGGCACATTATACACTGCAGTTAGGATGCCACCAAGGACAAAAAGTGCTATGTTGGCATGCGGCCCCCGAGGAGGCACTGACAAAGGCAGTATGATGCTTCATGCCTGACCTGGAGCCCTCTTTAGTTCTACTTGGCCATAGATCATTGTGAGGTCCAACATTCATGAGAATTCCAGAAGAATATATGAGTAACTCCTATACAGGCCAGGCAAGGAGCATTCTAATGCAAGGGGGCATTTGTAAGCTAAGAAACATTAGTAATGCAAAGGGGCAGAAGATAACAGTATGAGGTTTGATAGTAACCAAGACAAAAAAGAAAAGGAAAACAGAAATTTCCCCTTCTAAGAGGAATTCTACCCACTCCATTCAATACGCAAGGAGGGAATAGAGGTCCCTATAAAAGATGTTGGTGGAGGGACGATGGCTATCACCACTCTGAACAGCCAATGAGGCCAGAAATGTTCTCAGTGAGTGAATGTGGATGCCTATGGTTATCATGGCTTGGAGAGAGCACCATTAGAGTGAAACCTGCCAGTCACCCGGCTGTGAAATGCTGGCCCAGAGGGGTAACTAAAGAATTACTTCCAGCTGCTGAAACCCCACAGCTCTCAAAGCTATGCATGACAACGATTTTTAATTAGTCTGAATAGGGATTTCCGGATGCATTTCCACATCACTGTGGAACGAGGGTATTGAGGACCCAGAGGCATTTGGATTCCCATCCTGGGGCCCTGGTGATTCATAACCAGCAGAGCACCCCACCATTATTTCCTCCTGGGATCAGCCCCACCAACTGCATCATATTATAGAGGAAAACTTCACAGAACACCAACTGTCTGGAGACCCAGGATGTGGCATGTGCCCTCTGACCAGGGTCTGCTAGACTGATGACTCCAGTCCACCCGGAGTGCCCAAGTTGCTAAAGGCAGCAGCTGGTCTCCAGTCCTGGTCCATAACAGGGCGACACTGGCCGTTGCTACTGGGGCCCAGGGGCACAGCGCCACCACCAGGTCAACGTGGAACAGTCGGATAAGTGCAGACGCAGCCAAAGAGCACCCTCGGACTTCCTGATAGCCCAAACTCACAGCTGTGAGTTGGTCAGAACTCCAACAACTCAGGACCAAGTTTCCTGAGAAGTTAAACCACCAAAGTTAGGTACGAGGGAGTAACACCCACAAACAGCCTCTAGCTCACCATACAAACTCATTTATCAGGCTTCAGAGACCCATAAATAAACCTCAAAGGAGGTCAGAAGCCATACTTAAGAAGCTCATTTATGGCCTGATCCAAAGACTCATCTCTCGAAATCAACAAGTGACAGAGATGCTTCTGGTTCCAGTTCCCGTGCCAGTCTACACCTATGTCTACTGAGGCATCCTCGAGGGTGATGAATAAGCCCCTTGCCCATATAAATAGAGCCCCAGCAGCCAAAACCCTCCACACTCCACACTCACCTCCATGTTCAAGGCCAGACTCCATTGCTGGATGAGCTTCACCCAGAAATTAATCCATTGAAAACTCAAGTATGCGGGGTTTCTGGCTGAAATCTCCACATTTTCACGGAGTCGGGATTGGGCTACCTTCCCCTATTTCTCTGTTCTTCTAGAAAGCCTGGCAGTCTAGCCCATGACCCAAAGTCACCACCCAGTTAAAAATTTAACTCGAACTTCATAATCCTGTTAAAGATTTTGGAATTCCTTGTGTGACATCTCAAATTCTACAATACTGATACACCAAGTAGTACACAAAATGTAAAGGGATGTAAAGTAGAAGGCAACCAACAATAACATATATACTCATAAAAACCTATCTGTAACAATATATCAGTAATATCTTATGGCTTAATAGGCACATGGTTAGATTTAGCACCCTTCACTAACTTTCTCCTAAGAAAACATATCTTGATTGTTTTTAGCAAATTATCTAAAAAAAGCAACAAAATTAATCATTGACAGTCTGCTATAAGGGCAGACTTAAGGGGTGGTTGGGAAAATTAGAAATCATAGTGGTGGGAAGTTGCATGGTGATGGGACTGGAAAGGAATATCAAATGTCTGTAACAAATTAACATGAACAACTTTGTTAATAAATTGAGCAAAAATCCACTAAGTTCAATAAGTGAGTGCAATAACAGAGATGGTCCAGTTTGCACTTAACAGCTTAGTAAGTAAAACTTTCATCTCTTGCCATTATGAGACAGATGTTGTAATAAGCAATATAAAGTAAATGAATTAGTGTCTGCTAAGGGAGCAGGCTTGCAGGGTAGGTTGGAAACTATGGATTTTGGTGGTGGTAAGGGCACATTGGTGGAACTGGTGTTGGAATAGTGAATACCTTAAACAATTGTGTGGTGAACAAATTTGTAAATAACAGTGTTCAAAATAAAATTTAAAAAAAAAGATGTTGCCCAAGATTCTCTTTGGAAGATAGTGGCAGTGATTTAGATTTCCTGCCATCATATCAGAACACATCATCTGAGGTCAACAAACTTTACTCTCTGTAAAGAGAAGTCAGACAATAATTACATCAGACTGCAGGCTGTGAGGTCTCTGCTGAAACTGCTCAATGTGTGGTTACAGGCCAAAAGTAGTCAGAGAAGATGCAAAAACAAGTTGACATAGCTGCATTTGATGAAACACAATTTGTAAGAATGGTGACAATTTTATAGCTTTGACGTGCAGGCTGTTGTCTCCTATTTAAGGAGGACCTTGCCTTCTAAAACAAGCTCCATCCTTCACAAAATTCAGCATCAAGGAACTTTCAGATATTTCCAATTCCCTTCCTATGACAGAGAACTCATTTCAGTTATATTAGATTTCATAACCTTGAATTCTGACCTCTCTGTTTCATCTCTCCCTCAGATGAGAAGATTAGCAATGCTGCATCATAGCGATGTTGTGCACTAGCTACAGGGGCAGTAACTGGCTGTGGAACTCAGTGTAATGGCCACTAACTATTCTGAGTTGACCTGCTGTGACGGCACCAAACGTGTGCACAAATTGTGCTGGATGTTTCCTTGGATGGTTATTATATAGCATGTTACAAAGGAAACATTTTCGTGCATCTTTCGTCTGCTCTAGGAAGTAGGGAGTGATTTTTTTTTCTTCACTTTACAAGAAATACATAGCTTAAAGAATCAATTTGGCAAAATTACCCAAAACCAAAGTTTGGCTTTTTCTTTTCTTTTCTTTTTTTTTTTTCTTTTTTGGGTCACACCCGGCGATGCTCAGGGGTTACTCTTGGCTCTGCACTCAGGAATTACCCCTGGCGGTGCTGGGGGACCATATGGGATGCCAGGGATCGAACCCGGGCGGCACAGGCCAGCCATGTGCAAGGCAAACGCCCTACCCGCTGGGCTATCGCTCCGGCCCCTAAGTTTGGCTTTTAGACTCGGTCATGATGTTATAAAGTCAGAGTTCACAGTTCTGAGAGAGACCAGGCAGACCTTGACCCAGACTTCCCTAGAGACCCTGCCTACAATCCTCTCTTACATTCTAATGCATACACCCTCTCAAAAGGTTTAGTATCCCATCCACCAGCCATAAAAGAGGGTGTAAAAGGGGGTAAAGAGCTTAGGGGAATACAATCTCCTGTGACTCTCCCAAGCTCAATTTGACCCAAGAGCACTAACAGATACTAACAGAAGAAATGCAGTCAGGTATTTCAGAAGAAGCAGTCAGTTGGAGAAAAGTCATATAGGTTCATTTAAAGGAAGAGATTACTTAACAGGTTGGGAATCACTGACATAAATGACTAATATTTCAATCATGCTTCTGAAAAGTAATAAATCTACAGAAAAGCATATACAGAGAGATGAAAGATAATGGAGATAAAATGGGTGCCTAAAATGACACCATGTATACATAAGTATTTATGATTTAGAATGTAACAAGAGGAAACATGTGTAGATGTGTGTGTTCGTGGCTATCACTGTGCTCACACTTTCACATCAGCTCCATTCAATTCTCTCAATACTCTCCACAGAAGATGGATACCATCTTTTTTCTGTGTACCCAAGAAGAAAGAAGTTAGGCAGCTAGTCTAAGGCTGCACTGTGGATGAGAAAAGAGAAGGACTACGCCAGTGCTAGGCCTGGTGCCGTGTCCTAAGCAAGCTGGCCAACACCACCGCTCCTCAAGGAGAGAGAATCGCAGTGGGCATTCAGGAGTGCCTTGTGCGGCTTTCTTCTGGTGATTTACCAAAGGAACAAATCCACAAGCCTACTCAGGCAGAGCTCATTGATGTAGGGGTGTCCCTTACTGTGTCCTTATAAGAAATAAAAAGTAAAGAGCATGATGGACAGTGAGAGAACAGAAGAAATGAAATCACAAGCAACTTGCAGTGGAGTGGGAAATGCCTGCTCTAAAGATGAGCCACGTTTATGATTCAATAGCAACCAAAGGAAGACCCTGATCTGGGGGTTGATGTCTGGAGCATACAGTTTCAGGTTGAGACAGGGTCAGGCACGGGTGTGCACCAGCACACTTGGGTCTGGACATCAGAGCTGGAAAACCATGTTTCTCTGCCTCGGTGTAGACAAATTAGAAAATAAATTTAGAATGAATTTGTTTTCATTATTGTAATTTAAAAATCAGCATCTAATAAGAATTAAGTAACCAAATGAGTATAGAGGGTGACCATCATCAAAACAAGTTTTCCTAAGGGAACTTGCAGTGACCTTTAGATAATGGGTGGGGGCCTGGTCTGAATTGCTTCTTGAGGCTGACGTGGTCTGCACAGCCAAACCACAGACATCCACTTGGAGGCTCCAAAGCCACAGCTGCTGTTGCCACTGGCTCCTCCCTGGCCTTCGAATCCACCCAGAGGACTAGCTGGGTGGGATACCTTATAGCCAAATACATGTTCCTAGATTTTACATATGTGTCCTTAGAGAGTTATTACATGCATTTCCTATGAACATATGGTGTTCAGAGGGCTGTGCATGAGATGGAGCTGTGTGGTGAGAAATTACTTTTGTAGATTTAGTATATGTGGGGGTAGTATGCTGAGATGGTATTTGAGCCTTGGCATGGCATGCATATGTACCTCTGTGTGATACCTTCATAAAAGTTATATATATGTACATATATTATCTGTGAAGTGTTTGTATACTTGTATGTGTCATTTAAGTGTTGGTGCACATATGACATACATGTAATCCATATGTGGAGTATATCGTGTATTTGTGTTACGTGTCTGGTATGTGCTATATGCAAATGTGTTATGTGTGAATGATATATGTGTGTATCTACATGTGGTTGTTATGTCTGTGTATATATACGGCATATGCTGATGTGTAGTGAGTTGTATGTTTTTATGTTGTCTACATATGTGTGGTACGTATATGCATGTGGTTGTCTACATATGTGTGAATGTATATGCATGAGTGTGTTAGTTGTGTTCTAAATGTGGTATATGTAGCTGTATTATGTATGTGTGGTATGAGTGTTATATATTGTTATATATAGTGTATTTGTAGGTGCTATTTTGCTGTGCCTGTGGGATATGAATGTATGGCATGTACAATATGTGTGGGATATGTGTGAAACTGTATGATATGTCCTTATATTTCAACATAGTAATGTGTGTATCATGTAGTATGTGTATATGGCATATGTTTCTATGAATGGGAAACGTGTAGAGTTGTGATCTGTTTTCTTTTATATATGGGGTACATGTATATGCAGTACATAGTGTGTGTGTAGTGTAGTGTGTATGAGATATGTAGAGTGTGTGTGTATTTTTCACTTTACTGTTGTCTCTGGATCACACAGAACGATGTAGAGATCGGTATGAGAAGTAGGACAGTGGTCAGGAAACCTGAGTCATTAGGGTCAATGTCACCAGTGTTGCTTTATCCTCTGATGATTACAAGGTTCCAGTTCAAAAGAAACTGGATATAAAGAAATGCTGAGCCCAGTCATGGCCCAGACTTGTCAACAGCCAACCCAGACCTTGGGTTATCACTGAGTCTTCAGGCAGACTGGCTACTTCCAGGGTTGGTAGTAAACTCTGCTCAGGTGAGAAAAGACTCATGGGAGAGACCTCACCATGTGTCCTGGGTGTCCTGGGTGCAGATAAGCTGCCTTCTAAAATGTGAGTTACACTTCTTTCCTCCTAAGTGCTCCTAGCTGCTGCCTGCCACCCCCCATCATGAACCCCTGAGCACAGGAACTCCCCCACTGCAGGTCCTGTGCTTGGTTGCTGCTTCTTCCTGGAACACAGAGCCCATAAATCTTGTCAGTGATGGCTCTTTCATGTCATTCCAAGCTGAACTCAATTTCATCTTCTCAAGGAACCTTCCTATAATCTTCCCATACTTGTTACCCTGCTTATTTTCTTCAAAGCATCTATCACTGTATAAAACCATCATCTCTTTTGTTTGATATTTAAATGATGTGTCTTCTTTCCTTCCTGGAAACTCACCCTAAAGTAGGATAACAGATGTCTCATTCACTACTTGTACCTTGTGCCTAAAAATAATGTCTGGGCGATAAATTGGGGTCATGAAACTTGTCTTAAATAAAAAAAGTTATAAACACTTCATAATACATAGAAAGGGTCATTGACACACCCACAATTATGATGTGGTTTCCATAAAGGCCGGCTATAAAGTTTGCTCACAATACATAAATTGTACTATTTACTGAAAATGTTTTATACTACAGCAGAGAAAAGTACAAAATAAATGATTCACGTGAACTAAGAATTAATTCATTCAGCAGGCAAAGTGGTCTGTTACCAGACATATAAAAAAAAGGAATATGTCTAGGTCAATATCAGACCCATTCCCCACGCTAACCTCACTTGACAGCACAACCTCCACAGACCACAACGGGCTAGTTTTGCACAGAAGCACTAATAGAAGTGCAGAACCTGAGTGTGAATGCCAACATTTATTCTCAGTGAGAACCACAGTGCACACAATAAAAATTCATTTCTCCTTCACACAAAAAAAATGTCAATTTGTCATATCAGCAAGTACGTAATGGAGTCCACAGAGTTACCGAAACAAAGATGTGACTAAGCACGAACCACAAACACATTAGCAAAGAAGAGGAAGATGGACAAAGGTGACAGTGTGCACACTGCCAAAGGACCACAAAAGTAGCTGTGCCCTGATCCACACACACTGACCTCTCAGCCCAGTTTGTAAGAACTACGAATAAGATCCAGAAAAGTTCCCCTACCATATGAAGAGGGAAGAAAAGACCACCACAGAGCATGCCCAAAATAGAAGTAGGTGGAGGCTCTCTCAGCTGTAGCCAGAAGCATTCCACAGGCTCACTTACAGCAACCAGATAAGCTATAAAAGGTTGTTTTGTGGCCACGACAGAGCCCAGGGTGGAGAGATTTCTTAATTACAGCCACTGCTCTTGAGGTCCGGCCCTGTCCACAGCTTCCGCCCCACACACTGAAGAAAGCCAGACTGAGATTGAGTCCCCTGGGAACTTTTTCTGCACAAGGACAGGCAGAAGTTGATGTGGTGACATGAAGATACTTTTCGGCATGAGTTCAGGACCCGGAGGGCAGAAGCCACGTGTCTTAACAGACCTTATGGGGAGGTCACTGAAGGCAGCCACAGGGGGTGTGCAAATACATCTGTAATAACAACCACCATTTGTTATTATTTCACTCTAAGTTTACAGTGACGCCTTTTCATTTATACTGTGGTGAGAACTTTTTATAATCACTATGAGTTTTTTTTTTTATATATATTCAATGTAACAAGCAGTAGGAGCCAGGACCGTGCTTAAAACTCACAGGGTTCACCAGGAGTAATTCCTGAGTGCAGAGCCAGGAGAAACCCCTGAGCACTGCCAGGTGTGACCCCCAAAAAAAGCAAAAAAAAAAAAAACTCACAGGGTTCAATAACTCAATAATTCATACATTTCATTTTGAACAAAATGAAGAGTATAACATTTGATTTCAGGATAGACTTCCTTAAACTTCCACGTCATCAAGAATTAAACTGGAAAAAAAGTATAATGTTCATTTAGGGGATTATAATGATACTTCAAAGTCTTTTCAAGTTTGAAAGGGCTTTGTAAGCAATGGAAGTACCTATACATAGATGATGGATAAAGGATATGAGCACTGGGGCTTGGAGCAATAGTACAGCATTTGTCTTGCACGCGGCCAAACTGTGTTCAATCCCCAGCATCCCATTAGGTCCCGTAATCCCTGAGTACAGAACCAGGAGTAACCCCTGAGCTTTGCTGGGTGTGACCCAAAAAAGCAAAATAAAATAAAATATAAAAGGAGATGAGCATAAACACACAATGGAATGCTACTCAATTATAAAAACAAAAGATTTTACTATTAAAAGCAAATGGAAGTAATTGAAAGTTTGAAAAGCAAAATGAATAAAAATAAAGGACAACAATTTAATCACTCATCCCTGTGTGCAATACAAAGATGTAACACTGGTAAAAATGCAAAGGAAACACAATAATACTGTATTGACTGTAAACACTGACAAAGAAAACTGAGATTATCTCAAGTAATAGACAGGGGTTAAGAGACAAAAGGGGTCAGGTGCTAAAATATATATGGGTGTGCGTGTTTTCAACATTTTTAGGAAAATGAAGTAAATAAAACTATCATGTACAATGATAAAAGTAGAATCGAGATGTTTCCTAAATATTCTAAGTTGCAGAGAACTCTGAACACGAGGTGAAGACAAAAGGGGTGTTAGCTCCCACTTCTGCTCTCTCCCGACTGCCATACTGGGGGATAACAGCACCCAACTCCTCACAAAAAAAAATCAATTCTAACATAGGATGCGGCACTCATGATAAAAATGTGTAAACATAGGGTATGTCATAAATGTGGTAGGAAAGAAAAACACAAATTAGTAATGTCACCATTATCCTATCTGTATCTCAGACTAGGAATAACAAAATGCAATTAAAATTTGATGTGGTGTCTTGAGCACCAAAAGAGCATCAAGTGAAAGAGTGTCACAGGAATACCTGGGCAAAAGAGAGGACTCTGCAATGGTCACACAACTTCTACCTAATCTTGGACCTATTTCTGCTCTGTTTATATGAAACTTTCTGCTCCACTGGACTTCCAGACCAAAAAGAGTCATGGTTCCTAGGCCCCAATTTGTGCTGCCTTAAGTAAGACTGGGGTGAGGATACAAGATTTCTGTATCCAACGCTGGACTCTAGATCAGTTCTGTGCCTGGACCAAAGATCAGCTTTTCCTGTGAAAGAGAAGTCTGCTGTTCCTTATAGCCTCCACTTCTCTCTCTCTGTAGGCAGGCTGAATGATCAGGAAGGTTTCGAGAGCAAAAGGACCACAGTTAGTTAATGCCAGCATCATTGATCGGTCAGTATTGCGTGTATATGGGACAGAGTACGGTAGAGGAAGGAAAGAAGAGGGAGGGGTGAGAGGAGAACACAAGTGGGCGTCACATATGTTAAATTTCTAGTAGTCACAATGAAAATAATAAAAAATAAGATGAATTGTATTGTACACTGTACTTAATACAGAATGTCCAAAAAATATGCAATTCACATAGAGTAAATTGATAAGATGATTTACTCTTTCTGTCTCTACTCCATCTACAAACTCCAAGGTACTTGTGGTACTTCTAAGTTGAGACCAGCCCTCACATCTCTCAAATGGCCAGTCATGCTGGGCAGCACAGTCCTGTCCATCCTCACCCAGACCAGTAGAATGGAGATTGAAGATGACAATTTGTACATGGGCAAGAAATGCTTTATAACTGTTTCTCCTGTACATCAGGAGGTCAAGGGGTTTAATTCCCAACACTGCATGGTCCCCTGAACATTACTGCTAGTGAGTGACACCCCATTACAGAGCCAGGCATAGTCCCTGAGACCAACCAGATGTGGCCACCAAACTAAAGTAAACATAAAAAGAATGTCAGATCCATCACTGCATCTTAGGTACCAAACATTCAGAGGAATCATTCAATGTGTAGCCCGAGTTACTGAGTAGTAAATCAAAGATTTGCATTGAATCAGGTGTGTTCCTACAGTGAAGGCTGGGTTTTTGAAGCTAAATATGTGAAGAGGTTAAATTGAACCTAATGATTGCTACAGTGTATGGTTGTTAATGAATGAGTGAGAGGGTCAGATCTGAACTACTGCTGTACCATACCCACACAGAGTTAGTCTATGGTTCCCCAGTCCATCAATGTGAAGAAGCTACTCACATTAGTGCCTCTTTGTGCTGAGCTCACTCATGGGCATTTTCTTTGTAATCAGGGATTCCTGGTTGTTTGGATTTTGTGTCATCTCTTGATTGAATCTTACTAACCTTTTTACACCATGTTACCGCTAGCCATTTTGTTTTGCTTTGTTTCTAAGAAAGCATTTATGTAGGGATCTGGTTTTGTTTGCAGCAGAAATAGAGCAGGTCCTCGCCTGCAGGCAGCTGTATTTACAAAGCAGATTCCTTGGAAGTAATGAATATCTGCTTACATTTAGTTAGGCTTTGGAGAAGTATAGATATAAGAGAATTTGTGACTGCTTTCTGATACTCAGACGGTATGCCTGCATTTGCCTTCCCTCTCTTGCTTCCAATCCCCCCCATTTTCCCTCTACTGATCAAATTCCTTTCCTTTAGGGAGTGGACGTGGTATCTAACTCCCTCATAAATAGGTAGCACCTATTTCCAGGACTGGTCTCAGAACAGTTCGGTGGCCTACCCAGGCCAGGGTGGCGCTAAGCCTACTGGGGCGGCGTTTCCTGTCCTCCTGGGTCCAGAGTCACTGAGAACCTTCTTTGTGGCCTGCTCTCTCTTCTTAGCAGTTCAAAAGCATCTCCCCTTGTTTGCTGTGAAGCTGGCTTCTGATTGCCAGAGAGGCCTGACCATGCCGTGTCTGCATGAGACCCTCCAACACCTCATCTTAGCACACAAACTGTCACTGAAATCTGACTATAGGATAAAGCCGTCCACCCGCCCACTAAATCTGACACAGTGCACATTGCAACTAGTTGACTGCATTGCCACTCATCAACCCTGTGGAGTCCCCGCTGCTCACTGGTCTTGGTGAAGCACCTCCTGCAGGGAGCTCTTCTTCATTCCTAGTCTCATGATCTGGATCAGAGCTCATGAGTCTCGACGTACCTTCATTAAAGTCAACCCACAATATCAGTTTCACACTTTTTGGGAGGTTTTCTTTTTTTTGTGCCAACTTAACTATGAACACTCTGAGGTCAAGTTTTTATTTACAGGCCAAGATCACATAAAAACTAGATGTCCAGTAAGAATCTGTAAGTAAGGCATGGAGATGAACTGAGCCAACTCAAAGAATGGATTCGCAGTGTGGGCGAGAAAGCAAGACATCTGCCTCAGATACAATTCCTCACTAGGCTACAAGCCACAGACATGCGGGGGTCCAACCAAGTGACACCATAGTGCCAAGTCCACCGCCACTGTTCCTGTTGCCAGACTGCCCTACACCTGGAAAGCATGCAGAAAGGACACTTGCCCAGTCACAAGACTGCCTCAAATGAGCAAAGGCCACCCAGTGCAGCTCACAGAGGCAGAAGCTGGAGATATGCAGGTCCATGAGAATCCTGCAGTGACCTTAGTGTTCCAAGGGCCAGGTTACCCTCCGAGTGACCTTCTGCGTCCTGGAGGTCAGCCTTTCTGGTCACAGCCCAGGACCATCATTGTCAAATGTCCCCCTCCCACACTTCTCTTCCTTCTTCCATCCCACATAAATAAAAGTACAGACAAATAGTGCAGAACCCTTGGGTTGTCTCAGAACCAAGACTACGTGGCCTCTGGGATGAGCTTCACTTGGACCAACCACCTCTACACCTCTTCGGACCAACTCTCATTTCCAGGGCCAGAAGGTGTCGGTTGACCAATGACCCTCACTGCCAGTGCTGGCCTGTGGCTTCTGTGTGTGGTAACTTCATCGGTCTTGAAAAATGCTCCCAATTGTTTAATCAGGGCTTCTTGAACTTTCTACATGCACAATCCTTTTACACTCAAGAAATGTGTATGTAATCCTAGGCCTAAAGGTATCCAAAAAAAGTTTACAAATCAAACATTTACTGATAATAAATCAAAATGAAATTTATTTTAAAAGAAATTTCTAAGGTTTTTCTGCTACCCTAGCCTTTTAGTTACCAGACCCCATAGAGGGCCGCCACCCACAGTTCAGTTAAAGCTTAAATGAAGATGCGAATCCAAGCTACTTGACTAGCCCGCAAATATCACAGATGGGTGTGAGATAGTGGGTAGTGAGAGTTTCAGAACTCTACTCTCTGCAATGTCCTTTCCATCTGTCCATGAGCTTGGGCAAGGACAGGAAGAAGACCTTGTGGGTCAAGACCATGCAGGGGGCAGGTGCCCCAGCACTCTGGGAGTCAAAAATAGTGACTCCGCCGCCTCTACCACCTGCTAACAGTGTAGCTCGGGCCCTTTCTTGGCATAGCCATAGGGCACCTCACTGACATAGCCCTCTCCGCTGCAGTGGGCATCTCTGTCCCTTCCCCCTTCCCAGGTAGCTAGAGCCCCGCCCTGGCCCCGCCCACTACACTTGGCCCCACCACACTCACTTTCACACAGGCGGCGTCGTAGCTTGCCCCGGATCTTGTCAATAGCATTAAAGTCAGACACATGGAAGGCGTGTGCGGACTTGGGCTCGGGCGCGATCTCCTCCAGCTCCTCCTTCAGCGGCCTCGCCTACGCCTACAGCGAAGATGCGGATGCCAGCAAGGTGTGCTGTGGCTGCAGCGTCTAGCACCAGGTCCTGACTGCGGCCGTCGGTCAGCAGGATGGCCACCTGCTTGTAGGCTCGGTCACCGGGCGGCCGCCTGCCTGCAGGGAGAAGCTGTGGCTGGTGATGTAGCGCAGCGCGTCGCCCGTGTTGGTGTTGCCCCCGTGGTAGGCCAGCTGTCGCGCAGCAGTCTTGACCTCTTCCCTAGAGCTGAAATGACCCAGCTCGAAGGCTGGAGTGGGTCGGTCACTGTAGCGGACAACCCCGACACGGAGTGCGGTCTGGGCCGACCTCGAAGGTGTCCACCAGGTTGGCCACCCACTGCCGGACCTTCTCAAAATCCTCCTTTCCCACGCTGGAGGAAGTGTCCAAGAGGAAGACCAGATCGTAGTGGACAGTTTTACAACCTGTGGAGGAGAACGGAGGGGTGGCACAAAACCAGCGTGGTCCAGGGGCCACAGAAAGCAAACACAGCGTCACTCCGCCTCGCACTCTCTGGGGGCTTCATCTGATGCCTGGCAGATCCAAATCTCAGTTTCCACACTTAACTTTATGATAGTGAATGTGTGGTATACAATCACAATGAAATACTATGCAACTGGGAGGAAGGCTGAAATCATGCAATTCACTACAAGGTGAAGTGACCGGAAATGGAGGGTATCAGATTACAGTAAGTCAGAAGAAGGAAAAACACTGCATGATTTCACTTATCTGTGGTGAAAAACTAAGAGAAGGCGAAATGAAAAGCTATGAAGGGGTATACATAAATTACTGCTCCCTACAATATAGAACTAAGAAGGAAGAAGAACAGGGAAAGGAAGAGGCAGCTCGGGAAATGACAGGCACAGGGAGCAGAGCCTCCAACACATGGATTGGATAGAGGGGTGGTATGGTATATTTATATATCTGGACTACAGAACCAATCAAACTGAACCTGGAAAGTCCAAACTACAAAACTCAAACTTAAAAAAAAACAAAAAAAAAAAAAAAAAACATGTATCTGGTCCTGAGCAACAGGACAGAGGGTAGAACGATTGTCCTGTGTAGCCAACCTAGATCCTGAGCATCCCCATACGGTCCCCAAAGCCTGTCAGGAGTGATCTCTGAGCACCGAGCCCTGAGCACCGCCAGATGTGGCCCCCAAACAAAAACAAACTAAAAATTGTATCTATAAAAGAGGCCGGCTGGGGGATGGAAGTGAAACTGAGGATACAGGTGGAGGGAAGCTGACAGTGATGATGCGGTTTGTATTTATACATTGCATACCTGAAACTCAACTATGTGTAACTTTAAAAATCATGATCCCTTGAGCACTGCCAAGACAGTTGTGAAGTTCAGTTAAAAACACATAATGATATAAGACCAGAAAATATCGGATAGGATTGTCAGTTTACTTAAATATTACTATTTTGATTAAATCTATTTCATTTTAACTCTATAATTTAACACATTTTTAATTTTATTTTTTTAAGTGTGAAGGAAGAACTCTGTGCATCCACCATATCAAATTTTTTAAAATTTATCCTCAGAAAAGTCATATATCTGGAAGGCTGAAAATGATTTGTAAAAAATTGTGGCAGCATTGCAAAGCAAAATGCTGGGGTTGAACTCCAAGAACAGTCACCAAAGTAAACTTACTCCAACAACAATCACCACGTGCTCCTTTGAGGAATGTGGGGAAATCCCTGAGAGATGCTTGAAAAAAATCCTGATTTCCCAACATGGACTCACTGTTCCAATATATTGTTGTGGGAGGAAGAGATAGAAGGCTCTGTGTGTGATTAGGTATAAGAAAACATACTAAAAAGAAACACTTCTGGTAAACAAACACAGAAGGGAAACTTGGCACTTAGTAGTGATGATTTCATACTTCCAATCAATTAATTGTTTTAAATAAGTAAAAAATAAGGGATTGGGTTTGTGGCTCAAGTCATAGAGCAAACATGCCCAATTGTTGTCCTGGGTTTGAATCTCTACACTGGATTTCGTGTCACACACAGATACACTCTCACAGACACAGACACACACACACACAGACACACACACACACACACACCTATCCTGCTCTAAGCCAACTCACATCTGAATGTTAAATTTTCCTTTCTAGTATTTGAAATCCCAATTATAATTTGCCTGTTGGGAGTCGAGAAAAAGCCTGCTTTAGCAGGATTGCTTTGAACAACATTAGACCTTTTGGAATGCATTTGCCCAGATACAGAGATTCAGAGATGATAACTAGGGATTTTTTCTCCTTGAAACAAAAGGTCATCTTTCTGTCCTGTGGGACAATAATATCCAATCTTTTCAGGATAATTGCTGCCGGGAGCCTCACAGGTTCTGGTCTGTGGGCTGTAATCATTGAACAAATTTGCTCTAAGATTGCAGAAGTCCATTTATTCAAGATGTCTCACCAAGGGGTCTTTTTGAAACTAGTGGCACTTTTTCTCCACGAGTTCAGGGATTAGAGGAATTCAACAGCATGTGATAAAGTGGAGTGCTGTCTCCGTCGGGCCCTGAAGCTGGAGTCAGGCAGGGCCTTAGCTTCTGACCTTAGTTCTGCCACAGGCATGGCACTATGACCCTAGCAGGAACTGTTTCTCTCTGGGCCTCTGTTTCCCACTTGATGTAGGCTTGGAAGGGCTCTGGCAAAGTAAAATGCATGAGACTAATTAGTAAGTAAAATTACAATAACCAAGTCTTCAGGGAGTTTTGTTTGTTTTTGGTTTTCTTCTCATGTTAAAAAAAAGAAACAGTGTGAGCTTCAAACACTCTTGGGGTTGTTAGTTTCTCCTTGGGGGGAGCTCTGAGCCTCTAAGTTCCTTTTTCATCTTCAAAAGGGCAATATGTTAAGACCATATCTTAGTTGACAAGTACTTCTCCCTGTGCTCCTATGGGGGTCCCAAAGTCTTCCGTTCACTCCAAACTGAGAATCTCCAATGTTCAGGCTAGGCACTGAGCATTATATTTATATATTATTATACTACATAATAGAATATTCTAAGATAATAGTATTAATGTAATATAATTTATATTATCATTAATGTTTTAAAGCTTTGGATATTACCTTCCTTCGTGTTCCCCACCATGTATCCCAGGAGGGCCTCAGACAGGGAATGAAGCCAGCTGTCACCTCTTACCCCTGCTATCCCCCTGGCTTCCTTCTCTAGTAAACTTCCCCAGTTCCTCCTTATGTTCCATTGATATGTTCTCACTGTCCTGGTCACCTCCTCTGGCTGGAATCCAAGTGTATCCATTTCCCTTACTTGTTCCCACAAAGTCTTTGCAGAACAGGGCAGGAGGGCCCTAACTCAGACCTTTCTCCGATAATACACAAGCACCTGAGAGAGAAGCTTGTAACACATCACATTCACCTGCTACCCCAGAGTGTGCAGTTTTCCTATGTTTTTTCACCTAGTGATGAAACACTAACCACTAATTTCTGAGGCACATATGTCGAGTACTCTCAGATCTTCTCAAAGAAAGCTGCCAAATTAGACCATATAACATAAAAAATTTAAAATAACATTCACAACTAGTTAAACGGGAAATATAGAATGGGTGTTATAAAATACATATTAAACACATCTTCCCTATTACTATTTATTATAAAAGCAGAAATTCATACTGAATTTCTTGTCCAGCAAAAAAATCTTGTCCTAGTATTTGCCATTCATAAAGCAATGTGGCTCACATGAAATTTTTATGAATAAAGACATCCGTGCATAACTGTCTCACAACTGGGCTCAGATAGTTCATGCCTCGTGTCTGTCTCTGTCCTGGCCACCTCCTCTGCATCAACTCCAAGTGGATCCATTTCCTATAACCCTGTGTGTCTGTGTGACTGTCTGTCTGACTCTCTCTCTCTTTCTCTCACTCACACACACACACACATGCATACACTTGTAAATACATGACTACAACACACATTGGTTGGGTTGTAGGACCGCTGATTCAGTTCTGATATGAGGAATACTCTCTCCTACACATGTAGGCAGTCGCTTACATACAGGCATACGTCTGCACTGCACACGCACACATGTATGAGCGTGCACACTGACCACCCAGCCACGACCCCACCTGCTCGCTGGGCCTGACAGCCACTCTCCCCACTCCACAGCAGCAGCACCCCGAGGAGATAGGTTGCAGCATTCCCTCGAAGACCAGCCATGGCTCTCCTTTGCTTGGAGTTAAAGCGTTCCTCAGCCAGGAAGAATCAGTATTAGGCTATTAGAGCATTGCCTGTATAGAAAAAGACACACAGTCACTGACGTCGTCAAGTTGCGAAGTCACAAGAAACCATTGAAAGCAATTCCCTGACTCAGCATTTCAAATGTCTTCCTTCCTCTGATTTTTCTTTTCAATCAGCTAAGAGTGCAGTCTTCCATAGGTCAAATCCCCATGTGGCATAGCCCCATCCACTTACTCAACCTTTAACAAATCAGTAAATCTGTGTGGAGGGGCTTACAGGTCAGCCGCTACTGGAACATTAGGACTATACCTGAGACACTGTCTCCATTATTTTGATCCTAGTTTCTACTTTTGGACACAAAAGACTATTTTGTTAAATATTTTACAATCTGCTCTCTTCATACTTAAGTCTTCTCTGCCAATATTTAATTATTTTTTCTCAAAAGAGGCTTATAATCTAGACAACTGGAAGGTTACAAAATCTGTCAGAGAGAGAGAGAGAGAGAGAGAGAGAGGAGAGAGCCATTGAATTGTAGAAAAATATGTAGGGCATCAGGGAATTTTTGAAATAATATATAAAGTAATTTGAAATCCTGATATAAATTGTTTTCCAAAAGGTTGTCTGGTATTTTTCTGTCTTTTGACACAGCAGCACTACACAGGTGCCCTCTAAGGTTGCAAACATAGGCGTACCATTACCATATACAAGGGTCCCTACTTTTCAAAAAGTTGGCACTACATCTCTGTGTTTATATACAAATTCAACAGTGGGATCTATTTTAGTTAAAAAAAAAATATGAAAAGGGATTTTTATTTTACATGTTTTCAAAAGGACAAAGAGATTTTAAATTTAAAAAAACACTCAGCATTGGCTGGTAGTCATCATTCTAGAAGCAGCAAGAACCCCAAGCAGCAAGAACGCCCCATTACTCTCTATTACCACCCCACCACAAAAACCTGGTACCTTCCCTGGGAATTACTTTCTACAGGCTCTATATTTGTCATATAACTCTTTTTTTAAATCATATACTAGTGTTATATTAGGTGTTGGCTGCTATTTGGTAAAATTCAGTAGGTGATTTAGGAAGTCTAGGAATACACATTTTACAACAAATCAAAAGTAACTCAGTCCTTATTTTTAAGTCATTATCCGCGATCGATCTTCCCGTTGATCACTTTTGCTAGAGCGGGCACCGTAATATCTCCTAGTCCTGTCTCGCAGTAGGCCAGGGGGCTCGGCTTGCTACAGGAACATAAAGAGCCTCAACCATTATATTAGGTCATGGGATGACCTAATATAGTGTTACTGGAATTTGGCTATCATATACAACCGAAAAGCTTGCCAGGCTTGTCGGCGGGGAGGCAAACTCTTTTAAACACCTCCAAATAAAGCATTTATTGATGACCGTGGCCGCGAGCCGGCTGTGTGGGCTGGTCTGCTGGGTGGGTTCTGGGAGGGAAGTGAAGTGAAAATGGCGGCCCCGTGGAGTGAGGAGCGTGGTTGCTTGTTGTGAGGGCTCTGCGGGTGGTGGGCCAGGGCTAGCCCGCCTGCCTCCGCTCCTCATGCGGCTTTGCACAGGGAGGGCAAGGACAGCTCTGCCCCATGGAGAGTCTCTGGCCGCTACCTGGCGGATTGGGAAAAGCTGCGCGGGTGGGTGTCGGTGATCCGGGCTGTGTGGGCTGGTCTTGGGTGGGTCTGCGGGGGGAAGTCGAGTGGAAGGCGGCCCGTGGGTGGGGGGTGGTCTGGCTGTGTGGGGCTCTGCCGGGTGTGTCATTTGGCAAAAAAAAAAGGGCAGGTTCTATCCCTGGCCCGGCATCCCGATAGAGCCTCACAAGAGAGAGAGAGGAAACCTGCCATTTAGGCAGGTTATGGGAGGGGGAGGGGAATTGGGGGGGCATTGGCGGTGGGATATGGGCACTGGTGGAGGGCAGGTGCTGGAACACTATGTGATCGAAACCTCCAAACATGAACAACGTTGTAATTGTATATCTCACGGTGGTATAATAAAGTATTTAATTTTAAAAAAGAAAAAAAAAAGAAGAGAAGAACACCCACACCAGGAGGGCAGCCTTTTCCAACATCCAGACTCTACAGCTCCACCCAAGAGAAAAGCTGATCTCTCCCTGTTGCGGTTCATCAGTACATGCACAAACTGAAAGCCTACTACCAAGAGTATACCACCCCACAGCAGAGCGTGGCAAGCTACCTGTGTTGTATTCTATATGCCAAAACCAGTAACAATTATAGACCTCATTCCCATGACCTGAACGAATGCTTTGAGGCTCTTCATGTTCCTGGAGCAGGCAGATGCCCTTGGGCTACCCTAGCATGTGACAGGACATATGGAGATGTTACTGGTCCCGCTCGAGCAAATCAATGAACAATGGGAAGGCAAATGATACAAGTGGTCATTTTGGCCTGTGTAAACCTTCAAAGGAATGCACTACTTTATTACCACAAGGAACCCTGTACTATCATTCTTTCAACAGTAGCCAGCTCAGTAAGAGAGAGTTGCTTCTTGTATTCTTGTGTACTTCTTTGATTCTACACATTGCTCCTTTCTGTGTTTTATTTTCATGTGAGTGCCCATTTCCAAAAGCATTTGTCAATGCTAATATTAAGAGCCAGGAGAAGGGAAATAGTCAATTCAGTAAAAATTTAGCAGCAGCTCTGCACTCATCTGCCAGGTGCTGAGGACAGGATGATAAATGGAATCCACCCATCCCAATGTCACTCTCGACACCTAGGACAGAGGGATGCTGCATACCAGAACTAGAATAAAATAAGTACTATATAGAAAAGTACAAACCAGTAAGCAAGCAGATGTTATGGGAGATATTTTTATAGAAACATTTTTGTGAAAGATTTTGCAAAATTCCTTGGCCACATATGAAATGAGAACTTGAGTTTAAAATGCTGAATTCAGCCAGGCAAGTCAAGAGATTGTTTCAAGGAGAGGGAATGGCAAAAACCACAGGAGAAGTGGCTTCTCCTGGCGCTGATTCCTGGACTGTATATTCGCTGCCTATCACCCTTGGGGTAAAGTGCAGTTTATATTACCCTGGCACCATAAGTAACCTCACAAGTGCATAGAGTAGAACTGTGTAAGAGTAGGAGGAGGCTGCCACAGGAAAAGAAAGAAGGCAGTATCCTGGAATGGCAACAGTGGGGTAGAGGTTAATCAGAGGGAAGGAAAGTAGTATCCAGAATGGCACATGCTGGGGTAGATGTTAATCGGAGGGAGGGAAGGCACTAACCTGGAATGGAATACGCTGGGGTAGAGGATAAATGGAGTATTCAGGGAAGGAAGGACACAAAATCTTGCCATGGACTTGTTTCACTTGCCATTTTATTTTGCCCAGAACTAGCACAGGTTGTACCATATAATAGGCAACTAAAAATAAACGTTAGATTTAGTCATGTAAGATAAATGGCAGCATCGGTTGGTCTAGGATGCTGCCATGTTGCTACAAAATGGCTAAAAAAACAGCTATTATACTGACACAAACATCAAGGGCCTATGAAAATAACATAATAACTGCATTCATTATCACTTATTTGCACCACACAATAAATGTGGTGCATAGATTCGTTCTCCTTCAAGATAGGGCTCACCATTTCCCTCTGGTGAAGGAGGACACTGAGATAGGCAGAAAAATTCAAGCCCATCCCTGGGTGATTCAGATGGTCAGAGGTGAGTTTGGGACCTGAATCTGAGTAGACCCTTTCCGTTGCATTTATGGACAAAGCAATCTCAGTATTTAATACAAACATCAAGACCTTGCTTTTCATAAAACATGACAGACAGTGAGCGGACAAATATAGTTGTTATAAACAAACATTTATATATATACATATATATACATATATATATATATACATATACATACATATATATATATATATATATATATATATATATATATAGAAACATTCACCATATTCCAGGGCTCAGCAATTTGATCATTTCTTTCAATGGAGATAGTCAACTATAGTTGTACTTTCCAACTTTTTTAGAAAAATTGTGACCCCCAAATAAAACAAACCAAGAATATTGCAATCTAGGTTGTTTCTGTAGTTATTTCTTATGGATAGAAATAATGTAGGAAATAAGTAATGGATATCGCCAAAAATGAAGCCCTTATTCACTTTCCAGAAAAGCGGAGGATTGAGGGAAAGAGCTCTAGGCAGACACTTCGAGATACTACTCAGAGCAGCAAGAAAGGCGGTCTTGAGCTTATTGATAAAACTTATTCCATTAACTGAGTTTTAAATGTTGAACCAGATTTATATAGCCAAATGGCTTAAAGGTGGTATAATTATTTTTAAAACATTGCTGTCATTTGATTTGATAATATTTTGAGGATGATTTTTGTACTACTGTTCATAAAAGTGATTTCTTGACATGTCTTTGGTTTGGGGATTTGGGAATGCTGCCTACAATTAATGAGCTGGGAAATGTTCCCTGTGCTCCAGTCTTCTGGAAGTGACTGTAGAAGGGAATAAAAGACCTCCCTTCCTGGAATAATGGAACAATCATAACAAAGTTACCACTAGTAAGGCAGGTCAGGGAGAAAAATTCATACTTAGCTGTAAGAATAAGAATGTCAGGTACATGATTAGCTATAAGAACTAGAACAGTCACAACATGGAACAAGGATGACTTCTGTTTCATCTGGGGATGCTGTGATGGTCTCACCAAAAACAGCACAAGATCTCAACACAAATTTGAAAATGTAAGAGACTTCTGACATCCTCTCACCACCCTCCAGCCTGCCTCCAGGCAAGTGCAGTCCTAGCAAGCATGCAACACTCTTGCTTCTCTGTCTCACCAGGCTCTGAGCTATTACAGGTGCTTGGCTGTCAAGCAAGCATAAACTAGGCACACACTGTCTGTGAGAGGCAGACATATCCAGCAATTAATTTTCTGTACTGAGTTACTTCCACCAGTGAACCCACTGTCATAGTAACTAGCACTGCCTGTTCATAGATACAGACTACGGTTTTATGGATGGTGTCCGGATGGGGAAAACACAAAGCAGAAAGTAATCTATTCATTTATTTATTATTTGTTTGTTTGTTTATTTATATATTTATCTATCTATTTATTTTTGCTTTTTGGGTCACACCTGGCAATGTTCAGGGGTTAATCCTGACTCTGAACACAGGAATTACTCCAGGCTGTGCTCGGGGACCATATCGGATGCTGGGGATGGAAACTGGGCTGGCTGCATGCAAGGCAAACCCTACTTACTGAACTATCACTCCAGTCCACAGAAAGCAATTTAGATGACAGAAATATCTGCCAATTTTCACGAGTTGCAAAGTGCAAGCTCTGTCTTATTCAGATGGTCTGACCACTCCCCATGGTTGGTGGCAGGTGAAATGAGGTACTGATGAAATGACGTACTGCTGATGTGTTGCTGGGTGAGGGGCACGTCTTTGGACAGGAATCTGGGGGCACACAGACAGCCCTGATGTGCTATGTCCAGACCACTGTCCTATCTATCATGGTCCAGCTGAGAGCCACTAGCACATATTCACTGAGAGGTGGGCAAAGCAAAATGCATTGCGTGATCAGAGATGAGGGATACAGCAGCTTCAGCCTCTACAGGTCTGCTCAAGGCCAGACTGCCTTGAAGACGCTAAAACATTTATATCCTGGTTTGAAAGCTGAACTCTGGGTGATGTACAGTATGTCTTTAAGTCAGTACTGTATATATATATACATGTATATATATCTTGATATATATATATATATATATATATATATATATATATATCAAGACCCTGTGCATATGGTAAAATGAGCAAAATGCGGACTTCTAGCACTGCCAGAATCACAATGACATGGGGCGAGGGTGGCTACAGGACAGCAGACTTAGGTCTGAAACCTTGTATTCAAACTGCTTCTTACTAGCTGTGCAAACCAGACATCTTTTAGCTTCTTCACCTCAGTCCTTTTTCATATGTGGTAGGAATAAGACCTACCTCACAGATTACCAGGAGAATTAAATATGGAGGTTGTGGGGGCGCTGAGATAATGGAAGAAAAAGGACAGTGTGATGGAGGGGGTGGATTTGGAGTATGTTATGCATGAAGCCCTCTCATTGCAAGTGCCATAAATCATAGTGTCTCAAATAAGATTTTTTTAAAGTTCAAAATAATGCCTAGGCACAGAAAGCACATAATGCAATCTATTTTTTGTTATTTTCTAATTATTAGGTGCCTCCCTTATGAAATAACAATAATATCTACTACATATTGTATCTGTAGATTTACATGAAAATTTAGTAGTGATAATAATGTCTGCCATAGTAAATATAAATGAACAGTTTGAGGCTCTTCATATTCCTGAATCAACCAGATGCCATTGGGCTACCTTGGCATGTGATAGGGTCCAATGGGAATGTTACTGGCTCCCGCTCGAGCAAATCGATGAATAATGGGATTCAAGTGATCAAGTGATCAAGTGATAGTAAATATAAAAGGGAGACTAAGCTATGCAGACAACCAAGATGATGTGGATGGCACAGGAATACTAAAAGTTTCATTCTTTGTATATTTAAATGGAGTATGTCATAAATTCATGTAAGTTTTCTTTGAACATCCAAACACATAGACAGCACTTTGTTTAAGGATCTTGAAGCCTAACAGTTGAGTTCCATGTGATCAGTACAATAATACAGGGAAGATCAAACATCTAATTTAAGTCTGGGAGGTCAGTAAGAACTTCTGCAGGAGAGGTTGGCTTCACTGAGTCTGAAAACATGGGTGGAGTAAGAAAGAGAACAAGAACTATCTTCACCGGGGCAGAGCGATCGACCATACCACGGGTAGGGCATTTGCCTTGCATATAGTCAACCCTGAGCTTGCGTTTACATGAGAGTTCAAGTGTGTCTTATAAACATCAGAAGGTTGAATTTTATTTTATTTAATATTATTGAAATTTTTTTGGCATACCTGGCAATACTGAGGGGGTTACTCCTGGCTCTGCACTCAGAAATAACTCCTGGAGGTGCTCCAGGGACCGTATGGGATGCCGGGGATCAAACCCAGGCTGTTGTGTAAGGCAAACGCCCTCCCTGCTGTGCTATCACTCTGTCCCTGGGTTTTATTTTATGATCCAATCTGCTACTCTGTATCTTTTTTTTTTGCATTGTCAAAACATATTTTATTTTTTTAATATTTTTCTTAAATTTAAACATTGTGATTTGCAGATTTCTTCAAGTATAGTTGTTACAAACACTCATTGTTCAACACCAGTCCCACCACCAGTGGGCCCCTACCACCACCTAATGCCACCCATTTCCTATCCCCACACCAGCTCTCATAGCTGGCTGCAATGATATTGATCATTGTAACACATATATAGGAAAGGTCCTGGCATAGACCTGACGCTCAACTGGGTGGTTTTGTTAACACGCCTTGTGGCTGCTTCACAGCATGCCACAGGCAGAAGCTGTAGTAGTTGTGTCTCTGGTCATAATCCCAGAGTTGTTATCAGTCCTGCCTCATGGTCGGTCGTGAATGGCATCTGCACAGCTCATAGTCACACCCACTGGGTCATGGTAGGTGAGGGGGATGAGAGGAAGGGCCTCACTCCCCATTCCACTCCCAACTGGTATGCCCATGGCAACCCGCGTGTTTGCTGGTCCTAGAAGCGATGATGAAACTGGCCATACTCTGTTGTATCTTTTGATTGGGGAGTTCAATTCGTTGATCACTTGATCACTTGATATCCCGTTATTCGTTGATTTGCTCGAGTGGGGCCAGTAACATATACAATGAATGACAATTCATTGACATTATTTTAAATGTCAGTGAATTGATATATATATATATATATGTATATATATAGATAGATATAGATATAGATATATATAAAAATTCACTGACATTTAAATAATGTTTTATTGATATAAACTCCATGAGGGCTGCCATTTTCCACATCCGACCTCCCTCTCACCAGAACTCCATCCAGCAGATGAGCCTACACAGCCCGGATCATCAACACCCACCCTGCAGCAGTTTTTTTTCAATCCGGCCCAGGTATGCTGATCCAGAGACTAACAGACATGGGGCAGAGCTGCTACTGGCTCTCCCTGTGCCCAGCCACTCACGAGGCGCCCAGGAGGGATGGCGGTTCTAGCCCTGGCCCACCACCCCAGCAGAGTCTCACAAGAGCCAGACTACCACCCCCAAATCCATGAGGGCCACCATTTTCCACATCCGACCTCCCTCTCATCAGAACTCCATCCAGCAGGTGAGCCTATCACAGCCCAGCTCACGCGGCCGCTTGCAGCCTGAGGTTCATCAATAAATGCTGTATTTAGAGGTGACTACAAGAGTATGCCACCCACACGGCAAGCCTGGCAAGCTGCCCGTGCTGTATTTGGTATGCCAAATACCAGTAACACTATGTTAGGTCATTCCCATGACCTAATATAATGGTTTGAGGCTCTTTCTGTTCCTGGAGCGAGCAGATGCCCTTGGGCTCTACTAGCATGAGACAGGACATATGGAGATGTTACTGGAGCCCGCTTGAGCAAATTGATGATGAACGGGAAGATAGTGATAGTGATAGTCAACCCTGATTGTCTCTGCCTTGCATGGATCCAACCCCAGGATCCCATATGGTGCCTTGAGTACCACCAGGAGTAATTTCTTACTGTAGAGTCAGGAATAACCCCTGAGCATTGCTGGGTGTGACCAAAGAAGAAAAAAAAAGAATTGTCTTCACTGAGAAGAATAATCCACCTCTCTTCCACTATCACTTTTTGATGAGTAAGACATTATTTTGGAGGAGGAGATAAAAGGAATGGTAAAATGAGATGGTAAAATGAGATATAGGCAGAAGAAGCAAAAAGGAAGGTATTTGGTGGTGGGCGAGAAGTCTAAAGATGGAACACTAATAGCCATGTAGTGGCTTGCCTGATGTTTGAAAGTGTCAGACTTTGCTTAGAGATTTCCTGAGATCTGTGGGATTTCTCATGCAACACCATCTACTGTTGTGATTCAGGAAACACTGTTCTAAGTAGTTACTTGATCATTATCACTGTCAACCTCTGATGGACAAGACTGAAAATAAAGAAAAGTGTTCCCTAAAACCAATCCACTCTAGTTAAATGATATATAAGTAGAAATAATATACAGAGAATTTCAATTGATTCATTAAATATCAACAACAGTTAAAGATCAAGGATCTTTATCTACTAAGCCATGTGGAATCACCATGACAACCTACTGTATTTAACATATTTTCTCATTCACAGACTAGGAACCCCAAGGCCAGGATATTTCTCAAGCCAAGCAACTAAAATGAATGATCATGAATTTCAGGGTTTAGTTTTCTGCTTTAAATAACATAAGCCTGAAATTCATATTTTCTTGATTTATGCTTAGTTATACAAACTGTTGAGTCAGATGAACTTTAGTAGAGCTGGGATGAAAAGTTCATGTTAGTTGGTTCTGTTTATATGACAAAAATATAGAGCACATTTCCAATTGTTCTCCTGAGTACCACTGAGTATCTAACAACACTATCGCTTAGCTGAACTAAAATTCTCATACGTAAAAGAATCCAGGTCTTGATTTTGGTGAAAACTCTTGTTTGCTCAATGTAGTTCATATCAGGATGGTCTTGTTTGTCTGCAAACAGGTAGCATGAGACCAGACTGGGCCAACACAGACTCTACATTCTCCTGGACACTGGAATTTAATAAGAGTCAAACATGTTCCAAGATGGACTCATCAGGGCCTTTTCTGGAACCTCTGCTAAGTTTTTAAGAGAGAAATTTTTCTACTAAAGTTACTAAGTTTGGAGAGAGTGAAGGTCATTTTCAAGGAGGTCCAGACAACATGCAAACACAACAGGGGCCAGACCAATAAATAATACAGCAGGTAAGGAGCTTGCCTTGCACATAATAGACCTGGGTTCATTCCCTGGCATCCTAAATGGTTCCTGAGCCTCTGCAGACTGATCGTGAGAATACAGAGCCAGAATTAATCCCTGTGCATCACCAAGTATGGCCCCATACAAACAAAAGTGGAAAGATGAGCCCATACAATGAGGGAAGCGAGGCAAGGCCTTGAACTCCCAAATCAAAGGGCAGATGCAGCCTGAGCTTCCTTTAGCATGACACCAATATTTTATGACCTTTTTTTTTTACACTTAAAGGCAATTTAACAATTTTTTTCACATGCAAACCACAGAACATGCACTTATACTTCACAAGGCCCAGGAGATCTGGTGACCTATCTTGGAAACTCTTATGGTCCTACTGTATATAATCCCAGATTACTTAAATTTCCTTCACTCTGTATCTTGTCATTGTTCCTCTCTTTTTACCTTTTATTGACATTTCAGGTTAGGTGTGCCTTCCCTTACTTATCTTCCCCAATAAAGTCTGACCTCCAACAGTCATCCAGTTGCCCTGCCGCTGTATCTTTCTAGGGTTAATAGGGCTGCAAATAAGAAGATATTCTCCTTCAGCAAGCCTGACTTTCAGCAAACATTTTAGTTTAATGTTTCATTAACCATATTCCAACATCTTAAAACGATCAAAAGCCCATTCACTTTTCTTTCACAACCACTGAACTGCATTCTTCCCAGTTTTTTTATTTTGTTCTATTCACTTCTTCACTTTTCTTTTTTTTCCTCTCCCAAATATACTCTCAGATCATTTTACATCTATCTCAGATTACAGGGTCCTAAGGACACCAAAAGATATTTCTGTTTAGCTTATTTTGAGCAATGTTGAACATGATGAAGTAATGTATGTAAATAGCACTCTCATAGCCTCCCTGATTTATGAAGGGGTGCCCCAACAGAATTCCCTTTTGGGTGAAAAGACTGAGAGTCATATCAGTGGCATCTCTGTGTATTGTAAATTGGCACAGTAAAGAGAGAAGAGACAGGGTTGATAGCTACTGAAAATCTGCAGTTTGTTCCCTACCTCCACCATTTGCATGCAATTCAGTTCATTAGTGTCTCTCTCTGAGCCTCAGTTGTCTTATCTGCTACAAGGACTGACCAGGTTCCACATTTTGAGAGATTAAAGTCCCTAGCACAGTGCCTGACTGACAGAAGTGGCGATAAAGAATTTTTAAAGCTATGAACACTTAATTAAAGAAGCTTCTGTTACCCAAGTACCCGTTATGGTATGCCTTTATGCAAACTCGATTTTCTGCACCAGCCCAAATCAGAAACTGAGAGTGTGGTCACCCCATCACCCCATATTTTCAACTCCTATCCCCATGGATCTCCCACATACTCACTGAAGTCTGTTCGTTTCTAGCAACTGTGTACTCACATCTTTTCCAGTGAATGTCAAAATTCTAAAATGTAACCTCAAAAAGGGGTTTGAGAGAAATCAGCCTTCTTCAGTGAAGAAAGCAGAAAACAATGCCAGGGATCAAGCATGGATCCCCCTTTCCCATTCTGACACTAGGCAATCTAGCTGTTTGAATTCTTTGTCTTAAGAGTCTTTAGTCTCAAGCCAAGCTCCTAGCCCTGCCCCGAATGACGGACTCCACACAAACTCTGTAAATAAACTCTCCTTTGAGAGTGAGACTTGTCATCTACTCCAGATTTGACTGGTCATACTCAGGGAGTTTATAAAGGACGTGGCTCCCCTTAAAACCAGTTATCATTAGATGAGTCATGCTTGTTAATGTTAGCTTCTAGTGTGACAACTTCTTTTGATTCTCAAGACCATGCTGAACCTGATCCTGACCTTTTCCCCCAAGCTCCTGGCACCTAAAAGCACCCAATTCCAACATCCTGAACTTTCTTCTCCAATCAGATGCACTTTTTCTTCTTCTTCCAATGCCCAGGCAATTCCTTTCCCTAATTTACTACATTGTCTCTGTAGTTACTTTAGAAATTATGTCTTTTCTTTGCTAGGCATACTTCTCACCTTTCAGAACCTTGCTTCTATGCCTGTGGAGCCGCCCACCAAATTGCAGACAAAGAGTGAGCCACTGTCTTCTTTATGCTTCTGCAGAACGCTGGTTTTTAGCAATCTAGTTAGAATTGACCTATTGACCTATTAATACATACCTGGTCTCCTCTAATGTGCCTAGAATACAGACAAGCACTGAACAGACACTATGAATGAGTGGGTTAGGCACAGAGCAGACAAAATGTATGAGTATGTGTGTGTGACTTTAATCTCCCCAAATCAAGATCCTTTGTGAGCTGTATTACGGATTCACCACCAGGATCTCACCATTCTACAAAGAAGTGATGATCAATGTCAAAAGAGGAGTTTGGCGTGGTGATATCATTTCACCAAAACTCTTCAGCGCCACCCTTGAAAACATCATGCAACAATTAGCATGGGAAGGAATTGGAGGGAAGATAGATGGTCGGCAACTACACCACCTCCGCTTCGCAGATGTCATCGTTCTAATAACACCAAACATCAGCCAAGCAGGATGACTTTGGCTGAGAATGTGAAAGATAGGTCTACAGCTGAATCTCAACAAAACTATGTTCATGAAAAATGAACTAGTTCCAGAGGCCCCATTCACTCTCAATGGAACAAACATCTCTGAATGCAGCAGTTATGTGTATCTAGGTCGAGAAGTCAACATGATGAACGACCTAAAACCTGAGCTGTGCAGAAGGAAGAGAGCTGCATGGAATGCCTTCAAAGGCATCAAAGAAATAGCTAAAAAAGACAAAGAACCTCCAGCTCCGGGCACATCTCTTCAACTCCACCGTTCTCCCTGCATTGACATACGCCTCAGAGATATGGGCCCTACGAAAGCAGGATGGGAATGCTATCCAGGTCTCCCAAAGAGGAATGAAAGAGCTATGCTTGAAATATCATGCCTCACTCAAGTGAAAGAAGGAATCTGGAGCTCCGACCTCCAATGCTGTTCCAGAGTCAGGGACGCTGTCTTGTTTGCCAAGGCATCGAAAATCAGATGGGTTGGACATGTAATGCGATTTGGAGACGACCGCTGTACTAGAGCCATTACCAACTGGATCCCACAGGATGTCAAAAGATCACGTGGCTGCCCACCTACAAGATGGTCAGACTTCTTTGTCAAGACCCTGAATGAACGGTTTGAGGCTCTTTGTATTCCTGAAGCAACTAGATGCCCTTGGGCTACACTGGCACGTGATAGGGTCAAATGGAAATGTTATTGACGCCCACTTGAGCAAATCAATGAATAACGGGATGTCAAGTGATCAAGTGATGTGTGTATAAAACACGTATATATTATATATACACATATATAATATATATAGTCAACTGGAGATTGAATGCTTGAACTATATTATCTTTATTTTAACTTAGATGGTAAGAGAGAGCTCCTGATTGTTGTATATGTTTTAGAAAAACATCCAGAGAGCTGGAATGATAGCACAGAGGGTAATTTTCTCACCTTGAACACAGGTGATCTGAAGTCGATCCCTAGCACCATATACGATACCTGGTATCCTGCTAGGAGTGATCCCTGAGCACACAGCCAGGAGTAGGCCCTGTGTACTTCTGGGTATGTCCTCAAAATAATAACCAAATCATCATCATCATCATCATCATCATCATCATCATCATCGTGAAATTTGCATTCCATGGTAATAGAACAAGCTGGTGGCTTATCAGGTGGTACTTTGTCCAGTCACCAAGGGTATTTCTTTTCACCCAAGAAACAACCTTAGATCTTACCAAACCCTTTGGTTACACGGGCATGAGCATATGAGGAAGGTCAAGCATGAAAATGGAAGGAAGGTCGAGGGAAAGGAGATTCTGTAACATGAGTTTTCCTCTGAGGAACCCAATGTGCCAATGTGCCCAATACAATGGGACAAGAAAGGATTCTGAGCTCTCACAAAGTGCTAAAGAAACGCCTGCTACTCTGGCATTCTGATGCTGGATTTCAGGACAAAGGCTGAGAGGACCCTGCTGGAATCCCTCCCCTGGGGTCTTTACCTCAGTTCTTTGGCTGAGGTGTCTGAACTTTTGAAAAGAACTTCTATTGATAAAGAGTGCTTATCAATAGAAGAATTCAGCTAGAGAGAAAAAGTAAATGACCTTGCAAATGTCTGTATGAGGAAAGGAGTGCAGCAACCGCTCCCTATATCCTTGTCACCTATAAACCACCCAAGCTGATAAAAACCAGGCAATTCCAATGAATTCACTCTGGCTCATCTAAAAATTCATCTACTTACTTCACATTCATTGCATTATGAATTGATCCACTCAGCTGTTCATGCAGACACTGATGCTTTTTTTTCTTGTTTATTGAATCACCATGAAATAGACCATTACAAAGCTGTGCATGATTGGGTTTCAGACATACAGTGTTCCAGCACCATCCCTCCACCAGTGCACATTTCCCAGCACCAATGTTTCTCCTACCCCATCCCTATCTGCCTCTATGGCAGGCACTTTTCCTCTCTCTCTGTCTCTTTCTCTCTCTCTCTCTCTCTCTCTCTCTCTCTCTCTCTATCTTTCTATCTATCTATCTCTATCTCTATCTCTCTCTGTCTCTGTTTCTTTCTCTGTCTCTTTTCCTTTTGCCTAGTATGATTTGGCACTTTTCTTCTGTGTGTGTGTGTGTGTGTGTCTGTCTGTCTGTCTGTCTGTCTGTCTCTCCTTTAGCCTGCAGATTTGCAGTAGAGGCACTGAAGGGTTATCATTTATCGCTCTTGACCTACTTTCAATGCTCAACACTGAAGCTTTGTTGCTCTCCCTCTCTCCCTTCTTCACTCTCTAACCCATCCACTCACCCACATAAATACTCACGCCCCCAGCATTATACCTTCTGAAACCCCAGGCATCCCTCTAGAACTGTGGAAATGGAAACAAACAAGGCAGAATTCTTTGCCTCTGGACAACATTGTAGGGGAACAGCCTCAAGGAAAACAAACAATTTAAAAAATAGTGTAGCAAACTCTCCTACTTTCTGCAAGAGTATAGCTTAACTATTACCCCTCTTGGGAGCTTAATATAAACTCAGTTTAGCTATTTCCTCTCTGGGGAACCTTAAATCCTAGCCCTATTCAGCAAGCACTTTGGCTGGAGGAGTAAGAGGCACATGGTTCTCCCAACACCTCCAACAGCAACCCCTGAACACAGAGCCAAAACACACACACACACACACACACACACACACACACAACTCCCACCCCCCACCCCACCACCACCACCACCAGAACTTGAGTGTGGTTCCCATCTCTCAGAAAACAATTCTCAGCCCAACTATTCAATATTCTGACCTCAAAGCAGAGTAGAATACAGTAGACAGAGCAAAGAGGCATCTGATCCTAAATGGTTTAAGCTTGGAACAGCTCACTTAGGTCTTGCCTCCTGCATTAAATGATTACTAAACACATTTAAGATCATTTCAAAATTACAGCCAGTAAGAAAGTCCATATACTACTAAGAATGTGGCCCATGGCTGATTGGGACCGAACTGAACTGTGTGCCCTGCAGCACACGGAGCCCCTGAATCCTCACCCTTAGTTCACCAAGAGCAGCTTGGCATCAATACTGTGTTGTGTTTGTCCCTTTACGTACAGCACAGCTGACACACAGCAGACATTCAAGGTGTTTTCAATAAATCATTGTAAAGATGCCTGTGGGTAGAGCTAATTTGAAATGACCCACCAAATAGCCAAGTAATTATGGGTTTTATATTTCTACATATGACGGACATCTACTAAATCACATTAGGAAGGGGTGTTTAAATAGGCTGGGGCACTTCCCCCTTATATGAATAGGCTAGTGTGACTGAATAAGAAATCATAGCATCTTGTAAGAGTCACGGAATATTAACCTTCTTGGAACAAAGCCAGGTAACTCTGAGCCCTAGGAGAGACTTAGATTTTGAGCTCTTTCCCAGAGCTCTAGCATAGTAAGCAGTGCCGGGAACCATACAGCCAGAAACAAATAAGCCCAGCAAGTGGAAATTCCACCAAGACAGCCCCGTTCATGAATCCAGATACCTGGCCTTAGTAGGTCTTTAAAATCAAAACTTTCAAGAACTGCCTGGGTTCCTGATAAAGCATCCCCTGAGCTATAGAGCTTGTGGGGTAAGGATGAGCATCTTACACTCAACCCTGTGTGTGAGGCACTGAGTGGGGCAAGGTTAACAGTATGACTTCCCAGTTTGATGGCTCACTTCACTTATTTGTCACCGAAATCATTTTCAGTAATCCAACATATACTACATATGCCATGCACCAACATTTGCCATACCAACGTTGATGCCATGCATCAACATTTTTATTAATATTTTATTATGCCACCATGAGATATACAATTACAACATTGTTCATGTTTGAGGTTTCGGTTACATAGTGTGATCATCAACATTTTGACATACTTTTCACTCCAGAAAAAGTGCTTGTCTTGTGCAGCATTGTGTACCCATCCGTAGTTCATAGCTATGTAAATTAAAGCCCACAAACACAAGAAAATCATTGCTGAGTGCCCAAATAGATAAGACAAGATCATCATCAGTGACTTAGTTGCTAAGGTGGAGTTGGGGTGTTGGGAAAAAATGTACCAAAGAATCTGTGAGTCACAGAGAGCCCATGCTGACTTGCCCAAAAGCAACACCAAAGCAAGAAAAACTTTGGAGCGAATATTAAATGTTTCTTCAGAGGCCTAGAATGTCCAGCCCTTCTAGGATCTTATTCTGTACATAGATTTTCTTTCTTTTCTGGCAGTGAAGCAAGCATTTTATTTGGAAGCTTTTAAGAAGGAGGAGGGAAAACAGAGAGAGAGAGAGAGTGAGAGAGAGAGAGAGAGAGACAAGAAAAGAGAGAGAGAAATACTCAAGTGATAGCATAGCTCCTCCAAGGGCAGAAGACGCCCAGTACAGCGCATCCCAACATTAGGTATGAAATTACACATCTAAGGAGGGAAGAGGTGGGCGACACATGTGCTCAGGCACCACATGTGCTCCACCACATGGGCTCAAGCGGCACATAGGCAGGGGCAGCATATGCACCACAGCTTTTCCTAAGCCAATGGAATCACCATACCACTACTCACTGAATCCCAAGCAAGCCTTAGCCAGGTACAACAATTCCTTCAACAATTCAACCTTGACATTATTAACAAAGTATGTCTTATGAGCCAGACCCTGTCCTATATAAATTTTCTTTAGTTTTCATTGTCATTGTTCAAATGCTGGATATTTTTGATGTGTATACTAGTATAAAAAAGTCTTAGAATGCTACTTGCTAGAATATTGTTGGTTGTTAAATTGGAGCACTAAAACTACAGTTGAATTTTCAGTGTAACTGCACTTGAGAAATATTTTTGTAGTTGATTTTACAATTTGAAACAAATTGTATTAAATACAAATTCTAATACAATTATTAGAATTCTAATACAAATTCTAATAAGAAACATTTTTAAAGAAAAGAGGATTTTTCAAGTATCATTTATATCTCTCGGTATAAATTCTACGCATTGACCTTTACAGCTAAGGAAACCCAGATATAGGTTAGAATTCAGTCTGACACTAATTATGGAATTAAATGTCCATCAGACAGTTAGTCCAGCTGAGAAAGGGAAATAACAGAATTCATGAGAGCAGATAAAATATGGAAGAATGGCCGGCAATAGAGATTGGGTAGGTGCCATGATAGTCTTTCTTCAGAGGAAATAAAGACCATAAAAAGAATTATTAGTTGGCAAAAATGTTACTCAGAAAGATTGCAGTTTTCACTACTTTATCTTAGGTGGCTTTTTGTTTAATTTTTCCTTAGAGTTAGTTTTTGGTTTTGCTTTTATTATTTGTATGAAACCAAGGACAGGCTATCTACCAACAACTAATCTACAGAGAAGCCAAGGCCGTCCCAATTGACCTGGTTGGCTCAGATATGGTTAAAGAGAAATCTTCTCCCACCAAAAAGATGGTGTGAATATTTGTTTCTCTTTCCCTTCAGAATTTTATTGTGAACCAGACTTAAAATGCATTCTCATTTCTACCACAACATAGCCAGAATTAACTAGAACGGGTTGTGTCCAGTGATAGTATACATTAGCCAAGATTTTGCAGACAGAGTCGCAGGGAACTTCTCTCTCAGGCTGGGTGTACCACAGGCTGCCAATGCAAAGACACCACCACCGGCTGGCAGCACTCACTTATGCTCATCTCCTGGGTCTCCATCAAGACTTCTTCTGTGTGTATCATAATATTACTGGCTTATTACCTTTCACCAATGCTCTGCCCAAATACCTCCTAGGAACTTCTAAAATGCCCATGCTCTTTGACCCAATATGAGAAACACCACTGAAAAGCAGGTGAAGTCAAGAGGCCTTTAGAGGACAAGGCATGGCTCTACATGCAAAGACACTTTAAGCAGTAATGTAGGATGGCATTTATCAAAACCACAAAATAAATGACGAATTAGTGAAAAATTAAATGTGAAGAATGGTTATTGTATTACTATGCCTCTTTCATGCAAATTTCCTTAATTTACTTACACATTCATTGATTCAACAAACCCTGTGCTGGTGCTATGTAACTTGCAAATGAGGAAATCAGTCTGCTTACCTGGCTGGTCTTTGTGTCAGAATCCAAGTCCACTACACACACACACACACACACACACACACACACACACACACACACACACACATATGCACAGAGGTCCTGGGTGGGAAGACAGAAGAACAAGAATACCTATCTCTCTCCTATACAATTTGTCTTTGGAATACAGCTCTATACCTAAATGCAAAAATTAAGTCATATTCTCCTTCCTTGTGTTACCAGACAATGGTATTCCTTAATTTTTCCTCATTTTCATTGGGAAGCCTGGAAATTTCTTACATTATTAAGCAGAGGATTTATCTATCTTTCTATCTTATCTATCCATCTATCTTTGTCTCTCTCTCTATCTTTTATATCCTTAAGACATTTTCTCCCTAAATGTCTCCTTATTCTCCTTCATAAATCTCTCAACCCTGTGTGTGAGGCACTGAGTGGGGGCAGGGTTAACAGTATGACAAATTCCCAGTTTGATGGCTCACTTCACTTATTTGTCTCCGAAATCATGTTCAGTAATCCAACATATACTACATATGCCAAGCACCTGATCATCAACATTTTGACATACTTTTCACTCCAGAAAAAGTGTTTCCTTTGAGGGGGAACTTTTTCCTGCATGTGTAAAAACACCTTTGTTAAAATAAAAAAAAGTGCTAATCACTAGGTATGACTTCAAATTGACCTCCTGTATTCCTTCCACGTAATCTTAAGAGATGCCATTCAGCTTTCTGATATTTCTATTCTTGTTTATAAAGCCTAGATATAAATGATACATGAATAGTCTTTGGCTCTCATCCATGATAACCGTGATAGCCTTTATCAGCACCGGCAGCAGCAGTATGGAAGGAAGGGAAGGAGGCAGGAGGACACAAACAGAAGTCTGGGGACAGAGAGGGAAGCGTTGAGGGAAGTATAGGGACTCAAGATAGGTAAAGAACTTCAATGCTTACCAAAAGTGGAAATTACCGCAAACGTGTGGGAGTCAGAAGTTGGGTAAGACAGAGAAGGGAACATGTGTGAATAAATGTCGAAAGGGCTAATACCAACCTAGAACTGAGCATTAAATACAGGCAAAAAAAATGCATATGATGGCTTCTAAGTGTAGTAGTGCAACCCACAATGTGTAAGAGAAGAAAAAGAGAGAGAGGGAGAGAGAAAAAGAGATAAAGAACCTGCCATTTAGGCAGGCTATGGGAGGGGGAGGGAATTAGGGACATTGGTAGTGGGAAATGGGCACTGGTGGAGGGCGGGGTGCTGGAACACTATGTGACAGAAACCTCCAAACATGAACAACGTTGTACTTATATATCTCACGGTGGTATAATAAAATGTTTAATAAAAATAATAAATAAATAAAATAAAATAAAGAAACTCAAAAAAAAAAACCTTCAATGCTCAACTTGTTCATGCATTCAAAGTTTAGGTGAGCCTTGCAGTAGTCCTGAAAAGTGGTCACCTCACTTCTGATTAATCATTCTGGCAATGAGAGATCCCCACCATGGACAATCAGATTCCACCCCCTATCTCCCCCACACACACACACCCCTCTCTAAAACTCTTCCCTCTAGGCTGGAATCTAGTTTAGAGGAGCTTCCTCAGTCCTCCCATCCCACCCCTGCAGTGACTCAGGCTGAAGGTCAGCTCCTCTTTGACACAGTGACCCCTCCGATCAGGTGACCACATGAGGTCCTCACCACACCTATGTTGATACTGATCTTTTCACATGACCAAAGCTTTTACTCCCAGAACATCTTGGTTTTCCTCCTCTCAGTGTGCCCCTACTCCCCTGCAGCCCTCTTCCAATGGGATTAGGCAAGAGACCTACTCCAGAGTAGGCAAGCAGCACTAGGGACACCCGCCTGGTCATACAAAACCATCTCCAGGGACAGAGGTCTGCTATAAAGGATACGATCGTCCCTAGCCTTAGACTCACAATGCCATCAGCTGTTGCTTCTAGAGTGACTCTGCTTTTAGTTTAGAGAGGAAAGCAGAAAAGACAAGAACCCTAGAACACCTCTTTGGACTAGACAAAGTTGGAAAGTTGCTCAAACAGTAGAGATGCAAATTTAGACTAGAAAGCTAAAATTCCTTGAAAAATAATGCAAAATCTGAGGGAGGCCATTCTGTCTTGGGAGCTCTTTGTCTCTCTGTCTCTGTCTCTCTTTCTCTCTCTCTCACACACACACACACACACACACACACACTCACACATACACACATACACACACATTTTCAGCTGTTGCAGAAGAGTTTTTACTGGAAATTGAAGGAATTTTTTGGTTCCAACGCTTCTAAAAGAAGCTTTCTAACAAAAGAGAAAGACTACAATTTACATACAATAACTTGTGAATACTTTAAAATAGCAAGCAATTGGAATGGGTTTAAAATGACCTATGAAACATTCAAACTTTGTGTGCACTGGATCAGAGTGTGAGCCCCTTACTGAGACATTTTATGATATCTAATGACTTTTTTTTGTTTGGGGGGCCATACCTAGGGGTGCTCAGCAATTACGCCCCGGCTCTGCACTCAGGGACTTCTCCTGGCAGGACCTGGAGGACCACGTGTGTGCCCAGAGAACAAACCCATACTGTATCATCTCTCAGGCCCCTTCTGATGATTTTTTTTCCAAAGACCCAGTAGGGGGAAAAAAGACATGGTACTAAATTATGTGAGAGAGCGGGTGGAGACTCTAGAACCATTCTTGGATTCCTTAAAATAAAGCCCCCGCTTTCTACCGGTCCTTGCCTTAAAACAGAATCCCTAAAACTAGATAATAATTTACCAAAAGTCAGATAGTGGGTTCCCAGTAGCCATGTGGCAAAGGAATCTAGAGCCTCCCCAGAGATGCAAAACCAAACCAAGATACACTATGTGCCTGTCAAGTGTGGGGCACTTACAGGATTCTCTCACTGTATTCCTTCCATTTTCTCCACTGGGCAGAAGAATGATGACTCTGAAGCTCAGTGCTCACATTCCGCTAGCTCAGACCAGCCAGAGAAAGGCAAGGCTAGCAGCAAAGCACCTTCTCTTCCACTGTATCTATTTGCTCCATGAACCGGGACCACACATTTCACTCTGGACAGGCGCCCTGGAGTTTAGAACTTGTCTGAGCTAATTCAACGAGAGGAAGTCCCAAGAAACTGCCCAGAGCCAAGAGCTATTCACAGGCAGAAGTCTGGCTTTGTAGGATTTTGATAATATACATTACCAGAGAGAACACTTAGGGACTGAAATAATCTGAATAGGGACACAAATGCCACAAAATGTTCTAGAAGATGACAAATTAAGGAATGAAATTCTGGGGACAAAGACAGCACAGACCTTCAAGACTTGCAGTAGTGTCTCATAGGACATGTGCCACACTGCCACGCTGCTATAGCTGACTGGACATGCGGGAACACAAGGACACATTTCCAATGAATCAACTGATTTTAATGGCCTGCCAATCAGTAATTAATTCCACTGACACTTTGTGCCCTGCAGTGAAAAAAAAATAAAAAGGGTTGGGGGTGTCTCTGCTTTGGAAAAGGCTACTTAGAAGGAAAATAAAAAAGACAAGAATTCAAGAACACCTCCTTGGAACAGAGAAAGTTGGAAAGTTGCTCAAATAGTAAAGATATAAATTTAGACTAGAAAGGTGAAAAGCCTTGAAAGTAATGCAAAAATCCAAGGGAAGCCATTCTGTCTCAGTCACTCTCTGTCTCTGTCTCTCTCTCTCTCTCTCTCTCTCTCTCTCTCTCTCTCTCTCTCTCTCTCACACACACACACACACACACACACACATACACGTCTTTCCAGCTGTTACAGAAGATTTTCTAATGGAAACTGAAAGGCTGGTAGAGCTCAACAAGTCTAAAAGAAGCAACTCAGACAATACCTCCCACACTTGACACCCTGTAGTCAGCCTGGAGCGCGTCTCCCATGGCTGTTCCACTGGAATCCCAGCAAGGCAGGTACCTTTCTCATCCTACAGCCTGGCTCCATCTGCTGCAGAGGTTTAGGCAGAGCAGAAAGCAGTGGGCTCCCGTCTGCGAACACATCTGAAAGAACTCAGCGTGCACCAGTTGCCCGGGTGAACGGGTCTGTCTGAACGTGGACAGGACAGACACTCTGGTCGCGGGAAGCTTTTCTTTCGCAGTCTCTGGGAGAAGCGGGCTTACCTGGCCGGGAGAAGCTCCGGGCTTTCTGCAGGCTTCCAGTCCAGATCCACATCCACTGGAAGAAAAGTCTGGAGGAGACAAGGGAAGCCTCCGGCCCCCTGCCACAGCCCCAACTGCTCTTCCCAGTCTAGCAAACCCGGGGGTGGGCAAGACCTATCATATCCTGGGGCTAGCCCCGAGAGCGGGGCTACACAAATAACTCCGTGAACGCTCTAGACGGGGACTCGAGTGTGTGTGAGAAACACTTTTTAAAAAGGAAGACACTTCCTGGGGAGGTAGCAGGAAAGCAGCGGCGCAGCCCCGCAGTTGCCCCGGAACAAAGCTGCGGACCCCCGTGGCTCTGGGACGGAGCCGGGATTCCCGCGCAGAGGGCGGGGCGCGGACCGGGGCGGGCCCGGGGCTGTACAGGCCGGTGGGTGGGCGGCGGCCGGGGAGGCGCCTGGGCCAGCGGATCCATCCCCAATCAGCAGAGCGACCGGGCAGCCCAGGGAATGAGCAACTCCACGTCAACTATAGGCTGCACGGGATATTTTGGTCCTTTTACCAGCCCGGTCTGAAAAAGGCGCCCCCTGAAATAGTCCTGAGTTCAGGCAGCAGCTGCTGCAAGCTTTGGGGGCTGGGTGTGTGTGTGTGTGTGTGTGTGTGTGTGTGTGTGTGTGTGTGTGTGTGTGTGTGTGTGTGTGTGTGTGTGTGTGTGTGTGTGTGTGTGTGTGTGTGTGTGTGTGCGGTGCGTGCGTGTCGTGTGTGTGACTGTGTGTGTCTGTGCGTGACTGTGTGTCTGTGTGTGACTGTGTGCGTGGCGTGCGTGCGTGTCTTTGTGTGTGACTGTGTGTGTCTGTGTGTGACTGTGTCTGTGTGTCTGCGTGTCTGTGTGTCTCTGTGTGTCTGTGTGTGTCTGTGTGTGTCAGTGTGTGTCTGTGTATTTCTGTGTGTCTTTGTGTGTCTGTGTGTGTGTCTGTGTCTATATGTGCCTGTGTGTCTGTGTGTGTCTTTGTGTCTGTGCATCTGTGTGTCTGTGTGTATCTGTGTATTTATCTGTGTGTATCTGTGTATGTGTCTGTGTGTGTCTGTGTGTATCTGTGTATTTATCTGTGTGTATCTGTGTATGTGTCTGTGTGTGTCTGTGTGTATCTGTGTATGTGTCTGTGTGTGTCTGTGTGTGTGTGTCTGTGTCTGCATGTGCATGGTGTTTGCTCCCTGTCCTGCCTTGCATGTTCTGTGGGAGGAAGAAGGAGCAAGAGTGGGCATCCAGGGATGGGGTGGAGTGGGCCAGCAGGTAACCTCCCCCTTCTGGTGACTCTGGTCACTCTGCCTCTCTGACAGGCCCTGGTGGATTTAGGGTTTGTAAGCAGCTACAGCCCACTGGGCACTTCTATTATCTCTCTGATGCCTCTATCTCTCTGTGTCTCTCTGTCTCTGTCTCTGCCTCTGCCTCTCTCTCTCTCTCTCTCTCTCTCTCTCTCTTCTCTCTCTCTCTCTCTCACACACACACACACAGAGCTCAGGGATCCTAGTGCATTCGAGCTGGTACCTGTTCCTTGAGATATGTCTTGGGCGGCCACTTCATATCTTTTTTTTTTTTTTCCCGTCTCACGTCCAGTTTCCCCAAAATGAGCAGGTAGGTGTTGTGTATCAGAACATGATCAATCTATGTGAATTTCTCCCCCACCCCCGCAATCAGGCTGCTAAATTCTGAGGTCTGTATTTGGCCAACTGCTGGGCAACAAGATTTCCTACAGAAACAGAATAGGCTCTACTGTGATCCAGAGAATTCGTATTTTCCATCTAGCCTGTGGCAGCTGAATGTCTATGGCGTCTCACTTGGTGCCAGCAGTATCAGAGCTAAGTAAGCTGAGACCTGTGTGTGAGGAGGACAGCTCTGCTGCAGGATGGGCAAGTGGAGAGGCACAGCAGTGATGCTGTCTGTGCAGGGAACCTGCTTGGTCACCCATTCCAGAGGAAAGGGCCAGGGCCCTGGTCGTGCTGTGGGGGAGCTGGTGGGTTTCCCTCTGAGCGTCCTGTGAGGAATGACAGGCAGAACATGTAAGCAGTGCCATGGTAACTGAGTTTTTCTTAGTGCTGTGAGAGACTCAAGAGGAAGGGAAGAGAGTGAGGCAATACCTGAAGGGGACACCTTCCAGGGTCAATACTGAGGAGGAAGAATGAGTTCCTCTTACTCAATACTGAGCCGAAGAGTGAGTTCATGTGAAAGAGCAGCCCACGTCCCAATGGGTGCCTTCTGCATGGGACCAGATACTTCCTGACAGAAAAGGCCGGAGCTTGGAGTTCTGGTCTACTTGTGGCTTGCAGCTTAAACAGTGGGATAGGGGTAGTGTGTGTGTGGGGGGGGTGAGGGGCGATCTGGGGAGCACTGAAAAAGGCCAGGGGATATTTCAGAGGACCCTAAGTTGTCTAGAAAGTATACTTTTGTTTCCATTTCCTTGTGTCCTCTTTTACTCTTGAAGCAGTGTTTTATAGTTTTCTTTGTACAGGTCGTTTACCCTCTTAGTGAAGCTGATTCCAAGGGATTTGATTTTTTGTGGCACAATTGTAAATGGAATTGTTTTCTTAATATTCCTTTATTCTCTTTTGTTATTTGTATATAGAAAAGCCACTGATTTTTGGAATTGATTTTGTACCCTGCCACTCTAATATAGGCATCTCTCATTTCTAGAAGTTTTTAGGTAGGGAGTTTAGAGTTCTCTAGATATAATATCATGTCATCTACAAATAGTGATAATTTGACTTCTTCCTTGCATGTATGGATGCTCTTAATGTCCTTTTCTTCTCTGATTGCTATGGCAAGTACTTCCAGCACTATATTGAATAGATGTGGTGAGAGTGGGCAAACTCGTGAAATGGGAGAATCAACATTGTAAAAATGATACTATTCCCGAGACTTTATACAGATTAATGCAATCCCTATAAGGATGCCCGTGACATTCTTCAAAGAAATTGACCAAACTTTTCTGAAATTTGTATGGAATAATAAACCCCCAATAATAGCTAAAGCAATCCTTGGGAAAAAGAAGATGGGAGGCATCACCCTTCCCAACTTCAAACTGTACTACAAAGCTGCAGTAGTTAAAACAGCATAGTATTGGAATAAAAACAGACCTGTGGGCCTATGGCATAGAGTTCAGTATCCTGACACCCATCCTCAAATACATGATCATTTAATCTTTGATAAAGGAGCAAAAAGTTTGAGATGGAGTAAGGAAATTCTCTTCAACAAGTGGTGCTGGGAAAACTGGATAGCTACGTGTATAAAAATGAATTTGGACCTCTGTCTAACATCATGCACAAAAATCATATCAAGATGTGTTGCAGGACACCTAAAAGCCTAGGCCTCTGCATCTGCCCTGGATTGCCTCCCTGCAGGTCACTTCATAGATAGGGGGTAGTCTGAATGTGGCAGTCATATCTGACCATGTATTCTGTACTGGCTGGTATAAATATTCTCTCATGCTACTACAATCATCGTGGGACTAGCTAGATCTTACCAGCATATTTGCCTGGTCACGTTGGATCTCTAAGTAATTAGACCAGAGAGAAATGCTGTTTGCCTCCAAGCAAGCAAGCATGGCTCCCTGATAACTCAAAGGCAACTAAAATACAAAACTACCGTGAAGTAGACAAGACTCTTGCGAAGGCTTGGAGAAATATTTAACTGGCATTAGTATTATTCTTCAGTACAGAGACATGCCATCTCAGAAACCCCTCTCTACACTATAAAGGCAATTCCAGGCAGATCTTAGCTCAAGACATTAGGTGAGGTGCTGGGAGGAATTGCCTCAGGGTATTTGATCCTTCCTGCCAGGAGAAGTTACATTTAGTTTATAGCTTCTCCCAGCTCTGCTAGGAGGCTTTTAATTAGCTCTTGGTCCTTGTAAACAGCCAGATGGTCTCCTGAAGTTGCTACATTTCTATAGAGCTATTTTCCTGTTTCCATCTCTATTGTCCTGTTTTCAGCCCAGAATGGACTGGGCTGGGGAGTTTGGGGTGGATTTCTAGCTATAAAATAAGCTGCAAGAAGAAAGAAGCTCTTTTTACCCTTTTTGCCATTCCTGCTTCCCTTGGCATTTTGCTTCTCTGTCCTCTCCATTCTCTGTTGGGCCTCAACATGTGGTGGCAGCCATCTTGGCCTACACCTGGCTGGGGCCTAGATGGGAACCCAGAGTCCGGAGGTTTTCCCTGCTCTTGGATTGTATATTGGAACCTGTGATAGTAAAGTCCTTTTAAAACTGCATCGGATTCCTGAGTCTTCATCCATTCCCTGCCGGCTTTGGAGGTAGAAGGGAACTCGCTTCCCAGCACTGTTGGGGTCCCCGGCAGTGTCCCCGACAAAGATGGACTAAAAGATCTCACTATTACACCTGGACTCATTAAGTATTTAGAAGAAAATATAGGAAAAACCCTTCACAACATTGAAGCGAAAAGGCATCTTCAAAGATTAAACATGACTAACAAAGCAATTGGAAGCAAAGATTAACATATGGAACTACATGAAACTAAAAAGAGTCATTATCTCAAAAGAAACAGTGACCAAGATACAAAGACAGTCCACAGAATGGGAAAAGAATATTCACCGAATACCCATTTGATAAGGGGTTAATAACCAGGATATATCAGGCACTGGTATTACTTTATAAGAAAAAAAAAAAACCAGCCAACCATATCAAAAAAATGGGGAGAAGAAATAAACAGAGACATCAACAAGGAAAAAATTTGAATGGCCAAAAGGAATATGAAAAAATGCTCATCATCACTAATCATCAGAGAGATGCAAATCAAAACAACAATGAGATATCATCTCACACCACAGAGACTGACACATAGCCAAAAGAGCAAGTACGACAAGTGCTGGCATGAGCAAGGACAACAAGTGCTGGTGTGGAAGTGGAGAAAAAGGGACTCTCATCCATTGTTGGTTGGAATGCTAACTGGTACAGCCTTTTTGGGAAAACAATATGGACATTCCTCCAAAGACTAGAAATTGAGCTCTTGTTTGACCCAGCCATGCCCTCCTTGGAATATACCCTGGGAAGCCAAAAACACACAGGAGAAAGATCATCTGCACTTTTATTTTCATAGCAGCATTATTCACAATAGCCAGGATCTGGAAACAACCAGAGTGCCTGAGAACTGATGACTGGATAAAGAAACTTTGGTACATCTACAAAATGGAATAATATACAGCGGTTAGGAAATGAAGTATGAAATTTGCTGATAAGTGGATGGACATGGAGAGGATCATGTTGAGTGAAATTAGACAGATGGAAAAAGACAGATATAGAATGACCACATTTATTTGCATGACATAAATATATGTACACATTATGATACCAGTATCCAAGGTCAAGTGAAACATGTATCAGGAGGTCTTGTCAAAGGTGGAAATTATCACAAATGTGTGGGAGTCGGAGGCTAAGTAAGACAGTAAATGGAAGTGTGCTAACAATTGTCGAAAGTACTAATACCAATCTAGAACTGAGCCCGGATCATTGACACCCACCCTGCAGCAGTTTTCTTTCAACCCGGCCCAGGTATGCTGAACCAGAGACTCTCAGACATGGGGGCAGAGCTGCTACTTGCTCTCCCTGTGCCCAGCTGCTCATGAGGTGCCCGGGAGGCATGGCGGGTTTCTAGCCCCTGGCCTGCCACCCCAGCAGAGTCTACAACAAGCCAGGCGACCCCCCCTACTCCATGGGGGCCGCCATTTTCCACATCCGGACTTCCCTCTCGTCACAACTCCAACCAGCAGATCAGACTATCACAGCCAGGCTCGCGCAGCCACTAGTGGCCGAACAGTTCATCAATAATTGCTTTATTTAGAGGTGACTGCAAGAGTATGCCACCCGCACGGCAAGCCTGGCAAGCTGCTCTTGTTGTATTTGATATGCCAAATACCAGTAACATTTATATTAGGTCATTCCCATGACCTAATATAATGGTTTGAGGCTCTTTATGTTCCTGGAGCGGGCAGATGCCTTTGGGTTCTACTAGCATACATGAAGCAGGACACATGGAGATATTACTGGTGCCCGTCTAGCAAATAGATGATGAACGGGAAGATAGTGATAGTGATAGTGATAGAACTGAGCATTAAATAAAGACAAAAAGATACACATGATAACCCTTTAATGTATGTTCTGTAATCCACAATCTGGAAGGGAAGGAAAAGAGAAAGAGAGAGAAAGGGAAAGAAATAAAAGAACCTGCCATGGACGGGCTGGGGGAGGAGGGGGGGAACCAGGGATGTTGGTGGTGGGAGATGGTCACTGGTGGAGGGATGGGTGTGGAACACTGTATGACCAAAGCCCAAATATGAACATCTTTGTAACTGTATATCTCACAGTGGTATAATAAAACACTTAAAAAAGAATGACAGCATTTGTTTGCATAATATAAATATATGTATATGTATATGCGCATGTATACTGACACACACACACACACACACACACACACACACACATATATATATATATATATATATATACATATTATGATACCAAGATCCAACATCAGTCAAAAATGGATCAAGAGGTCTTGTCAATAGGTGGAATCTACTGCAAACGCGTGGGAGTCAGAGGTTAGGTAAGACAGAGAAGGGAACATGTGTGAATAAATGTCGAAAGGGCTAATACCTCTCTTGGTCCTGATGTATCCAGGTGGAAACTCGGTTCTTTAAGTTCTTATGGGTTTTGTATCCCCATGCATATGCTTGGGGACCAGACTGCAGTGCAACTGCTCTGAGAGTATAACTCTGCCAATGCCCTGTGCTGTGTCCGTGCTGTACCAGGTGCTGGGACTATGGCAGTGGGAAGGCTCGCCAGGGATAGGGCATGTGGCTCCTGATTAGCTACTGAGGGACAGTGGTTACACAAAATGGTATGCCATCCTGAGAGAATGTGCGCCTTGACCAGTGAGAAGGATAACCGGGCTACAGGGCTGGCTCCAGATACCTTCAGGGACAGGTTGTCTCATAGTCCATGAAGTGTCTCAGTGCTGCTGTTCTTTGGTGATGATAGAACAGAAATGAAGGAAGACGGAAAAACTGGAGCAAAATATGCCAGGAAGGTTGAAGTAAAAGTCAAAGAAAGCATAAAGGTCCCACTCTAGGAGCTGGGTGATAACAGAAGTGGTAGAGCCCAGGCTTCAGTACATGCAAGTGCTGAAAGCCAAGGCACTATGTGTCCGGTGCTTCCTAGTATGGCCTTAGCGACCCGCAAGAATCCCTGGGATGTGTGGCCCTATTAGAAAAATTTTAAATTTCTCTCCATGAAAATGATCTTAGCACATTTGAATGGCAGTCATGGGGTGTCCCAGAACACTCTCCCTTGAGGACCCTTGTGGCCTACTGCGTTTGTGGGAGTAGTGAGAGGACAGGGGAGGAACTGTGGCTTGCCATGACCCCCTCTAACACTGAGCCTCTTTTCACAAGCCCACAGTCGTGACTGCCAATTATAAACAAGTACTTCCCACTTAACGTTCTGTTTCCAGCAACTCTTCAATGTCCCATTTCCCCTTCTGTTGACTCTTCCATGAAACTGGAATAAAATCCTATCTGGGGCTGATTACCCTAGGATTTATGGGTAGCTCAGGTTCCCTCTGATGCTACTCTCTCCCTGAGGAAACAAGACCCGAAAAAGAGCATGGCCTGTGTCACGTGGTCAGCATTGATCCATGCATCCCTACCCTGTGCTCTGCTCTTCTAAAACAATGTTGGTTATATGAATGAACTCATGGGTCCTGAAATGTCATACTGTGGCATTAAAGGACTAAGGGTTTACTTCCCCCCCCCTCAGTTCTATAGGGATATCTATGAACTTGGAGGCAGTGAGCAGAAGGTTCTGGAAAGAATATTCCATAAGACTTATGTCTCAGTATCTTCCTCTTATGGGCCCCTTGTTTTCCAGGATAACAAATTATACTACTGTCAAAGATGTATTAAACAGAACCAGAAAATGCACACAGAAGTTAATCAAATACAAATACATATTAAAGAATGGGTAAGGAAATATTTTTACATGACATCACTTCCCTTCGTATCTATCATTCATTCCAGCCCTGTGATGATTAATGCCAAGATCAACATACATCATGACTTTCAGGTAACTCCCAGTCATAATTCCTATTTCTTCTGGAAATAGAAATCTGTCTTCTCTATCACTGACCATCTGCTCAGAGTTTCACATAGCTACATTAAAGATGTTGGCAAGTCTATGTTTCCTTCCAAAATTCCTGGGGAATAACCTACTGCCAAACTCATTTGGGTCACTGACTGACTTCATCCCCTCACTTGTTCACCCACTCATTTATCCTTGACTTTTTGGGCTCCAGAAATCACTGTTTTCTCACTGGTCATTCATTTCATGGTGTTTCATCTTGGGGAACTTATCCCTTTCCATAAGCTACCCCACAGTAACTATTTGGTATCGCCTGGTCCCGGCCAGCTGTAATAAAGTTCTCTCCTTTCTTTTACTGCCCACTTCTCCATAATCCAGGGATTTTTTAAAAGCACTTCAGGGGTGAGATTAGACTCACCTTGACAACTTTCATAAATAAGATCAATCATGCTATAGAACACCACACAGTTAGACTTATGGTAACTCAACATTTCTGAAATACTGGGGATTAGGGCAGAATATTTTCCTGTGATTCTGAACTTTCATCTCCCCACAGTCCTTCTCCCCGCCCCAAAGTTTGTAGGCAACAAAAACGGCAGTTTTTTTTCTCTGTTTTTATAATGGGCTAATTTTCTTTGTATCTAGCTGGCTTTATTATCTATAAGAGAAAAGAAGTATTCATTTTTATTTGTTACTGTATTCCCAAGTCAAATATGGTATATGGAATTTTTAGATAACAAAAAATATAATGGAGTTCTTTTTTTAATTTTTT